>JARGCV010000079.1:1792500-1947500 GCA_034064705.1 Bothrops alternatus | reverse complement strand
GGAGATCTCATCTAAAATTAGAGAAAAATGATTGGCACATATCAAAATTCACATTTGGTAATGAATAATATTTACAGAAAAGGAAGCACTGGAAGGAACACAGAGTCTAAAGCTGTACTGGAATGTTGATAACAGCTACTATTCTAAACCATTTGATTAAATTTAGCCATCGGAACCCTTCCAAGTTCTAATAAAGCAGCAATTACATCTGAAAAGGGAGCTTAGCCAAAAACCTTACTATTCCAATTTCTGTCTTTCAAGCAACCTGCTACAATATAAGCTGCTTAATTTTGGTCATATACACATTCAGGTTCCTGGAAATGATGAATTGCAGGTGATTTTACAACACTATAAACTGACCTCATATCTAAGCTTATCTGTCATTCATTTGTTCACCCCCAAATTTCTCAAACATTAAGTTTGTATTTAACTTGAGGTGGTAAAAGTTGATTATTTTGTTTAGCCTTTTTCAAAATACAAATGTTTCCTTTATTTTCTCCCTTTTTCCCAATCAAACTGTACATTTCATAATGGAATAATACAGTAATATATAAAGTGTGTCATATGATTTTACCACACTTTGTTTTAAAATTACACTGAACAGAAAAATATATTAATGTTATTATATATTATGTTCTAAAGTGTATAACTAAAAATTGTGAGATTTAACAGCGATATATTTGCAATATTTTAAAAAGCTTTTTACTGTATTGCTTAATATTCATAAAATGTAAAGCTTTGCATATGACATAAGATAGTTGAACTTGGATAGAATAGTTTTTTTAACTAATTGTGCAATTTAAAAAAAGCTTTTAAAGACAGTATTTGGGTTCTGATTTTGAACATGTTTAGTGAAGATAATTTATTCATCACAACCACACATGTCTGTTCTTTCTCCTAACTAATCATATCATAGTGTCAGATTTGTGAATTCTATAAAGCAATGAATAATATTTCTTACATTTTTTAATGTTTAGGCAGAGCTATTTTGCACACTACTTGCTACTATGTTCTTTTACATTAGCAACATTGCAGATATTTTGGTATATGGCTGAAAAATACATTGGATATTTGAATTACACAATAGTGTCGTAAAGAAAATTAGGGTTGATCTAATGCACATATGAAGGGACTGTTAAGTAGTAACTTGTAGAAAAGGTCCAGAATAAAAACTGAGGCAAACATAAGAAATCTGGAAGGGCTGACAGATGAAGATAAGTAATCCAGATATTGCTAAACCTCAGTTTCCAGCATTGCTCACCATTTCTTATAATGTGTTAAAACGCTGGGAGATGTACTATAGGGGCCATGTTCCTTACTCAAGACTAATCTAATGGTCCTCATAGCTTAACTTTACAACATATAATAAAATTATTTCCTTAATAATGCTGTTATTTGATTTCACTACAATTTGATTCTGTGAAAGTACACTGAGGATTGCTATTTTGATGGGAACATATCTATTTTAAACTTCTCTTTTGACTGATTTAGTTATTCTGCTTATATGTTTTGGACTTTTTATCTTGAGGATTAAAGAAACAGGTTTTTTTTTTCCCTATTCCTTCCAAGAAAAAGATCAGATTCTCATTGCATGTTCTTAGAAAGAAATCTCCAAAAATAAAAAAAAATTAAAAAAAATCATAGAACATACTGCCGCTTCTTAGCATAAAGCAAGCAAAACCATGACAAGTAGAACTATTATAATTTGGATTCAATGTATGAAGTATATTTGTGTATATGTGTGTTGGAAAAAACAAAAGCAATGACAATTTGTCCATTTATTTATTAATTATTTTGACTATGTAAAGAAGAGACAAAAATTGTTTATCTAAAGAAAAAACAGGGAAGTCAACTATCTCATCTATTTGAAAGGAAATTAAGGAAATTGGATCATGCAATATTACTGCCTTATACAACAAATTCATATTACTATAACATTCCACTGACCTTATTCTAAATTCAAACAAACAATATGACAATGTAAGTTTCCATGTTGGGACTATTGTTTAGGTTTCCATTTTTTCCAAAAACTTTGCAGGCAGGGACAAGAATAGAAAAGATTTCAATATCTGGAACCTTGTATATGAACTTTTCTGTGTATTATATGACCAATCCATTAAGATATTAATGTACTGAGATGCTATGGAACCTATAACAGTTATTCCATACACACTGATGCACCCCAAGTCCCTATTACCTTGATGTGCAATCATGATATCAATACTTTAACATTTTGTACATAACTGCATATGCACATTTTATCAGACTCTGAGATACTGTAGAAGCAGCAAATTCATAGTTAGAATGCTAAGCTATTTGGACAGAAGGTAGTGAATCAAAATTTGCAAAACTTCTGCTTTCAAAAATAGCCTAAGTGACCGCTTACAATACTCTGACCACTCCATTGCAAGCAGGAGGCAACCCCTGTGAAGAGTGAATTCTGGCAAAGTTCTCTCTTCACAGATGATGCACAGCTTAAGCTATAATGAGTTTTTGGGTTACAAATGCTGAACGCATTAATATTCCTTGATGATAATTATCACAGTATAAGCACCTTTCCCAATGTGAGTAGCGTAAAGCAACTGAAGCAGTATTTTTACTATTTTTGAAACAAGCTAGAAAGAGGGATTTTGTACTTCTCTAACCTGGAATCAACATATATTATAAATATCTCTTCGCCTAGGAGTCTATATGTGTATTGAAACATATTTCTGCATTTCATCAATTCACACTCTTTTGAGAGATATTTTCTTATTCTCTTTTGCTGTGCCATGTAAAACTGTAATGTATTTTTAAAATATATACAAATTCTGAAGAGCATTTGGCCCACATTTTATATTTAATATTTAAAAGTATTCCTCTCTTCTTGGCCCCTTAATGACTCATAATTTTTTACCAATTTATTACTAAACATTCAGAACATCAAATCTATTTGATAGGAACAAACCGATCAGAAAATATATACGGTACATTATATGGGAAACATTGGTTTGGATTCAGTGATGCTTTTCAGATTAATCCTACATTTTCACTGTATATGTAAACCTATTTTCATCTTCAATGATCTAAGATTTCTGTTCCACTTGTGCAAATCACTACATCATGCACTGGCTTCGCTAGGCTACGTGTCAATGCTAATTTTGCTAGTTGTTTCATTAGTTCAAGGGACAAAATACATGTGACTTCCCAGATGTAGTTGAATTACAAATCCCATCACCCATCACCATACAAGACCAGTGACTGGAAGTTGTAATTCAGCAACATCTAGATGACGAAAATTATTGTCTCATTCTCTTAGCTTTTGTAGAGATACTTAGAGAAACACTAATAATTCTACTTCATCTGCTAGCAAAATATTCGATACAGTCCTTGATGATCTTCTATGCTCAGGATGTGTATGCACATAAAAATTAACCAGTCATATCGACACTACATATTTTATTTTTTAAAGGGAAATTTTCTCTGTGATTGCTTATGCTACTCTTTGCATGTATGTAGATCCATCTATACAAATATCAAAACACTATATGTAAGTATGTATTGAAAATATATACTCCACCTTCAAGTGTGTGTGTGTGTGTGTGTGCGCGCGCACATATACACACAGGTAAGTGCACACATGTAACCGCGTGCGTGCACACACGCACACACATACACATCAGGTAATAACACTTACAATGGATTTTTAAAATGAAAATAGCTTTAAAAAGCCAAAATAACTTAACAGGTTATTGTGAAAACAACAGGTAACAATAGGTAAAAATCAACAAACTTTTTATTTTTCTTTCTCTTTGAACATGGGTTCTTCTCATTTTACACATTTTAAACTAAAATTAGCCTGAATTACTTATTTATATTATGATGCATAAAATTAATGTCATTTTTCCTGAAGGGAAAAAGGAGAATCCTACTCACTGCTAATTTGTGGTTTATTCCCCATAGTCACTTCTATATTAGGAACAAACTATAATACCACCAGCTTTTAATTTGGTTTATAAAGACCCAACAAAAAGTTCTAAACAAGTACCATTTATTATAAAAATTGGCATTAAAAAGTTTCAAACAATAATAGTTATGCACTACAAAATCATCTCAATAGTGTTTTAATAAATTGAATTTTAAGTGATAAGGATATATGCTAGATCTATAGTTTTCATATTCATTCAATAAAATTATCAACTACATTTTACCATTCTACCATATGCAACTAACTCAGATTTTTTTATGTTTCAACTAGCTAACAATATTCTCATCATATTAGAAAATACCTAACCATGTTTTAATCAGCCAATTCCAAAAACTGGACTATACTTATTGTTTACTTCTGCACTTGCAAAGTATTTTGATATCTTTGTCTGTATGGTTTTTAATATGTAATACTGTTGACTTATTAAAAACCATGAACAGGTAATAATATATAAGTCTGATTCCTTTTCTGTTCAAACTCATACTTGAATACTGCTCTGAATACTGCAGAAGGCCATTCATCACTGAAACTAATACATTCTGAAAAGTACCCCTTGCTAACAAGATAAATGCACTTAAACACCTTCTCTTTATTATAAACATGGCTATACATTTATTTTGTTAATTGAACAAAGTCTGTATTAATGTGCTTATGGAAGCCTCACATTGATAAACTGAACTCCCAGCACAGCACAAAATATGCTAGAGACGTAATAAAAGGTAAATTGAGTGGGAGAAAAGAAAAGGGAACTTAGTATAGACCAATTCATCTTGGTTATTAATGCATGGAAACTGTGTGGTTGACCCTTTTACAGGAGGGAAATTCTAAGCCCACTTAAATGCATTTCATAAATGGACAGGGCCATGAAATGTATGATAAAAATACATAGATGAGATCAAATACATTTTAGTAAAGTAGTAATGTTATTTAAAAAATTCTAATAACAGTTTATAGTGATATAGTGTAGACTAGAAATAAAATAAGCAACTCCATTCATAAAGTTTTTTAAAAAAACACATATCAAAATCTTTCTCCTGAATAGACTTTAGAGCTTGCATTTATTCTGTAAACAACAATGATTATATGTCCTTCCAGTCCTCAGAAGAAACTGTTGATTTTGAAAATGTCTTGTCAGGCTGTTTCAATTACTATTACTACACATTAAAAATTAATTGCTTTAAAGAGTGGATTAAGGTTTAAATTTCAATTCTACAGTGGGTGTGCTAGAAATGACAGCTAAAAATCAATGCTCTCTGGCCCATGATCGGAAGCGTGTATGACAAAACACCATGGAACTGGCATTACTATGAAGCATTTTTAGACATGATAGCTTATTTAAGGACCAATATCAGCTTTTATTCTGTAGTTTTTATTTAAATTCTACACATTTTCACTGGGAGCAGAAGGAAAAGGAAATAAACAGCTGAATTGCAATGTGGAAATTTGGAATGGTTCATAGAAGCAGAATAAAGTTCAGATTACTGTTTATGTAGAAGTTTGTTTGTGTCATATTAATGCATAATATGTATAATCAGACTAGATGACGGTTTATGATTTCACCAAGGAAAGAACACAACGATACTATTTGTTAAACACATGATGCTGCCTGCTACTCTAACAGTATTAATTTTGAAGCATGTATGCCGATTATACTTCGATTTCATTAGTAGTCATGCTATGTAAAGATAGATGTATGTTGTTTCTGGACAGAATGATAACTCAAGATTCTGAAGAATTCTATTTTATTGTAAAATAATTACCACACCTATTTTCTTATGCATTTGTTATATCTGCTAGCATAGTTGGTATAAATATTATAAATGTAGGATAGAAGTATGGAAGTTGAAGACCTGTGATGTAATATCACAAGACCTATTTTTTTCATTTGCCTCTCATGTGGATGTCTATGTCGAGCACATTCAAACCAAGAGTCTTGTTATTATTTCTAGCATTCCAATGCTGGTAATGTTAACTGAGAAGAACACATTGGGAATAGCAATTTACATTCATCACCATTTGATTCCTTTGCAATTAGAAAGATTCTCTAGAATCCTGGCTTATCATTCAAATACAGGAAAGTTTTAGAGCTATAGAATCTGAAATGAATGGTATCCATGTAATTCTATGAAAGTGTGAAATATGAAGAAAAAGGCAAGTTGGGAATTGTTTCTCTTGAATAGTATCTGCCTGTAGACAGTCAGAAAGATGACTTTGACAGAGATAGGTCAGATCCATTACCAAAGTGATGAATTTGGCTTAAGTCCAGAACAGCAGAAGGAATGCAAAAGTGGCTGAAGAATCACATGAATAAAGGGTGGGGGTGAGGGTAAAACACAGTCAGACTCATGAGATCCTACTACTACAGCCAATCTTAATAAAAGTAGTTTTAGCCTCCCTGTGGAGTTGGTTTATTGGTCTGGTCTATGTAGTAGATGTAATGGCATATAGGAATGAGCTTGGAAGACAAATGGAAGATTAGACAACAAGTAACAGTTGAGTCTGCAGAAGAATGGGGCCATGGCAAACTGTCTTTCTTCTATACAAAAGCAAGGGCTCAAATTCACTATAAAGTATTATTTAGAAAATATACTTTCCTTGCATTAATTTGGGAATATTTCTGAATCAATACTTTTGTTTGGAAGATATATTTCAGGAAGACGTTCACGGAAAAAGGCAAAGACATATTGTACATATTATGTTTTATCTGTTATTTTAACATAAATACACTACTTGTAATCAAGAAATAATGAATAATATTCTGAGTGTAGTCAACAAAACTAAAGTGACATCAATAAAGTATCCCCAAAACCACTGAGAATATCAAGTGTTTAGAGATAAATTGTAATTTGAGTGCAGACAAGAGACCAAAACAAACAAACGAAACAAAAATAATAGAACAAAACCCAGTCCACAACATTTTTAAAGATCCCCTGTGCTGAACTGATGTTCAACTGCAAGTTTGGTAGCAAGAGAATAAAGAAGATGGGAAGTAATAACAACAATAAAAAAATAATCTGGTACAAAGGGACCCCAAGGTGTAGTAGTCATCCCTATGCAACCATCACCCTTCACTGCAATTTACTGATGTTGCTTCATTATAACAAAGGATATAAAGGGGGTGGGGGAAAATATTCAGGTTTGCTATTTAAAGCTACATGATTTGCAGCATTAGCCATTGTAAATACTGACCCAAGACAACAGTTTAACAGGACTTTTCTAAGCAAGGAATAACATCAGAAAAAATCCAATTAAGTGCAAACCTTAGGAGCTGGAGAAGCTTTACTGGAGTGGGAAATTGATAACATTTTGAAAAGCTTCCCATTAAATAATGCAACAGCAACACTGCTTTGATACGTTATCCCACTCCAAATTGTGCAATTTGGGGTGGGATTTCTATTTCTATTCTTCTTTTCAGTAATTAATATAGGAAAACTAAAAGGATATGTTTGGATAGGGTATAAAAATTGGTAGCTTTCATGAAAATTTGTTTTAAGATCAACTGTTGAGAAGAGTAGATTTCAGTGCCATTAGTCTCTTTGTAAATGTGCATGTGTTTGTATAGGTGTGTGTGTGTGTGTATGCATAATTGCACCTGCAAAATACACACATACACACACTATACATTGGTACGTATAGATATGCAGTGTCACTATTTCCATCAACTATTTTAAAATCAAACTGTCTCACATTATTTGCAAGTTGTACTGAAATTTCTTTGGACCGAATAAAAAAAGATAGCCTGATAAGGACTGTTGTAGTCTTCCTGAAAGATTAGTGAAGAAACTGCTGTAAATTTTGGGGTAAGGAACAAATTCCTATTCATCCATACTTTTCTTACCAATAGTTAGCATTTATTCCATTATTACAATGATATAAATTCATAGCAATTTTCTAGCTATAAATTATTGCTTCCTGAGGGATAAAAATATGTGGTTAACCTTGCAAAATGAAGAATTAAGAGACTTGTTCAAGACTACAGGATAAATCAGTGTAAAACCTGTTAAGTGCAACTAAGACTTGCTTATCCTCTTCATACTACAGATTCTTCTATGCTGAGAATTTGTAAGATACTGTTTGAAATGAGGAAAAACAATAGAAGAATATCTCAGCAAAAAATGCCTAATGTTCAAGCAAGCTCTAGAAAATATATGTGAATTATGCAAAAGTATAAAATTTTAAATCCAAAAATAAAGGTTCGAACTATATTGATTTAAAATCACACTTTTAAATAAATTATTAGTAATTTTTTTGGAACATTTAACTTAAAGAATTTCTTAAAGACTTCAAAGTTGATGTAATTTGGAGGAATATCTGTAGGATTTTCATCAACATAATAATATCAGGGTTTTACCAACTGCAGTTTATCTGGGAGTAAAGGCCTATCTATATATATCTGTCTCTTGTCTGAATACAGGATAATCTCTAAGAGCTCAGACTATGTTTCTATTCTAAATATAGTAGATTCGGGTATCATCAAAGTGCTGGAAAAATTTAGCTATTTAACAAATATATCTTTATCTGAAAAAGTTAGGGACAGTATTTATTGAATTTGCAACTTGATATATAAAATAATTGGGGTGGGTACCAAGCACCTAAAATCAAAAACCTGCCTATCCCATAAAGAAAAGTGAATGGATCTGTCTTGCACAGATAACCCCTATGGTAATAGGTACTTATTGCTAGCCATGACCTATGACCTTACTTGCAAATAAATAAGTATTTACTATCATAGGTGCTTATTTGTAAGTAAGGTCACAGAACATGGCTAGTAATCTACAGCTGTAAGGCTGAAACATAAATTCTTCATCACAGAAAAAACACACAGTTGGGTTCCTAACAAAAAATAGCACTTGGAATCTACTTATTTGACACAACCTATCTTGAAGAGCATAGGAAATATTGTGGTTTCTCTTTTCCTTCAATCCACATCTTAAGCAAGCTAATTGGAAGAACTGAGAATCATGTGGCAACCCATTTTAGCCCATGCACCCTATTCAAAATGATGTTTCTCTGCCAAATAATTTCCCTTTCTGGACAGATAGTCCACTAATTTGGATTGATGGGGGAGTAATTTTGGGTGTTTAGGTCCAGGAATGTGTGCACATCTGCACATGCAACCCCTGAACTACCAACAGTATGCAACCTGTGATACTATAAAGGTCATCACAATTCTTTGTCCATGAGAACATATCAAGACTGTGTACACCATCTATGAAGGACGGAGAAGGTGAATCAGAATAACAAAAGCAGCACTTCAGTGTTGTGATACAATGTTTTGTGACATTGCCCCATCTCCCGCAAAGGTGAAACTTGTGGCGCAATGTTTTAATCCTGCTTGCATCATTCTAATGAAACCAGCAAGCCTCCTGCTTAGCACTTTGTGGCTGAGGAAGGTCAATGTTGGAGATGGAAACTTTGGCAGAAACATGAGACAGAACTATTTCAAATAGGAGAACATTTTATTATTTACAATTAGCTACTATCAGACACACGGAAATTATCTTTACCTGCATATAACTATCAATTTTTGAACTCTTGCTTTAATATTATCCAAAGCCTATTTTGCATTCTACTTTTGTCCTATGTTAATGACTATGTTTTCCATCAGGTATTAAGCTTAATGCTTTTATTGCTGCATCACAGATATGCCTGTTTTATATGATGATGTAAATACTACAAACTAGGTGGAGCACATTTCTTTTCTTAAATAAAAAAGGCAACAGGAATCCTCAAAGAATAATACAGTATCACCTCACTATTATGTGGAACAGAGTAAAAAAAAAAATCTAAGCAAGGATCATTGAATATGTCACTGTTTAATTTGTGCTCCATGATCCTCATTAACATTGCTCAAGTTTCTGATTATCATATCCAAAATATTAAGACATAAGTATGAAGGTGCGTATAATTGGATATTAACCAGGACAAACGTGACTGAATAGGAGATAGGGCTTTCCTTACATTAACCCTGATACATATTAATTGCCAATTACTGAAATAATCCCTCCTCCACAAAAAAACCCCTCTGTATCTGTATCTGTTACAGTGCCTAAGCCCCTTTAAATAAACAAAATAATTTGAAATAACTGGATAAGAAAAAAAAGGAAAGTTTTATTCTGAAGTTGGCTTAATTTACACAGGTCATAGAATGATTTTTTTTCTTATGATCAGAATTAAAATCTAGTGTTTCGCCCAGCAACAGATGAGAAATTTATAAAATGATTTAAAAAGAACATGGAAGAAGAGCCAAATGGATGAAGAAAATGAACAAAATCTGTGTTCTCCTTTCCTCTGTATTGTTTTCAGCCCCTACTGCAGAACTATCATACAGCTCTTTAGGGGATCTCCACAGGATGTTCATTTTAAGAAATTAGAGGTGCTGCTTCAATGCACCTGATCCTCCCAGTGTAGAAGCATAGTTTTTTTTTTAAATTCCAAACTGGTTGTCTGCCCACCTACACAAATTATAAATCCCACCATGATCCAGTGCAGCCAAGCAATCTGTACCTTTGGCTTGTTTTTTCTTCCTGTAAACGATGCTTAACGGAAACAATACCGGAGCTATCTAATGGAACATGAGAAAATGCTAGGAGGGACATATTTGTTTTTCTTCCAAATATGAATATTCCAATTGCATCCTATGTAAATATTTAAATGGATGATCTGTGCAAGTGAAATAAGTCTAGAATCCACTTGTTCTGTTTTTCTTCTTACCAAGTTAATCTGGCAGCCTTAAGAGAAACTATGTGTCTGTCTGTACTTGAATAAACAGAAGTATATTCATATTCAAACAAACACGTAAACAGTATTTCCAACATTTTCATGCAATATGAAGAAGTCAGTATGTGTTGGAAATGCAATGCATAAGAAGGTCAGTATCACTGATGATTCCAATGTATACAGAATGTAGATATGGACAATCTACTTCTAGACAGTTTGATGATGTTACTTGAGACTGATAGGACTTTGTCCAAAATATCTGAAGGACACATAAATGCCTACTTCATTCTAGAATATTACATATAGGAAGAAAAAATAAATTCCACATTAATTTTGTTGTAGAAGTGGTGACTATAGAAAAAATAGAATAGAAAGCAGAGAAAGAACTATTGCTAAAAGAAACTACAAATTCAGTGGATTAAAAAATGCATATTAATTATTGTAGCTGTACAAGGTTATTTGATTGTTAAGCTATCAGTTCTTTCCATATATTTTCAGGCATGAAGTGGGAAATCTCTGCTTCATATTTGAACATTTGTTTGCTTTAAATATAAGCTTTAATTTTGATCACGGAAATGATCTAACAGAGAGAGTTTGTAGCCTTTTCTAGGTTTACTCAGATATACAGCACAATAGAAAAGTGCCTATAAGTTCCCCCCCCCCCCGGTTGATGGGATTTTGGAAGTTTTGGAGAGAACTTAGAGGCAGAAAATAGCATAGAAAAGGGTTAATCCTCCTTGGACTAGTTCCTCAAATAATTCTGACTATAATCTTGGTTTAAAATAAACTCAAAAGTAGAATGAGATATGAACATGGTCATTATACCTGTTTCAAGCTGAATTATAACATTGTATTTGCTGTATCAAGTTAAAAAGCCTGACATAATTATGCAGAAATTAACTTCAATGCATATTCTTTGGCATGAATAATAGGTAAATCCACATTATCTCTATCACTTATTTTTTTTCTCCTCTTGATTTACTGATCTTAACTTAGTAAACCTTAAATAATGGTTATCTAAATACATAATTACATATATGAGCAAGAAGTCTTTTTTATCAACAATTATGCTAGAGAAATACAAAACATTTCAATGGCTCTTCATTAGCAAACAAATCAACAAGTGATATTTTAATGCATGACTTTATTCCATCTCTGCAGGGACCATAGTTGAGAGTGTGATGTACAGTACAGAGAAAGGAATCATCAGCCACAATGTCCCAGGGCTCTTTCCATTGAGGACTTCTCAGCCTTTGCTTAAAGAGTGCATTTAATTGACTGATAGACAGTAGCTTCTTTGTTCACAGAAGACAGCGAAGTAATGGCAGCTTGAAAATCGTACCATCTATAGGGTCTCCTGAGACTAGTAACAGGGGGATATGTGTCAGGAATAAATAAATAATCTAATTATTAAGCCACTTCCTGTCAAGTTAACTCCAATTTGTTGGCTTTTGAAGGCAACAAAATGAGGCATTTTTCCTCATTATGCTTCTCTTTTTATACTACTGGTAATCACAGGCGGATTAAAGGGTGCCTATTGGTTTTTTTTTGTTTTTTTTTGTCAAGGAACTGAGAAGCAGCCAACAGTATAGAAAAACAGAGTTGGGGTTAGAAGAAATTTCATGCTTGTCTCCTTTCCAGCTCCCTAACAGCCCACACTGCTGCCCCATACAGTGCCGCCAGCTGTACAGCAAATATGTACCCCTCCAACTGCGGCCTACCAGGCCACGAGTACCATCCTGAGAGCTGCAAGATGCCTCACAATCTTGGCAGGTAGCTACTGCTGTCATCGGCAGAAAATTCTAAAGGTGACCTACGAAACCCCCTTAGCTCACAAAGGCAGCAATAGCCACAGCTCAAGTTTAACACAGATATACAGACTACGTGCACGCACACACACACACACACAGAGAGAGAGAGAGAGAGAGAGAGAGAGAGAGAGAGAGAGAGAGAGAGAGAGAGAGAGAGAGAGAGAGAGAGAGAGAGAGAGAGAGAGAGAGAGAGGGAGAGAGAGAGATCATTCTCTCTTGCCTGCTTTTCTTCAGAAGAAAACAACTATAGCAAAAGGCAGCAACTTAAAATCATATGAACAATGCAGCCAGGGGAGGGGACCATTTTTGCCATGACAATTCACCCTCTTTCATTTTAAAAAAGATTCACTCTACACATTTCATTCTCAGCAAAACAGAGAACTGCCTTGTCCTGAAATGTACTTTTACACCATGGTGTTATTTCAATATCTAAAAATGTGAAAATTGTTCCGTAAGAAATCCATCTAATTAGATTTCTCCATTAGGAAGCTTCCAGACACAGTTTTATTTTTGTTAAAGAGAACCTGCCATTCCAGTCTGACCAAGGGAAAGAGAAGCCACTCTAATATCGAAACTCAGAGAAGCAATCTATAAAGGGCTCTAAAAGCACCGAAAATCTGCAAGGATCTTTGTTGCAGCCTTTCCCCCCTTTAAGTGCTTTCACCCTGCCTGTAACATTTGGAAATTGTAAATGTTACCTGGGGGCAAGAACCATGGAAGCAGTCACCTAGTAATAACTAATGCTGTTTTTATCTTTCTATTTAAGCCAAACGGAAAGAACAGATTATAAATCAGTTTTACTGTGTGTGTGTTTCTGTGCAATACAATGTGATAATATACTCCTATATTATTATATTTTCATTACTGGAAAGAAAAAAACAAAAATCTTGACATGTCAGAAAGGTTTGTTATTTCAAAGCTCAGCTCACTGCATTCTGATGCTGTTATCAAACCCAGTTATCCTGGTAAATCCTGTTCAAATGTATCAGAAGCCATGGTGGAAACATTTGTGGGGGGAGGGATGGTTATGTGGGAAGCAAGAACTGAAAAATAGCAATATTACCACATTTTTCCGTCTATAAGACGCACCCTTGTTATAAGACAGCCCCCAATTTTCTAAACCTAAATTCAGAAAACAACATTTTAAATATTAAACAAACCACATATATAGTGGCAGTAAAACAAGTGGCCATGCCATCACACAAGGGAGGTGACTTCCTCCAATCAGATGGCACTCTGTGGGCTTAGTCCCGCCCACCCCCTTGCCCATCACTGTACTGAGGCAGCTTCCCGGGGCCTCATGCGGCTTCAGCCTGAGCTGTGCTGGTGAAAAATGGGTCATAGAAGGCAGCTTCAATGGGACTGGCGGCATCCTTGGGGCAGTGCGATCGTCCAGCACCAGGCGGCATCTCAGGCTGGCTTTCTCCCCATCCAGGCAGCATCTCAGGCCAGCAATATTCTCCTGCACCAGGCGGCATGGCAGCGGCATGTAAAGAACCCACACAGGTATGCCCTGGGGTGTGGAGGTTACCATTATTTTTTTGTGTATAAGATGCTGCACTTGTATAAGACGCATCTGATTTTTGAACAGGGTGTTTGCAGGAAAAAAATAGCGTCTTATACATGGAAAAATATGGTATTTTTGGGAGGTATAAACTGGTTATGTATATTTAGGTATAACTTGATTTTCCTAAACAAACATATTTAACTTTGTATGTCACTTTACTACAAAATTATTTTCTTGGTAAAAATATTAATGGTAGTAACACATGAGCAGCGTGTGTGTGTGTGTGTGTGTGTGTGTGTATGATAACTCAAGGCGATGAACATACCTAATACTTTTTCCTCCTCTTTTCCCCACAACACCAGTCCTGTGAGTGGGATTGGGCTGAAAGAGAGTGACTGGCCCAAAGTCACTTTTGCTTACATGAAGCAAAAGCGATAGAGTCTCATTGGACAAGTGCTGTCAAGATTTTTGCTTCTGCAGAGCCTCTGCTTAAGACAAGAAGAACGTTTTCCTGAAGAAGTCTGTGCAAACTGTGCTGGCATCTGCAGGATGGATGCAACAATGGAAGATTTACACTATTGGTGCCACCTTGGTTTCCAGAAGCAAATTCCAAAATTGGGGTGCTATAGGAAAAAGTTATTACAGTACTTGCACCCCACATTATAGACCCTTCTCTATCTATTGGAAGAGGTGCTTCCCTAAATTTCTTCCATATTAGAATTTTGTGTAAAATCTAAGCTATCTATGATTATGATATAGCAATAAAATAAAAGATGGACAGACATTTACAAAATATACATGAAGGTTCTTGACCATAGGGTTTAAAATATCAAATGATTTTAAATACAAGGAATGGCAATCTGTTTACATTGGTATATGTCCTTTTTGAGCCACTGCAATTATTTTTGGTTAAACTATACATATCCTTTAAACCTATACCTATTTACTATCTGCTTCACTGGCACTTTGAATCAGTTTTCAGTTATAGTCAGCAAATCCCCTCTTCATACAAATTCATGCTAAACAGTAACATTTCATTTTACATAAGTTTTATCTGATGTCCCCACATAGAGCTGCCAGCTGTACAGCAAATCTGCAGCTTGCAAACTGAGGCTGACTAGGCCATAGGCTCCATTGTGCGCTCTGTTAGGCTCCTTACTGGCACTGGCAATCATTCCTTGCTGTCACTGTTGTCGTCTCTGCACACTGCACAGAACTTAGAATCATCTGATTATTAGAATTTGTGGTCCACATTCCATTTTATCCTTTATTTAATCTATCCCCAGATCACACATTTGTTTAAATGTTTTGGCTGGTTTACAAATCATGCAGCCATCTGCACAGTA
Organism: Bothrops alternatus; assembly: GCA_034064705.1. Lineage (NCBI taxonomy): Eukaryota > Metazoa > Chordata > Lepidosauria > Squamata > Viperidae > Bothrops > Bothrops alternatus. The sequence continues at coordinate 1,932,149 of JARGCV010000079.1, read as the reverse complement.
GGTGTAACAATATTTTTTAGATCAAAGTTATATTAGAAATCAACAGAGATAAAGTCATTCAAAATGTTTTGGTGTTTGTTATTCTCTAAGAACTCTAACTCTAGCTCTAAGAAAAAATAGAATTATCTACAAATCGATGAACATCTATGAAAAACAACACCCAGCAGAACACAGAGCTTGCTCCATTACCTACGTTAATACCATGACAGCTGAGGAGAGATGACCTGGCCCACTTCTCAACTCTCTTGTACAGATGGCTATTAAAGAGAAAGTATGCCTTTTCTATGGTCCAGGCAGAAACCCTTTATGAGCTTTTCAAATAAGCCAGCATTGCCCACACGAGGGTAACTTCCTGTAGTATTAAACAAAGCAGACTTCATTTTTTCCCCTCAGCATTTCATGAAGCAAATGACAAATAGATGAGATAAAGGATCATTCTGGAATTCTGCATTTATAGTCTCACTATATATGTTAAGTTACTGAAAAATATGTATTAAAAAAGTACAGCAGTTTTTTTAAAAAAAACATTAAAATCAAAAGAGAATGTATTACTTTGGCTACTATTTCATCTGAAATTAAATTCAGCTTTAAAAAATAAAGTATCATTTTTCCCTACATAAGCCAATTGCCAGAAATTACTAGACTTATATGTAATACTGAATTATGACATCTACTAAATTATCTACATCCATCATTTGCATCGACTGGCTCCAGGTTGGCACAGGAAACAAGGCTGTATATTCTCCCATTATTTATTCAACATATATGTGAAAAATATATTAAGAGAGGATGAGTGTAAAGATGATTGTGATATAAGAAAAATCTATAACCTTCCCTATGCTGATGACACTACTCTGACAGCTAAAAATGCAAAAGATCTCCAAGTTCTAGTAATAAAAGTCAAAGATTATAGCAAAAAAATGGGACTAAGATTAAATATAAAGATGATGATATTTTCTATTGGAGTTAGGTTTTTGCATAATATATTTGAAGTCGGGTAACTTGAGTCTGATTATTTGTGTCTTGAGTGAGAACCACAGCCAGTCACAGAACTGACAAGATACAGAAGTGGTAGATAGTTTCTGCCTTTTAGGATTAACCATCAACAGTAAAGGAATCAGAAATCAAGAAATACCTAGATTAGCACTTGGTAGAATAGCCATGAAGGCCTTGGAAAAGATATCCAGATGCTATGATGTCTCTATATCTTCCTACAAAGATTGGAATGTTGCAAGCAATTGGATTTCCTGTGACACTATGCAAAGGAAAGTGGGACTCTGAAGAAGCAGAATAGAAAGATATTGATCCTTGTACTTTGTTGTTTCCACCTTTCCCTAATGCTGGGAAAGGTGGAAAGAAAGAGAAGAATAGGAAGACCGACAGCATGGTGGATAGACTCAAATTAGAGTGTGATAAGTGCACCATTAAAGGACCAGGTTAAAGAAAGATAATCAAGGGGAAAATTCAACACTGGCTTGATCACACACAATCAATCAGTCATTTTAATGATAAATATTATTTATACAATATGAACAGTTTTCACAAAATACATCAATAGAAACAAAAGTAAATATGGATTACTGCAGGCACATATAAACTGGCTGAAGAATGAGCTACGATCTTAGTTTTAACTTTGATTCTTTTTCAGCCTGTGTAAAAACCAAGCTGTGTAAAAACTTTTCCTGATTAGTAAAACAGGCAAAGCATTCAGAGTGGCAGTAGCACGAAAACAGAAAAAATATCTTCATCCATTGCCATATTTTCAGTCAATCTATAATGTCCCCCTTATTTTAAATCTAAATTATTTGAGGGAAGAAACTTTTTTTCAGTTTAATTCATAATCATATTCTCCAGTTTGGATACTCTGGAACTGAGCTTAATTTTCAGAGAAAAAGCATTGTTCCTCAACTGTGCAAAGTGAGATCTCTGAAGCCATGCACAATAATGGTTTCAGTGTGCCTTTGCGTAACTGGGAGGATCTTGACATTACTAAAAAGCATTAGAAAATGGGTGGAGAGGTTTGCTCATAAATAAAGATTAAGTAAAATAGATATCTATTAATTCTAAGATAAACATTATTTGTTGGAAGAAAAAAATGTGAAGTTTTTTTATCTCATTACATAGTCCATACTTTTTACATAATTTTTATTATTACAATTCCATGAATACACCTGTACTATTAGGATTGTTATTGCCTCTATCCCCTTTTTTGTCACTTTGATCAGCCTTCAGTGGTGAATATGAACTTCTATTTTATACAGCCAGTGACATACAGTTTTGCTTACTATGTTTCATGAAAGAGTTTTCTATGGCTGTTTGGAATATATTAATCTCTTCAAAGACTTTAATATAAGTATCTATAATTTTAGAGATATAGTATTAATTGGACTCTCTGGTGATTGATATTATTGCTCAAATGTTATTGGTCTGAAAAAGTATAATAAAATAGTTGTTAATCACCATCACTCAGTATTATCTGACAATTGAACAATCTAAGCACTTATGGAACTGCACTTACCTGTTAGACCTCACAATTTACATTGGAAGATTCCTTTTGCAAGATTAGAATCCTCCAAAACTATAGTGAGATGAAAAGATGTAAACAGGGAAACATTGGGCTAAATAGATGTTAACATTTAATGAACCTCACACTGTATTTCTTTAAATTAAACATTTTTGCCTAGGCTAAAAGCCAGGTTTTACCTCTAACGTAATACAACATAGATAATTCGAGACCATAGACATTATGTTTGGGGAATGTTTAGTATCTAATGCATTTGTTGATACTGGTCATTCCATCATTGTTCCTATAGCCCATTACCTGACATTTCTTGGAAGGTGAAAATCTACAGCATGGCTAACAATATGCAAGTTCTTTTGAGACTTTGAAAGAACTGTATAAGGACTTTGATCTGTTGAACAAACAGGAATGGAATACTTGAAAATCTAAGTCATGGTAAATTATATCTGGAACAGTATTGCTGTTACTGCTCTTATTCTAAAATAACCATATGAGCGTGGTATTAAAACAAGATGCCTATTTTATATCATAATATATTTAGGTCATAGCATGTTACAAGCATTACATGCTCTAACTTCCAGAATAGGCTTTATCTTCCAAATCACAATGATCAGTTACCTCAATACAATTCACACTGACATGGTAGTAGCACAATGTAATTGGGCACTATTAATAAAAAGAACTCTAGGTTCTTCAGGTAGCATAATAAATCTAGATTGTATGAAATTTCTTATCTGTGAATAGAGAGCAACTTGTAGAATAAAGATAGGGCAGCTTATCAACATTGTAACATTTCTCTAGCAAAATTAAGGAGCCAGATATATTAAATATACATGTTCTGGCAAGATTCACACTCTGCAGTAATTCCTAATGTGATCTGCTTGATACTGGTTTATCATAACATGTGATCTCAACTATTATGCTACGAAGCATCATCTTATGGCATCAGTCAATACAGTGTTGCTTTGGGGGATGGAGGGTGTCTGCCCCAGGTACCTGCAGTAAGGATGGTTCTGCCAAAGACACAAGGAGGCTAATTTTGAAGCGGCTAGAAGTGAGTGTTGAAGAAAATCATTGGTGTCAATGTGTTGGGCAACCATTTGGCAGCAGCACAGCAATAATAGAGGAAAAATTGTGTGTTCAAGTTAGTTTTGACTCCTAGTGACTGCCCTCTCAATTCTCTTGGCAAGATTTTGGAAGTGGTTTGCTTTTGTATTCTTCCTAGACATGAGAGAGATTGACTGGCCCAAGGTCACCCAGCTGGCTTCTTATTTATTGAGGGACTAGAACTTATAGTCTCCCAGTTTCTAGTCTGACTCTCAGGTGCGTGTGTATGCGCGCGTTAAAAATCTATCTGTTCATTTCAGGTGTCAAATATCCTAGGTACATTACTGATTCAATATACGATCCCAGTTACTGAGGCTAGTTTTGCAGACATGGCTAAAATACAGAATGTGTATCGAGTCCCTTAATGTATTTTACTGACCAAATCTTGCCAAATTTATTTCAACGAATAATTTAATACAAAATAAGGTTGAAATGATGCATTTTGATTTAATATGATTAAACATATACAACTTTACACCAAAGATGCATCACTCCTTTTATTTTTTCTCTCAGAAGTTAGCTTCTATAAGGTGATATATTTTTCACTTTCAAACCCAAGTAAGTTACTCTTAACAATGTAAAGTAAGAATTAAAACATTAAAAGGAAGGCCAAAACAAAAAGGTACACCAAAGCATATTCTATAGATCAGGGGTATCCAACTGCCGGCCCATGGGCCAGACAGGTCATGCAGAAGCCACGCCCACCCCATTGCTAGCAATGGCAAAACTGTCCTGATACATTATGCAAAGTCATGTGACATTATGAGTTTGACATGTCTGCTATAGATAATAGATATGACATGGTTAAGTGTGCTGTATTCAGTGATGTTTAAAGGGGATATAAAAAAAATCAAGATAGTGAGTGAGAAAATGTAATTGAAACTTCACACTATTTTATAATCAGGTGATACATGCTAAAAAGAGGAGAGGTTTTGTGTATTCATTCCTATCATTGACATGTTAAAGGTTTCTCATGGACGTCCCTGTCTCAAGTCTTCTGAAAGATTCTGGTTCTCTAAAAGTTCTTGTAATTTATTTGTACTCATTTAGTCTAAATTCAGCCAAATGTCTCTATATATTGCATGTTAGGTCTCTTTGTACTGACTACTTAAAAAGTTCAGAAGCATTCTAGATTAAAAACTAATGTCATGTATTAGCTAGATTTAGAGGTTGGTATAGTTAACCAGTATCTGTACCTTGACCAGTTTACAAATCTTAATGAATGCTGTTTGATAAAGCACTTTTGTCCTCTGCTATCTTACAAGTTTGTTATCTCACAGGATTTATTATGTTGATGTTTGAATAAAAGAAACTCATCTATATGTGAAAAAGTAATTAATAATTAAAAAGTCTACTAGATGGCTCCCAGACTTTTTACATTGTTTTCTTACTTTCTCTTTTTTGATAACACACATTCTGCTGCTACGACTATATAGTAATACAGAGCTACAGATCTATAAAGGAGAATATTTGTAACTAGGTGTTGAAATGAGAGCTCCTTGATGCTCTGTAAGCTTAGCTGTTTTCTTGCAGATGTTTCATTACCCAAACTAGATAACATCATCAGTGCTAATAAAATGTCTGCAAGAAAACAACCAAGCTCAGAGAGTACCAAGGACCTCTCATAGAGCTACAGACTCTGAAAAACAAAATACTTTATCATCTACTACAGAAGCATAAGAATCTTTGTATTGTACATATGGAGCCACAATTTATCCCACATCCTTATTAAAGTTAAGGTTAGCATTCACATATTATCATGTCAATAGCATTCCAGGATTTTATTCTGGGGTAATTTTGCTTATAGATGATATATTCTAAGTACATTTTAAATTTTCAATTCCATACCTTCTAGTTAGACAACCTTGTGGAAATACTAAGAAAATTACTGTTAAAAATGTTGATTACATATTTTGAGTATTATTCATAGCAGATCTTGGCTCTTTTCTTAATTAAATATATTATTTCATTTTCTTGAATATTGTTCTAGAGGGTTTTCAGGCTGTTCAAGTACTACATAGACTCCTATTTTATGACCAATTGAATTATTTACGTTTGTTAGTCACAAAACTTGCCAATTTTGTTGTTGGTATCATGGTACTTGAGCAGCACTCAGTTGTGTCATTATCATAATAATTTCTGAAATTAAAACCTGCCTAAAACTCTGTGGAAAGCTAACAACCAGTTCATTAACCATTCCTGTTAGTTTTCAATAATGCAAAAATGATTAGAAGTTTAATTTGTTAATCACCTGTGTTTTGACTGGCAGTAGTATATGATTCTCTGCAGAAGTCTAAACTAGCCCTTGCAGAAAATAAAACATGCTAATGCTTTATCAGGCCTAATAATATTTTTTTAAAAAGTTATCACACCTGGGTAAATCATTGACGGTTATACAATTAATTTCTCCTTAACTCAATTTAATTTTAGAGGCAATGATGAATACATCTAGGAGAACAGTCTATCATCAATAAGATTTAGTACTTCACTCACCAATCATGTGGTTTGCAACATGAACCTGGATATCCCACTCATTGTAGAAAACCATCTGGCACTTGATGCACTGATAGGTCTTTTTCTAGAGAAAACAAGGGTGAAGGTCTTAATTAAGCAACTTGAACATTTTCACTCTCAACACTTATGTGAAAAATACCAAGATATATGAATCCATTTTAATATATTAATATAGAATCATTTATTACCCATGTTATCATCCAGGTGATAAAAAGAAAACCTTAGATTTCTTCAACTATTCAAAAGTTCACAAAAACAGAGATGTAATATGTTCCTCACCATTTGATACTTCTTCAAAATGATCTACTTGCCAAGCAATTACAGTTATACAATAGCATGCTACTGCATGGCAAATTGAATATTCACATTGTCATTTTTCATCTATCTTAATGCAGACTGTATTATGGCTTATGTTCTGCTCCTAATATAAGAACTGATTTCCTTAACTGCTATTGGGATTAGATTTCAATAAAGCGTAAGTTTTCATAGCTTTTATTGTAGTTTTTAAGCAGTTACATATCTGTTGCACCTGCCCTATGGAACATCATTTTATGCCCCCCCCCCCCCGTAAACAGCTGGCCTTGACCTTGTTGGCCTTCACCATCTGGCCTGGGGAACATAGAGTAGTGTAGAGCCCTTAAAATGGTTTGTACTGTTCATGCATTACTGGGCTTTTCTAGTTACTGCACTATATGGTGTTAGGTTTTGAATGATTTGTATGATTATATTCTATGTGGTTATTTGTATGGTTATATTGTATTCTGTGTTTTTTGGTATTAGGTTTTAAATGTAAGCCTTTCAGAATCATGAAGTAACTGAATAAGTAAATGAATAAATGATAAATAAGTAAGTAAATAAATAATTTTTGGATATTGTGCAAAAGGATCCACAAACTCTGCCACTTAGCAATAAACCTACTTATAACATTCTATAATTGCTCATATTAAATTGTTTGTAATTTAAGTTTTAAAAAAATATTAAAGTAGTACAATAGTATACAGCATTTGATATAAGATAACAGAAGAATGAGCAATATTCTTATGGATATTCTTATGGATTTACAGTAATTTCCAATGAGGTTCACATAGACAGATATACTGTTGAAATATTTTCTGAGAACAAAACTAACAGGTCACTTATAAGGGTGATTATTTAATGTGTTCTGCTATTTTACTTTATATTATGCACTGGGATCAAAACACCTCACTCTTAAATGTATGTCATTTAATTAAAATCAGAATTGATATAATTGATTATTTAAAGAATTGTTGATCTTGATTACTAGATAATCCTTGGCATATCAAATTAATTCTGACTGTTCCTTCTTTTTTTCCTTTTAAAAATACAATTTCCATGACAATTTTGACATTTCCTAACAGACTCCATAAAATTTTAAGAGTTTCTAGTACATTTAAATATTCACTTTAATTTACCAAATATTATTAATATCTTATTCCAAATTTCTTCAGTTGGATACCTGCAAATATATGAAAATTACAGTATGCAAAAAGAGTATGTTATTATTATAGAAAAATAATCCATCAAAATACATCCAACTTATACTTGCCTAACATAATTTAAATTATGAAAATCAGGATTGTGTGTATAATTTAGTAGCACTGCCAAAATAACTTTTCATTTTTGTGTTTTTAAAAATCCTCATTTGTTAGATAAATCTGAAGAATCTAGTAAATGATCAAGTATTTTTCTTTTTTAGTCAAGTGTGTTTTTGCCTTTATCATTACACTTTGAATAAAGAGGAAAAAATACTTGAGCATTGTGTCATTGTATTCATATGTCATTATTTTTCTTGTCGGTTGCTGACATGCTCTGTGTTTTATTGTTCTAATGAGACAACAAAGACCAGGCATTCAGTTAACTTTTTTTTTTTTGCTTTTGATAAAGTCACATATCAGGAATAATGCTAAGGCTAAGCTAATAAACCATATATATGCTGGTTTAGTACTGGTCATCAGGGAGCAAGAAATATTTTCTAACTAGTTCTAAGGGGAAATGTTTTAAAAAGGGACATACTTACACTGTGTACATTGGTCTGAATGTCAGCATCAAAAACATCTTTTAAGATGCCTACCATAACAGAACTCTTAGAAAGTTGTGGCTTAAAGTCTATTTCATATACAACTTTAATAGAAGACTTCTGCATTTTTCTACCTAAAATCAATATTTAGATCCATCTTATTACATTTAAAGAGTAAATAACAGGCCCATTTGGTGGTAAAATTAAACTGAAATTAGATTTGCAATTCATGCATTGTTAATTTATTCAAAAGCACCAATTCATTTAAAGTTAGTTATAACAAACTGCCTGTGAAAGCAGTGGCATTTAAAGTACTATAGTTATGACTAACTTGTTCTAGTGGCTTGAATGAGACTATTTATTTATCTAATATTTTTTCCCCTGCTGTTCTTAGAGCTGCTTATGAAAATTTAACATTGTAATAGCTTATTAAACAATACATTCAAGAAATGTACAGCAGAAGCAAGGATCACAGGTAAAAGACAGTTTTTATTTAAAGCATCAAGTGCTTGGCAAAGGAAAAAATCTGTCCGAAAATAACTGCCTTTATCAATCAGAAAACGGAAAACCTATCTGTTCTTCAAGAGACCACCGTTCCATAGCCATATTATTAGTCATCATAATGCAACATGTTACCAATATACAGTGTTTTCCTGAAAGTAAGGTGTACACGAACAATAAGCCCTAGCTTGATTTTGGGGCGTGGGCCTAATATAAGCCCTATCCCAAAAATAAGTCCTAGTTTGGGGACAAGGCACACACCTAAAAATCAAGCTATGGCAGGGATGTGGGGTGGATCTGCCCTACCCGCCCCACACCCACTTATCTTGCATCCATGCCTCTCTTTGCCAGCCCACTTCTTCTTCCGAGGCCTCTTCTGAAGCCAGGCCTGCATTTCTCAGCCACATGGCTTTCCGTAAGGCCTGTGCAGCCAATCCATAGCTCGGTTCTGCAAGGCCTCAGCAGTCAAGCACTGAGCTATGGATTGAAACCATAGCTCGATACTCGGCTGCTTAGGTCTTCTGGAAAGGCCTGACTGCAAAATGCAGGCCTGAATACAGCTGCAGAACTTCTGTTCCAGAAGAAGTGGACTGGCTGGGTGGGCTGTTGACGCCAGAGGTGAGATAAGCCTACTCCAAAAATAAGACCTGGTGCCTCTTCTGGAGGCAAAATAATAAGACCCAGACTTATTTTGAGGGAAACACGCTATTAGAAAGATTATTAAAATCCTTAGGATTTTAGAAAGGGTTAAGGGTGAGAAAATCAGTGTCTTGTAAAACTATGTAGCAGGAAAGCATTTTCTCTTTGGTCTGAGTTGATCTTGACATAACATATGGTCTTTAAAATCTTAACCTGTGTAGTTTTAATGTTTTAATATATTAATTATGTTTGTATTTGTTTATAACCTGTAAGTTGCTCAGAATCATCTTACTTGGGAGATAGGTGGCATAAAATGTAATAAATAGTTCTCAATATTCACCATAGATACTCTGTGTATGTACAATAGCAGTGGAAGAACATGGTTTCTTTGTCCCTATCATGTTACAGTACTTGATTTAATATGTACCCTAATGTGTTTGGCAGATTCATTTGGGATTTTTCTGTCTTCTTGTTCTAGTAATAATGAGGGTTCATGCTACCTCATTAACCTTAATTCTCTGGAAAATTAGGGCACTCTTTTGCTTCCACCATCAGGGAGACATGTTGAAATGTGTCAATCACCCAATTGGATTGTTGACACATTTCCTTATTCCAGAGAGTCACTCAAGCCACACATGATGGTAAGATATCTCAAATGGGAAGAATGTTTAGAAACTTAAAGGAGAGCTGTTATATCAAAAAGCCTTTGGATGGAAAAAACTATTAATGGGAAAAAGCTTTTAATGCTTAGAAACTCAAAACAAACAAAACCACAGGAAGATTCTTCAACGAAAACACTGTTGCCCCAACGTTTTGAAGGAACTCTTCAGTTTATTGAAAGTGATATCAACTCAGCAAACTCTATAGATAGTTATGTTGGTAAAATGTGCAATCAAATGATGGATGAAACTAAAAGTTAATTATGGCAGGCAATTTGCATTTATCATATGCAAGAGTAGTATGTCTGGTGCATTTAAGTGTTTGAATGGCCAGAGTCATATATTGATGGCAATATTTGATAAATAAATAAAGATTTGCTTTTAATATTGTTTGCTTATATTTTCTAAATACACATTTCTGTAAAAAGATTAAAAAATCTCTGTGCTTAATCCAAACAAAACCTTATAGCTGTGCCCCTAGAAATTTTATTATTTAAAGATGTGGGAAATATATCTTTGTTTACAAACAAGTATTGCAAATAATTCCCATCTAAATCCTTCATTCATAACTTACTTTGGAGGCATTTAATGTATTTTAAATATTAACAAGAAAAAACCTTTATTACATGAATGTTGTAACTATTTCTTCTTTTTTCAGAATAACTATGACAGTTCAAATAAAAGTTAAAATCTAATTCATGACATTGGCTCCTATAGTTCATGGCTCAAGCCTAAAAAGTCTTCTAATATTCTACCATTTTTCTCCATATTTACTTCTTTTGTAAGAAAGATTTCTTGCTCATTTGCATCTTCTGGGTTAGCATGTATAGATGTGTGTAATTAAATAAAACTGGGCTTGGTTTGTGCTTGTAATATATCTACAAAAAGGTTCTTACTCTTTCAGGGAATGCTGCAAGTAGCATGGCTATGGCTATGGCTAAGGCTGAAGGCTTAATCTTTGTTTTATTTTGACCAAAGTATGATGATCAGCACCAATAGTTATAGTATCATCTGATCAAGTTTAGCATGAGGAAGTTTATAAACTCAAATGTAAAATGACATTTTCCTACATGTAATGCCATGTTGTTAGCTGAGAACCTCAATAAATTACAGTAAATATTAGACAAAACGTAGGATAAAATGAGGATTGTGAAACATTGTGAAAATTATTTTGTCAAAGACAAAATTGTTGTGTTTAACATGGAAAATGGAATGAAGAATTGAAAGCTATGTATAAAGTAGGAAAAAAATAGGGCATTAATAAATTTGGTCTCTTAGTAAAATATTTACTAAAGATGAAGAAACAGATGGAGAAATATTTAGAAATGCAATACTGGTAGAAAGGAAGTAGGTAGGCTATTTACTGTTGTGATGTATTATTGTCTGTTGAAAGAAGTGAAAATGACTCCTTATAAGAGTTTTGTACAACTTTATTTTATGGAAGTGAATGGTGAATATTATTATAAGTTTGGCTGATGAAATTCATTTTATCTTTTTCTAATCTTTAGTAGACAGCAAACAACCTGATACCAATTATAGTAATAACCAAATAGAATGTGAAAATGATAATTTTAAAAAGCTTTTCTCTCATTACCTGCAAATGGAAAAATAAGATCTTTTGTAAGAAAGATTTCTTGCTCATTTGCATCTTCTGGGTCAGTACACTGCATGCTCTTCCTATTTAGTAGAATGCAGGCAGGTGTATGCTGAAGATCTGCAGCCTGGTGTATGCTGAAGTTGCGTACTGATGCATGGAACCAGGAAACCATACATCAAGATCAGAGAACAGAGACCAGCACCAAGATAAGAAACTTAACAGCCATGCAGCAAGTTATATTTGACCCAGTAACATATTATTTAATGAAATGCTGAAGTGACAGAAATGCAGTGGGAATAGGATACTTATGCAATGTGTGTGTAAAAATATTTTTTTTCTTTACTTCCATAGTATACTGTGACAATCCACCAATCAAATGATCTCATCCAAAGCCAAGTCCACACATTCTTCATAATTGGGTACATTTTTAATGTACAGGTAGTCTTTGACTTACAGCACATTCAAGTTACAATGGCACTGAAAAAGCAACTTATTACCATTTTCACACTTATGACCATTGCAGCATCTCCATGACCAGGTGATCAAAATTTGGACACCTGGCCACCAACCTATATTCATGATGGTTACAGTGTCCCGGTGTCCTGTGATCACCTTTTACGACCTTCTAACAGGCAAAGTCAGTGAAGAAGGTAGATTCACTTAACAACCGTGTTACTAACTTAACAACTGCAGTGATTCACTTAACAACTGTGTCAAGAAAGGTTGTAAAATGGGGCAAAATTCACTTAACAATTGTCTCAGCAACAAATAATGGGCTGAGTTGTGGTTGTAACTCAAGAGCTACCTGTACTCTCTGAAGTGCATTTGTGTACCATTTTAATCCAGTGCCCACAGCTAGACCATTTCAGCTCTCTCTATATGTATGTATGTATATATGTATGTATATATGTATGTATGTGTGTATGTATGTATGTATATATGTAGCACAAGTGATAAAATAAAATCAGCCTAAACTAGTTACTTCTTTTGTTAAAAGTTAATTTACTTCAATTTCATTTTTAATTTTTTAATCATTCAGCAATCTATATTTTAAAAATCTGATCTCAGAAGGTTGTTCATTTTAGCTCTGACTGGATCCTTAATGTTTAGCTTTTGAAAATTGGTGCTTACGCTTTAACTACTTATATTTTAACTACCTAATCTTTTCTGTTTCCAATGATTTTAAAATTCCTGTGTAAATCATGTATGTCACTTCCATCTCAATGCTTGTGGATGTACTTCAAAATATTCAAACAACATTTCTAGACATGATCTCATTTTAGAGACACTGAGCCATTTTATAAGGTCTTAAAGTGTGTAGGTATTTATTAGCATTTGTAGTTTTTTCCCACTGTTTAAATCAAACTGACAAGCATATAATTTTTGGATAATTGTTCTGTTCATCTAAATGTCTGAATTTCTATCCAATATATTAATCTCATAAATAGAAATAAAGCAGTATAAAAGTGTAAATCACATTGACCACCAAATGATTGCACTGGATCATGGCCAGTTATAAAACATCAAAATTGGGACGACTGCTTTTTACTATGCATTCTCCCAGGATTTCCTCTAATATCTAATAATATCTAATATCTCAGTTTATCTTCAGCTTTCTTTACTGAGCTAGAATATGAACATCCAAACAAAGCATTGGGCTGCAGTCACCTGTCATTTTATCTTCTAATTATATCTCTCAGATCTAAGTGAGGAATTGGTAGATACACTAATTGCACTTCATACTTTGCTTTGCAGCATGCTATCTCTGTAAGATTTTAACAGAAAGATGAATACATACAAATAAAATAAAATGGCGCAGGTAGTCTAGTGAGTGACAAGAAGGTGTTCATAAATACCCTGGGGTTCAGTGAAAAACCATATAGGATAAACTCAATCAGTTTGGGAGGTGTCTCTGTTTTAACATCATTTAATGTCTCACAATTGCTGGTTCTTTGATTGTTGAGATACTCATAAACAGGCATTTGTAGAAATGAGCCACTTTTTAATTATTGTATCACTCCGTTTAGTCATCTGATCATTACCAATACATTAACAAGGAGAGCTATTAGCCAATGATGAAAGAATTAATTGCCCAGTGCAGGAAAACTGCATAAAATTCTTGTACCTTTTAATGATTTTTCAGTAAAAATGAAGCAAGGTTATTTGCTCCTGCCATCACTTTGAAATGAAGATAACTGGGGATCTGATTGCCTGGAGTCATTCTATGACCGAGCCAGGAAGCCCTTGTGCTCACTCTCACTCAGTTCTCTTTGCTTTCATGAAGCCAAATTTAAAATATACAGCTGAATCCTGGCCATGGTCCTGCCACCTCCATCCCAAAGGTTAAATTCTTTTATTCTGAGTGACATTTAAAGCAGTTTAAGAAAACCAATACAATAATAAAATGTAGTCTATTAACTCGTAAAAAAATGGGAGAATAAGATGTTATTAAAACCTGTTTGCAGTTAAACATTTGCATAGAAACATCTAATGCTCACTGCTTTAAGTTTGATGTTTTCCAGATAAATTGGAGCATGTCTAAACAAATAGGAACTACTGATCTGTACTGATGGTTCATTTGGATTAGGTATTCCCCATATAGAGCACTGCAATGAAGAACTATTACTAGCATTATGTTTGGGTTATGAAATGTCTTCAAGAAAACAACCAAGCTCAAAGAACACCAGGGACCCTCATGGAGAAAGCTCTAACTTTGCTATTTTTCAATTGTTAGAGGATAATAGGCAAATTTGTAATTAGGGAACATTTTCATTAAGACCAAAACAAACCTTCCTTGGTTTGCATTGCATACAGGTATTTCTTGACTTGCAACCACAATTAGGACCTAAATTTCTGTTGCTAAACAAGGAAGTTGTTAAGTGAATCATGCTCAGTGTTACAACCTTTTTTTGCCATGATTATTAAGCAAATCACCGCAGTTATTCATTGAATCAGGTGGTTGTTAAGAGAATCGTCTTCTCCCATTGACTTTGCTTCTTGGAAGTCAGCTAGGAAGGTCGCCAATGGTGATCATGTGAGCCCAGGACTCTGCAATTGTTATAAATACATACCAGTTGCCAAGTGCCTGGATTTGATCAAGTTACATGGGTACGGTACAATGGTTTTTTAAGTGTGAGGATTGGTCACTTTTTTTCAGTGCCACTCTAATTTTGAATGGCTGCTAAACCAATGGTTGTAAGTTGAGGGCTAATTCTACTAACTACATGAAATCCAGTTCATATTTTATCCTTCCAATAAAAAGATTTTGGTAAAATATTTTATTTGATCTCTTTTTCTTTATTTCTACTTTACTTTCTAGTAAACTAATTCTTTATTTCTAAACTAATTCTTTACTTATATATCCAGTAAAATAAACTGTTTACCTGGAAGCAAAATTTTAATTTGATTTTGATTGAGATAAGAAATTTTCTCTCTGCATTTAGCAAGCTCACTTGTCTACTAGTTATATAACCACAAAAACTTTCGAAAAATCGGATTTGAAATATTATATACTCATACCTATGCATGCAAGACAGACATAGATATACCTAAACAGTGGCACAATGTTAAGCCTTTCATTGCTAGCCACACCTCTGTGATATTGCTGCATCTAATATAAATTCTGAATAACTGGTGGATACTGATCATAGAGTAGTACCAAGCTATTATTGTTAAATGTCTTTGTTATCTGCTGTTGGCCCTAGACTCAGCCAAGCGTTGTTGCTTAAGAGTACATACAATATAATCTATCCCTTGCTCATGTTCAGAAGTTAAATGAACAGTGAGTAGAATACTACTTGATAGTGGGACTGACTAAATTCCCATACTTGAAAGTTAACAGTCCCTTTTGGAGTTAAACATACCTATCTTGACCAAATAGCAGTAAAAAATATTCCAAAGAAATAATTGTTTCATATCAACTTATTTCCAACTAGAATTTTGGAATCCTTTGTAAGTAAAAATGCTGATTATCCTCAGTAACTTTTTAGCTTTTATTTGTATAAAATAAGCATTCATCATTTATCATTCATCACTGCAATATTTAAACAATATGTGGATCACAATCAACCAGTGTAAGATTTATTATATAGTTTTTAAGAATACAACCCCTATCCTTCCATTCTTCCCATCCATTCATCCATCTACCTACCTACCCATCCATCATCTTAGCTCTAAAAGTCCAAGATGATATACTTATTATTTTATCCTCAGAACAATAACCCTGTGAGACTGATAAGCTGATTGAGAGTTTATTGGTTCAAATCATGTTATAAGACTCATGGGTTACTGAATGTCTCCACTACATATCCAACATTTACTCTTTACCACACTGGCGCTTCCAGTTCCTTGAGAAAAGCATTAGTACCTAAATCTTAAGGCAAAACTATTGTTGCTGTTTCTGCTGTTTATGTTTCCTGCAACATTGATTCTACTTAGGATTCCATGTGTGTTTATTCCAATAAAGCAAAAGTAGATAAAATAACCCCCTGAAATGCAAATGCATCTTAATGCATGACATAACGTCACACAAAGATGAAACAGATATCCATATATATATATATATACACATATATTCTGAAGCGTTTTGGTGATGCACATCCATAAAAATTCATATCATTTTAAATCTTGGAATAACAGAATTTCAGTCTGAACTTACAATTAGCAAATTTGTAATTGCAAGCAAATTATAAATGATGATTGGGTTTCCAGTTAGCATATTTATCAAACGTAAAGATTTCAAGCATAATACTTGTAGGAGCGACAACTGATTAAATATGTGTCATAAAGCCAGGATGCAAGTCTGCGGCTTTTGTACTTGCATTGCAGCATTGCACACAAGTTCATAAAGAGAAGAACTTGAATGCAACATCATAAGCCATTTTTCATCATTTTGCTGAAATTATGATTTGCTGCAAATGTCCTTGATTTCAAAAGGATAAAATTTAACTGAAAATTAAAAGAAACAATAGAAGAACAGTTTTTCCATAGAATAGATTATTGTAAACAAGGATTTTTTTTGTTAGATATATTCTAACACATACTGAAGAGCAATCTGTTAGATATTATCTAGGTACAGGTGTTCTGAATTGAGCAAGAGACTAGATTATATGGGCTAAAAAGTAATCATAGTCTTTGTGATTATATCTTGCAGCAATACTCTAGCATATAGCCATGTTTACTTTTTTTCCCAGACAATTCTTTTTCTCTTACTCTGACTCTTAAATCATTTGAGACCACACATAACGTATATTCCTGTACCACTTATATATTAGATATAGTATTGCATCAGTAAATTACCTTGTGCTTGACTGAAGGTTATGCTAGATAGCTGGGGACTATGGGCACTAAATTCAGAATACCCAGTAAGTACCATGTTAGCTTTCTCTACTCTCAGAAATTGAATCTCTATTTAATTGCAATGCCCTACCCACTTAAAAGTTCCTATATTTTTATTTTGTTTTCTTTTTAACAAATACTTGGAAAACATAAATGCTCTTTGTGGCCTCAAACCCATCTTAGATCAGGAAATGACAAACTTTTTTGTCTTTTCCCACCAGACGTCAGGGCTTGTATGATCTACATATTTTTTCTAAAATCCAATACTGTCATAGTAAATCAGAGAGAAACACATAGTAGTGCTGGGAAGAAAATATAGTGTACAGCAACTGAAAATACTTTTTGTATCACATATACAATCCATCACAATATAACACTGTTTTTTTTTGGGTCAAAGTCAATAGGAGTTAGACAGTGTACAAATTGAATAAATAAACATTAAAAGCCAAAATAAGATTATTCTAAATTTTTGTATGAGATGTTAGATCATGCCTTTAACATAAGGAAGAATTTATTTAATCACTACATGAACTTTTTAGGATATTGCAACATAATTGCAGTTTAATTCCATCAAAACATATTTTGCTCTATAACTTTGATATAAAATATATTTTAAAATTTTATATTTAAAAAATGCTTAAAATCAAAATGTAATTGAATATGTGAATTATTATAAACATTCCAGATTACTACAGAAATGAAATGGATTTATGAGCATATGCAAAAGTTGCAAAATCTAAAAATATATAACCTTAAATATTAGACCTCTACAATTTATTCTACACAATAACACTAGAGTGAATCACAAACACAAATAAAGAATTAAAACAAGTATGCAGGCAAACCAAAAAAAATGAGAGTAAACATAATATACAGCATTCTGAATTAATGATATGCTATCCAGGAAGATATGGATAATTATAAATAGATTTTAAAAAGTAATCTTAAATTGGATTGTAACAATAAAGCCCCACTTGTCAACTCATGAAAATAACCCTCTTTCAGATATGCTAAGGGAAGGAGAATAAGAAAGATACTGGCACAGCAGCTAGTCCAAAATAGTCAACTTTTGCTAACCCCTGCAGGAAACTTTTGCTTATCTATGTACCCTTATACAAATTAAAATTATAAATCAAACTAACCAGTGCCCCAGAACATTAGGGAACCTAAAATGGAACTTAAATGTACATATGGCAGATAATGGCTCGTCTGAAATTGTACGTTAAGACCTACCTGGGCAATGGACAGGTGTATGAATAAAAATATATAATTAGGAAATAAATAACAATAAATAGGGAGTTTAAGCCTTCTGGAGACAATCACAATATAATGAATTATAATGAATAGTATGCATAATATCATAATTAATATGAAAATATGGCCAGAAGATGCCATATCTCTGCAATCTGGAAGTCTGAGAATGGACCCAAGATAATGCAGAGTGGTGAAAGTTTAATGTATCCCCAGTCTTTGTTTTTAAAATGAAACTCCTATGCCCCAGGGAAGATGAAAACCAAACAATGAAGATACTGTTGCCTTGTTTTCCCAGTGAACTGGGATTAAAATAAGATGCAGCAATGCATGGTTATAGATTTGGATTAAGGCACTTCTCCTTGAATACAATTTCAACCATCATTTACAAATTCACTCAATAAGGCTTGTGTATCACAGAAATTAGTCCAAAAGAACTTGAGCAAAATGGCAGACGAAATTCAAGTACAATACTTCATACAGATATGCATATGTATAAAGATGAACCACAAGGGTACTCCTACTGCCACACCTTGCTTGTAAATAAGGAGGATGTAAGTCTTAGGTTGCTGGAGTTGTGGTATCTACTGACTCTTTTCCTAAAGTCAGCCATCTCTTATTGATGCATTTATGTCTTCTTTAGTTCCTCCTGCAAAATGTTCCCTAAACAATTATGGGTGACTTATGAGTCTGATAAATCCTTTTCATACACTCTTGACTATAACAAACACAAACACACTATTATGCTGATTTGATATTTTGTCCCTGTAATATTCATTTGCTGTTTTTACCCAGCTGTTATGTTAACAGACAACACACAATACTGTAACAATGAGATTGCATTCAAGAAACCAACCACTTTCCACCCACAATCAGCAACAGCTGTGCTCAATAAAAGTAACAGTTTGCAAGTAGTCACTAGAGAATACTCCTTCAACACTTACGTCTATTGCAAATTTTGCAAAAGCTCTTAGGATTTTGAGGCAGCATATACCGCTCTTTAACATTTTATAAATCTGTATCACCTTTAAAAAGCCCTACCAGTGCATTTCTACAATCCACTTAGGAAAATAATAACTTTTTTGATGATTTTTCCAGGATCTCCATGTTTTTCATTCTCGGTCTTAATTACACTGAAGATCCAAAACTAACACAATTCTATATATGAATGAAAACCAGAACATTTCACTAGGAGCAGTGATAAATATATGTCAAAATCTTTTTTTATATAAGCAAGCAGGAATTTCTAGAACATGCTTGTGCAATTAGGTAATGAAAAAGAGCTTCATATGATTACAACAGTTCTTTCATGCTGACAAGAAGAAAGATTGCAGGAACATTCTTAAATAACTTTGGAAATTAAATTGAGGTTTTTAAAATAGGCATAATACAATTTATTTAAGCAGAATTGTTACAAAATTTAAAGCAGATCAGAACCTGCATTTCCTTTAAAATGTTAAAAGTTATGGGTTCCCATGTGATCCCTTTTATAGCTAAATTGCTTCTGATGCTTTTTCCTGATGGCAATCAAGCAAGCTTCTTGGGATTATCCCTTCTTACCCAAATTGGAATAAAGAAAATTGATGCACTATTGTTATTTATCACTATATTTGCAGTTCCAAAAACCTATCTGTATTAACAACTACAGTAGCTGAGTTTCCTCAACCGAAGCCTTTCTAAATCTAAAACTTTATCTATTCTACTTGTTTCAATTGGTTTTTTTCATCTCAGTTCCCACTCGATGTGTCAAGGCTGCAACTCTAAAAATCTGTGCAGCTGGGAATTGTGGGAGCTGTAGTCCCAACATGTTTTTACTTAAACAGGTCGGGGAAAGTAGACTTAGATTTCTCCTTTCAAATGTTAAACAAGCCTGTGTTATAGCACACATTCCCCCCAAAAGTATATCTTTGATTGTTCTTTTTAAAAATTATCCTTAGGCTAAAACTCCTTTAAAATTCTTATATTGCTATCAATGTAGGCCACATATGCATGTTAATTTTAATCAGGATTTCCCACATATCATTTCCCCTCCTCAGGTCTTCTGTGATCTTTTAAATTTATACGTGTCCTATTTAAAGCATGATAACCAGAGGTGGACATGAAATGTCAGCTGAGCCTTATGCTGTTTGTGTCGTATTTTAAATGTGCAATAGAACTGGATTCTCAGAGCAATTATCTGGAAGCTATACTAAACAAAAAATATTTTTTTCCTTAAGACAAAATATGGTATTGCCATCGCTGATTTTCTGTCTTAACATTTTTTTCCCTTGGACTCTTAAAATATCAACTGTTGTTTCTAGATTAGGTTCCAAAATGGATTGCTTTGGGATATCTTCTGTATGTAAAGGGAAAACATGAAAACTTACAATATATTGTGTATGGAAGAGCTGTTGAAGAAATAATAGTAAAGTTAATAAAGTATAAATCAGCATATCATAAATTATTGCTTCTATAATTATTAACTGTTGAGATGAAACCAGAGGGAGACACTGCTTTTCTACTGGAAAAAAGTTCATAATATCCAATGTAACGTGTTATGGGATAGGTACACTAGGTACACACACACTGTTAATATACATTAGAATAAAGATATCCTTTATTGGAATAAAGGAAATGCATGTTCCTTTTGCCTAGTTATCACAATTCAGTAGCCTATTTGATAGCAATAGCTTTTCTTCCTTTCATACAGTTGTTTGAAGGTATTATGTAAAACTTTATTATGGTAAGATGGGACAGAAACACAATATTTCCTCCACTCTAACAGATTGTCAACATTTTACAATCTCATGAGGTTGTGTTTTAAAAGCAACAACCTGTAGACAGTAGCAAGTGATAGGATTCCCAATTTAAAACTTCATCTACTGCCCTGCAGGTAAACTAGCTGCTAAATGCACAAGTGTATAGGTCAAGATGTCAACGTCACTGCAGCACCAAATGCCTTCAATCCTATCTTCAGGATCTCAAATCTTTAATTTCAAATATCCAAATCTCACAATATCGTATACTTCATTAGATTGTGGTACTGGTATATAAAATTAGGAAGATTTCAAGTGAGAAAGCCAAAATCTTGCAATTTCTCTCAAGAATTCAGAGGGTTTAATACAGAAGAAAGATAGTGTAAATATCTACATAAATACAAGCACAGAAATAAATCATTTTTAATTGTTAAAGTACCCTTCTGACACAGGCACATTTGTATGTCATCAAGCAACGTGTGTCCTGCCTGAAAATATAGTCTATTTTGGACAGTGTCACTATGTTCTACAGAGCTGGCAATCCTACACCCTTCATTTCCATCAAGCATCTTCTATGATTAAAGTCCTTGTTTGTAATCAAGCACAGAGATGGTAAAAGGAAACCATTTCCCACTATTCCATATTTGTATACCTTAGCAGAGCGCTTAAATTCTTATTGGCAAGTTAAAGAAATTAGTATAATTAAAAATAGACTGTTCTAAGTAAGCTCCTGTCTAAATGCTTTAGAAAAGTTGAAAAATAAAGCTACGTGTAAGCCAAATTTAGACAATACAATGTCTATCACAGTGTTTTTCCTGGCTGTGACTGCATCTTATTTTCCCCTACAGTTATCATCTTTAAGGCTCTCAGCTGGATAGGTATGCATGGGTAGAGTGGGAGGGGGAGGAGATTCATGGAGCAAGACTCAAAATGACTGGGTATAGTCCACAGGCCATATGTTTCCTGCCCCTGGTAAACAAAAGGAAAGTTAAAGCAAGTTAAAGGCTAAATAATGTACATTTAAGTGTGCTTGAGAATGCCCCTTTGGCAATTCTAATTTGTGTTAGTGATTATGATAATAGAAAAAGGCCACAGCATTTATTGCAAATTAATTAATCTGGAATAAATGTGTGATCTTATTACTTCCCCATGGGATCCCCAGATTTGTAAATTTTTTTGTTACAGATTATTCTGCAAGAAATGTTAATCATCCAATGCTTAGCATAATATTCTGTCAAATCCTATCAGTACAGCCCAAATACACACACACAAATAGATATACAAACACACACAGATTGAATTATAATAAAAAGACTAATTTACCCTTTAGCAAAAGTAGGTGTTGCACTGTGGCGTTTCTTTTTAATCAAAGTAGAGCAAGACAGGGAAAAATTAATGTCAACAACATAATTTACAAAAATAGCCCTCCTGCTCTGTTGCTCACAAATATTTTCAAAAAACAGTGCTCTGCATGCCAATGCTTTGGCTTAGTGTAGTTTACTTTTATGTCATTAACACTCTGTGCCGTAAGCGTAACTCAGAGCTAGGGATTCCAACTCAAAATGAACCTCAGTTAAGATTCCAGCTCTCAGTTGTGCTGGCACAAAGATTATTCTCTTCAGTGATAAAGAAGACAATATCCTAGGGAGACTGGAATTAGTCCTACTCTGTGCCATTCAAGGCTTATCAAAAAGCAAGTAATTGCTAGCTAGCTAATGGCTAGGGAAGATACAATACATATTTGGGCTAAGTATATCTTGGTAAACAACTAGCAAAAAAGAAAAAGAAAACAAAAGGAAGAAAAAAGGTAATCATATATATTTTTACCAAAGGGGGGGAGAGAGCAAGAGCAGGAAAGAGAGGGAGGGAGGGAGAGGGAGAGAGAGAGAGAGAGAGAGAGAGAGAGAGAGAGAGAGGGAGGGAGGGAGGGAGGGAGGGAGAGAGAGAGAGAGAGAGAGAGAGAGAGAGAGAGAGAGAGAGAGAGAGAGAGAGAGAGAGAGAGAGAGAGAGAGAGAGAGAGAGAGAGAGAGAGGGGAATTACCTCTTCTGATTGTGATGGACTGATTCTGGGCATTGGTGATACTTGTGGTGTTTTCAAATGAGTATTATTGCTGTCTGGAATGAGTTCTCTATGGACTGACTGGATGTGGTTCTGAAGTTCACTTTCTGATTCAAATTTTACATTGCAACTTGAACAGCGAGTCTTCAGTCCTCCTTTGCTTTTGTTCTCAGTGGAACTCAGGTTCTCATTCTGGCCCATGCCTTGTCTATTACTGCTTGAAGGTATGTTGATACCAGGGCTACTACTTTTGCTGAGATTAACACAAGCAGCACACAGACCATATGGTAAGCCGTTAATGTCAAGTTTTACCAACTCCTGTTTTGAGCGAAATTCTTTCAGGCAAGAAGCACATTTGTACAATTTCTGAAGATGCTGTATTCGCCCTGTAGACTGCACTGCAGCACTGGTGCCCGTCTTTTGCATGTGGAATGTCCCGTGGATCTTCAGCTCCAAAGTAGAAGTCACTGTCTGCATGCAAACCACACATCGGAATCCTGTTAAGGAGTTTCGCAAGTCAGGATGCATCTGACAATGCTCCAAGAAGTCTTCCTCACTCTGGAGTGGCATTTTGCAAATCCTGCAGTTTCCCGTATCAAGGCTCTTACTGTGTGTGACCTTATGTTCAGTGAGAGTCAGAAGCGAAGGGAATCTTTCACCACATATTGGGCACATATAGTGTTTCACTGGACCCAAATGTGTCTGCATATGTTCACGAAGCCCATTTTCAGAGAAAAATGTTCGTGAGCACACATTACATTTGTAGTTCCCTTTTATGAGCTCTGCCTTTTTCTTTATTATGGCACTTTCCCCAGGTCGGATATTGTGATCCCGAAGTTGGTGGTTTTGCAAGAGAGACTCCATTGTGTAAGCTGCTCCACAAATGTCACAACCGTACATTGGTTCAGATGTATCAACATCTTCTTCACTTCCATCATGGCTGTTGTGGGATTCCTGGCTGTTTGTCAGCAATGTTTGTAGCTCTACTTCTTCCTTCTGAACTGGTTCAGATGCTCCATTGGTTCCACAATTGGGAGTTTTTGTTTCAAAAACGCAATGTTTCTCCCTCAAGTGTTTTTCCAGCAATATGATAGCATGAAATGCTTTGCTGCAGAACTTGCAGTTGTATTTTTTGCTGTGTGTTGTGATGTGGCACTGGAGTTCCACTTCAGTACCAAAAGACTCTCCGCAAAAAATACACTTGTGTACTTTGCCTTGATTCTCCAGATGATTGTGCTTAACGTGGAGCTGCAAGTCTGTCTCATTACGGAAATCCCAGTTGCAAGACGTACACCTATACACCTTCTTCTCATTGCTATGCTTCACAGCCAGATGAAGCTGAATGGAAACTTTTGAATCAAAGACCTCTTGACACAATGTACAACGGAAAAACACAAAGGTGTGCATGTCAAGCAAGTGCTTTTGCAAATCATCCACTGAAGTAAACTGTTTATCGCAGCTTTCACAGATGTAGTATGTGGAGGTTATCATGAAATGGATGGTCACATGCTTCAACAGGGACTCCTGGTTTGGAAACTCCTTATTGCACTGAGGGCAAGTCAATTTGGGCAGGACAGTGTCAAGATGTGTTTTTAAATGAGTCTGAAAACCATCCAGAGAGGTGTATTTAGCACCACACTGATTGCAGATGTACTCACCAGCAGGGCGCTGAGGAGCACCACCAACAGCCTGCATCATCTTTAATGATGCCTGTTCTATAGTAACTGGAGATAAAGGACTCATGGCTCTAGATTTCTTCCCATTATGGATGTAATTTAATGCTAATGGAATGTTCTTATGATTCTCCTTTATATGCTTATTCAGTTTAAGAACACTATTAAATATTGGAGAATTTGTGCAGTAAGAGCAAGAATATACTTCAACAACAGGGTCTTTAGGGGTACCTAACACAGGAGAACCAAAACGAGAACTGCTAAGATCACAATGGACTTGTCTAATATGCTCTTCCAAAGAAGAATCAGTAAGAAATCCCATATAACAATGAGGACAAAAGAACGCATTACTGTCTTTAGCAGCTGGATTTCCAAATCCATGAGTACATCGAATATGTTCCTGAAGAGAGTTGAGGTCATTGAAAACTTCTGAACAGAAGTTACACTGGTAGATCATAGCAGGCATGGTAGAAACTATCAGTGCAGGATCTGGTGCTTCATGTATTTGTTTCAGATGCTCATTTAGGTTGTAAAGTGAAGGTAACACTTCTAAACAATACTGACAAATATGGGCTTGTTCAGGTTTATCTAAATGCATAGTTTTCAAATGTATTTGCAGTACTGCAAGGCTTGAAAATAACTGCTTGTTGCAATAAATGCAACTATAAGCAACCTTGGCTTGTTTACTTGAAGGCCCAGTGATATCTGCCACCTGCTGGGCTGTCCGTTTTCTTCCACGTCCTTTTGTGATTGGGGGAACCGCTTCAACCATAGTTGAACTGTCTACTGAGAGATTTGAATCTGGAGTAGTGCTAGAGACTGAGGTGTAACCAACTGTCACTAAAGAGGGACTGTTACTATGGTTGCATGATTCTGGCTGCTGGTGACTATCCATGTGGCTATATAGCTCTTCGACAGTATGGAAGTTCTCTGAGCAAATACTGCACATATGTTTCTTTTCCACTCCATTATGAGCCTGTTCCATGTGATTTACTAGTGAACTTTCCTCTACAAAGAGTTCGTGACAGTAAACACACTGAAGAGCAGCTCGGTCTTCATTTGGGGAACACTCTGGGTGGCATTCTGCTATGTGTTTCTGAAGATCTTCTGGAAAATCGAAACCTTCTTCACATTGACTGCATTTTTGAGTGTCCTTCATTTTCCATTCCTCCATCCGGGAGGCAGATTGAGAACTATCTTTGTTCCTCTCATGAACTTGCATGTGTCCATGAAGTGAACTAGAGGAGAGAAATCCTCGTCGGCAAATGGCACACTTATATGGCTTGTTAGAGGTATGAGTCTTCAAATGAATTTTAAGGTGATCACTTCTTGAAAATGCTGCATCACATTCGCTACAGTGGTACTTCTTATCTCCTGTGTGAAGTTTAATATGGCGATCTCGGCTCCGCTTATGTTTGAAGAGGCGGCTGCAATAGGTGCATTTGAAAGGGAGCTTGTCGCTGTGACTTTGCTCGTGGTGCTTTAAATAGCTGAGGCGGCTAAAAGACTTGTCACAAAACTGGCATGGGTAGGGCAATCCCGGGCCACCTTCTTCTTCACCAAAGTCACAACCATCTCCATGGCTTGGGGAAGTCTGATCTTTACTAGAGGGTGAAGAAGCTGGCCATGAGCAGGAAGGGTCATCTTCAATGTCTACGCCATCTGAAAAAGGAAGAAAGGGGGAAGGAAAGGGAAACATGTTTAAAGGTTTCTTGTTCAGACAATGTTTAACATCAGTACATGTACATTTAATCAGAGGATTAATTGATAAAGATGTAATGCTGCATAACATGGATGTGTTACATTTTCCCTCCCATATCCATTTGCATCTTATACACTACTATTTTAAATTAAGATTATCAAGCTGAGAATAATTATAAAGAGTCTCTTCTTTATTTTTTTATCATTCAGTTACTTAAGGTATATTATATATAGTCAACTTTATTAAAATGCAGATTTTAGAATATTTAAAGTTTCTTTTATATTCTCTAAGAAATAATTTATAAAACATGAAAGTATATGAAAAGTTCATTGTATAAAAAATAGATATATATTTAAAAATGAAGTTAATTTAGGTGTAAAACTCTTAATTGTAAAAGAGTTTATTGAATTTCCTAGGTTTCAAAGAGACACATAGGAATTAGTTTTGAATGCAACATGGTTTGGAACAGCAAACCATGGTACAGCAATTTTGATGTATAGAAAGCAACATCAGCAAGCATACTGCTAAATATTACTTCAAAGTTGGAAAACAAATACTACTTCATCAAACATTTCTTTGAGCATCAAAAATCAAAAGTCTTCATACTTATCATTTTTAAATGACATGGACCCATATCAAAATGTAATGGGTTTTTTTTATATAAAAGGCAGCCCAAACAGGTACAGATACAAGTCTGTGCCTTTTATATATATAAAAGGAGGAAAGGTTGAAAACTTAAAAATGATCAGAAGGAGCAATTACTTTCAGCACTCTGGGATCTTAAAGAAAATGAATCATTTGAAAGAGAAATGTAGGAGATTTACTAGGCCGAACACAAGGGAGGGGTCAAGTGGTCATCAGTTTGGAGTCCCCTCCCACCCACAAGTAGTCTAAATCCACCCCTGCTTGAATTCCATTGACTCTTATCTACTGCCAATTTCCTAAATTTCCATATACCCATATTCTTGTTTAGAGGTAACTTTGAATAAACTTGTACTCATTTTGGACCTAACCCTGGCTCCCAATTTCTTGTGCTTGACAGGAAAGGAAGAAGAAATAAAAGGAAACTTATCTTGAACTCCTAGCAGTTTACAATACAGAGAGGTAGCCTAGTGCCCACCATATATTTTGAATTAGACCTCCCATAAAATCCAGATACAACAGACTACAAGCAGGTATTATGGACAGTAATATCTGGAAGCACCAGGTCATCAACTCTTTTCCCCTACTCCACATTAGACTGGAATAGGACAACTATCTGGTCTGCAGCATTTTAATAATATATAGCACTGTGAGAGATTTCAAGACACACAGGTAAGAAAACAGTGAATTTTCTCCTCTTCTCATGTATACATAAAAATTTGACTTTCTTTGAGCTCCTTTTCCAGGCTGTCTAGGCCTTTCTTAAAAGGCACTTCTAAAGCAGGCTGCAGTATTTGTGTTCAAACAATTTGGTAGTTACTAAGAAGCAACATAATGAATGTATGTCTAATAATAAATGAATAGGTATTAGATTTATGGAGTCATCTCAGGTTAAGTGAAAAGAGTGAATTGCACAAAAACTTAATTCTTCTGTGTGTTTTGTATTTTTAAAGTTCAAGAGGTTGCCCACCATTTCTTCCTTTCTGCAAAAAACCACAGTGGCTTAACTTCCTTAATAAAACAGAGTCGAACATTTAGATGATCATAGACAAAGCAACTTGAAAAAAAACCCTGGGAAACAGGAACAAATGATAAATTATTATGATAAAAGCTGAAAGATTTATAAGTAACAAAAGAAAACACAAGCAAGAACACAAATCGGTTAGTTAACTTCAACTATTTAGCCATTATGCTAAGTCATTTATGGAATTCAGACTTAAACTATAGAATAAATGCCATAGTCATTGGTCTTTCCAATTGTGCCCTAGTAGTATTGCAGGCTAATTCTGCCCATAGTCTGGAGTTCAATCCTGACCAGGCTGATTTTCTGAGGTCGGTAAAATGAGGAACCAATATGCTGTCATTGTAAACTACCCAGAAAGTACTGTAATGAATTATAGGGCAGTATATAAGTCTAAGTGCTATAGCTATTAAAATGAATGGCACAGTATTAAATTGTACTTTGTTTTAAAGTTTGAATCACAGCTACCTGCAGCTCAATGTACCAGTAAAGTTCCCCCCCCTGCCCCACAAAATTACTGGATTTTTTTAAAAAAATAAACGCAAGCTATCAGATACATTTTGGCTTGTGCATTATCTTATATGTCATGAGACTCAGGAGATGGGCCTTTTCTGTCACTACACCTGTCTTCTGGAACAACATTCCCCAGTGATATGTACGGTTCCTACCCACTTTCATTTGAAAGGTAATTAAGAAAATGCTTTTTTCCCCACAAGCCTTGGATTAGAGTGACTGGTGAGGGCTCCTGTAGAATTTTGTCCATTGAGCCAGTTGTTTCTCTTTTCTGCTTTATTATAAGGTTTTTTTCTATTGATTTTATGGCACATCAATCAATCAACCAAGTCTCCTGATTATATGTGGTGTAAAAATGCTTGTATATAAAGAAAACACCTCATAGCTGAAATAACATCACATA
The DNA here is from genome assembly GCA_034064705.1 of Bothrops alternatus. Lineage (NCBI taxonomy): Eukaryota > Metazoa > Chordata > Lepidosauria > Squamata > Viperidae > Bothrops > Bothrops alternatus. Next base: position 1,903,237 of record JARGCV010000079.1, on the reverse strand, counting down.
TTTTATTGTATTTGATAGGTAATACTATCAATGTTTTCTTAAAGTGTTTATTGACTAAAAGGAAAAGAAGAAAGACTGGGGAAACAATTCATAAACGAGGACTACAACAATACTAATTTCCGTAAAAACCTACATTCTCGTAATACAAATTGCCATTTCAGCTTATAGAAACATTCCAACACTGCTTTCTTTAAAGTAATAACATTTTGCTCAATTCTGAACCTTTTGTTTATCCACAGGAAACAGATGAGGATTTGTCCCTTTCCTGCATCTCAAAACCGACAACACCACCATCTCATTATCAATGCCAGACAGCAGCCAACTAACTAACTCTGAGAAAACAATCAACCCCATTCCTGGATCTTTGCCCACTACAACAATACTTTTAACTCAAGTTAAGCCCTCAACAGTTTCTGTCTTCTTCTTTAGTACTCTGAAAAGGCTTTCCTTAAAATATGTCTGATCCCTGACAGAATCTCTAAACTATTCCATAAACAATGTCTGGAACTTTACAGAAAACAAATACCTGGAGGAAGATTCAATTTAAAATCCAATACACGTGAATATAAATGAAGCAGAGAAAAATACATTTATTTCATTTGTGCATGTGTTTCTGCTTTATTTGCAATAAAGGATAGGGAAATCAGGGTCAGGTACTAAGTAAAGTTGTGGGCAGAAACATTTTGAAGGAATATGAAAATTTTGAAGGACAATATAGTAAAAAAAAATAAACAATAATGGAACAAACCCATAGAGAACTCTGGAGGTTTTATAAACATTTGGACAAGAACCACTATGGTTATTGTTTGGGGCACCAGAACTCCATAGAAAACAGATACATTCTCTTTGGTGGTATTTCAAATATAAACTGTCCATAAAATATGTTGCCTAATTTTAAGAACACGTGGCTACATTATCTCTTAATTTAAAAAGAAAAAAACATAGGAAATAACCATGTAAATGTTGGTATGGAAAAATACATACATCTGCCTCTCTCAGCTACATATACAGAGAAAGATTTTGTATATATAATACTAATCCAGTATTCCTCCAGATGCCTGGTACTTTTCATTTAACATGCTGAATAAATGATTCCATTTTTTAATGTTCTGATTTCTTAGATATTTACAGTTATTTGGGTTTTGTTACACAAACTGATTAGTAAATCATTTATATAAGTATATAAATACATAAATAATGTGTGCCGTTTAGAAATTCTGAGATTCCTCACCATATCATTTGCCAGGTCTTTCTCTTTTCAGAAAGGGACTGGAAAAGGACTAGCTTGAAATAGTTCTTCCCTGGAATTTTTACTTGCTCCAAGCATAACTTAACTAGAAGAATATGGAAACCTCCATGCAAATGGCAAAGAATGTGTCTGTATGTTCATGAACATGTATTACAAAATCAATAGGGCAGCTGCAATCCTGTGATAAGAACCCCTCCCTTTTACATATATTGTCCATAAAAAGGGTGGGTGGTTGTTACTTTTCTTAGTATTATGTTTTTATTTTAGTTTATATTTAAAATATATTACTATTTCATATTATATATTTGAGATTTCAAAACTATTACAGAGGTTGTCAATATTCCATAATTAACTACAGTGGTTAGCATAATATGAATTGTAGGTCACAATGAACTATTAACAAACATTCCTATAAATTTTATTCTTATTTAATGATTGAAGCAGAAGCTAACAGAGATAGTTCTCAACTTAAAACCATTTGATTAGTGACCATTCAAAGCTACAGTGGACCCTCCAAAAACTCCATTTCCAAAGTTACAGTTGTTGCAGTGCACAGGCAGTTGTTCATCCTTATGATCAATTGTAGGGATGCTGTAGCACCCTCTGCCTATCTCTCCTTCATCAGCCCCACCAAGTCCCCACTTGGTGCACTTGCTTTCCAACCCACTTGGCTCCACATCCTTCTCCTCACTTACCTTTCAAAGATCTCCAGAGCTTGGGCTAGGGAAGGGGATAATCCACTCTATTCCTGAGCCACATGGCATGATCCCAGAAGAAGTTGCCATTTTCACAACATCTACAATGCAATGCAGCTGCTTTCTTAATGTGAATTCCGGGGAGCTTTGGACTGCTGTTGTGGACCTTCCAGAACAGATAGGAACACTTGGGCCATGTGGAACAATGCTGGTAGAAGTTGTTATTTTCAGAGTGTCCACATTTAATGCAGATGCCCACAAAATTTCAGCTGCTCTGGCTCCCTAATAGGAGTTCTGGAAAGCTCTATAAAGCAGAGCAACTTGCTTTGGTTCGTGTAGCACAATTATGGAACTGGCTTCCATTTTCAAATCACCCAGAATTTAATGCATCAAAATGGCAGGCACTTCCAGATTTGTACCAGGCAGCCCAGGAATAGAATGGCTTTCTCCCCTTTCCTATCTTGAGCTCCAGAGGTAAGTGGTAAGTGTGCAATAGGTAATGTGGGGTGAGGAGGAAGGTATAGGACTCAGTGGGGTAGGAAGAAAGCCCAATGCCTGCAGAGAAACCAAAGAGGCAGGAAGTGGAATGTAGAGTGCCTAAGGCTTGCACAAGGCCTCCCAGACCCTACCCTGTGGCCCCTGAGGCAACCTGTGTTCTGCTTAACAACCCATGTATTCTTTTAAAGACTGCATCGGGAAAAGCAGGGTTGGGATGGGATGATGAAGCAATCACATGAATGCTTCATCTAAAAGTCATCACGACTAACAACCATAATAGACAAGCACTATTACAGTCATCATTGGAGGACTACCTGTTCATCAAATCCTTATGTTAAGAGATATACAAACTTTGAATGCACTAAAACTCCAAATATATCATCATAATCAATAAATAGTTGAGTGGAATTCTTTGACAGACTTGTTTTTCAAATATGAAGTTGTTTTTGACATTGATGAAATTCCCATAGCTTAATTTGCCATTCTCCTAAAGAGGGAATAAAGTATGATAAAAGCATAAAGTGTCTCAGCAGCCATTATCAAATACAAAGATAAATTTTATATACTTTGTAGTGATAGGTTGGATAAGGATTTAATCGCATTGACTTCTTTAACTACAGACACTCCTAAATGTGGCTTTCCTCTCTGGAGAATTCAGTCCTTTCATGTTATCCCTGCCCTTTTGGCATGGTTCTACCCACAAAAACATACTCTTTCTCAGTTCTGTTATCTATAAAGCATTACAGCCCGAAGAGAAAGTTTCCAAGGAACAGTACTCATGTTCTGTGATGAGTAAGTACAATCCACATGGGCTTCAAAATATAACTAATTCAGTTTACTGAGATTATTTGGGATATTCTAGATTTTTGTTACCAAAAACTGATTAAATTTAACAGACATACACTCATGTGCCCCCTTTTGGGCAAAAAATGGAATCATATAAATAGATTGGCTTATTTAAATATTTGGGGTTTTTTACTCCATTTCTCACGTTTTTGTCTGGTTTTCTTGATTTTGCATTTAAACAATACTAAGTATGTTTACCTAAGAGTAAGTGCCACTTATTAAACTAGACTTTTTGTTTTGAAAAAAAAAACAGGCCTAGGACTGCACTGCTAAGGTGTTACTTTAGCAATTGTTGCTAAATTAGCAATGCACATTTTTAAAATATTCATCTTTTCATCTATTTTTCCTTCGCCTTTCATATTTAGCATAAACAATTCTTGCAGTTACTTCCATAATAACCTATTAGTTATGTCAAGCCTGCAAAATCTGGATTGACAGATATAAAATAGGTTTTCAAACCATTCCTAACCCTCTATTTTTGAAACAAATGTTACAATAATACACCCTTTACTGACATGATATACTGCTAAATGAGTATTTGTCAAGATACATAATAGGTATTTCATGTGGAACGTAGGACTGACACTGTATTTCACTTTTTCTTTTTAGCAAGAGTTTGATCATTTTTATATGATGTAATTCTTTTCCTCAGACTTCTGAAGTTGAATTTAAGTTTGAAATGAATAACAAAAAGCAGCTCTGCTTGTATTTTTGGCATCTCCTTTTTTTCCTTGGAAGAATAAGGATTTCTTTTGCTTCCTTCTACGTTTTACATTAGGCAGAAAATAGGAGGAGGAGGAAGAGGTGGAGGATAAGATTAATGAACTTCAAAAACAGCTCTGACTTATTCTTATGAGTCAGGCCCAAAATGATTCAGTGGAATAATAACCCTTAGTGTCTTAAAACAATATTAAGACTGCAGAAAGCTAATTACTGCAACTCTATTTTAAAAGTGAAATTCTACATTTTCTGCACTGTAAAGGGATCTCTGCTGCATTGATACCTGGCAAGATTTCCCATTTGGCATGAGTGGAAATTAACAAGAATTTCCTTGGGAAAGCAGGAGGGGGTTAGGATGAGAAAACAACTCTGCTCACACAAATTGGGTGAAATCTATAAGGAAAAAATCCACGCAGAGGATTGACTTTGTTAAATATGTGCCTCGGGTCAAGGGGACTCAAAGAAGGTCAGTGAGTCGTTCTTTACAGTCCTGCAATTATACAAAAAAGCATAAGGGGATCTTTTTGATGCCCATTATTGAGCCAAATAACCAGTGAAACAGAAGTATGACTCTAGAAAGGGGATAAAATTATCAATTATAAAACACATGAGAAATGTGCAATGGCAACCACATTTACTCTAAATACTGAGAAGAAATTACAGACTTTGGGAAGCTGATACTGCAACTATATATATAAAAAAAGGATTAGTTTCTTGCTGTGAGACCCATTATATCCCCTAGATCCACTTTGCGTATGGAATGGGGAAAAAGTGACTGGCACCAAATTCTTTATTTCAACCAGTCTGAAAAATCTAGCAATATGTTTATACAGAATTAAAATTTTATATTCCATTTTGGCTGCTGTTGGAATGGGGGGGGGTTAAAATAAGGTTGTTGGTGGCTTTTGATCTTCAGTAGCCTTCTCTTACTATAGCAAATTTTTAACCTTATATGCTTTTAGATTCTGTTTATAATGAATTGTTTATTAACAATAATTTGCTGTTACTTGGTCAACTGTTTTGATCTTCATTTTTTTTTATTCTTAAGAAGTGAGCCTTTTCATTAAAAATGGAAGCAGCAAAACAAATATTAAAATGTGAAGTTGGGGTTATGAGAGAAAACGGGTTTGTTTGTAACCATTTCTGTTTGCTACTTTCCCATTAAAAACATTTCTCCATTTAAATCTGCATTTACAAATTACCATATTCTTTCTACAACTGGAGTAAGGAGGTAAAGAATGAAGAAGCCACAGCAGGTGCAATTAATTCCAAGACTTCCTTCTATATCAAAAGCAGGAAACAGAATGATGCAGTATGGCATTAAATAAATATGGCTCTCCTTCCTCATAGAATTTTGCCCTCAATTCTGCTAATATGGAGGGGGGGAGGGAGGCCTGGAATGCTCAGTACAGTAAAATTACTCACATTGTTTTCCTTTGAGCCAAAATCCCATTAGAATATTTCAGTGGTAATATCTGTCTGTCTGTCTATCCATCCATCCTGCCCACAATCAAAATGGATGTTGGAGGTTTTGGTACCCATATGCATGCTATCACATCAGAAAAGGTATAGAGCGGGGGTTCTCAACCTTGGCAACTTTAAGACTTGTGGACTTCAACTCCCAGAATTCCTCAGCCAGCTTTGCTGGCTGAGGAATTCTGGAAGTTGAAGTCCACAAGTCTTAAAGTTGCCAAGGTTGAGAACCCCTGGTATAGAGGTATAAAATACATTCTCCCATCTGAATAGTTTGTAAGTGTGTGCATGCATGCATTCTTTTTTTTCTTTTAAATCCTACCAGTCACTAAGTGCTACTTAGTGTAAATGCTTTTTTTGTGTTCCAGCAAGGATTTTGTATTTCAGCATGATGCACTTCATATGTTCATGTTAATTTTTAATTTGGGAAACTAGGCACTTCATAACCGCTGACTTTTAAAGCGAGACTCAGTTTGAGCAGTTGAAAAAGAATCACTAGAATTCAGTTACCTGACCTATGCAATCTATTGTAAAGATGCACATCTGAATGAACGGCAGGGGCTGGGGGGTTTGGGAAAGTTATCTCCCCATCCCTGCACTCTTACTTACTAAGTTTCACTATTTCCATAAAGCACATTAAAACAAGTGTGCGAACACTAAGATGAAAGTACCAAACACTCTTGAGGTTTGCAGGGGAAAGTAGATCTGCTTTACTTTTCTCCAAATAGACAGGAATGCCCATGATTCAGCAGCCTGTGTAAATAAAAGAGGTCCTTATTTCCTAATTTTGCTGGCTAGCCACACTGCAGTACTCTCTGTGCCACTGCCAAAGGGAATGCGAAGCTGGAACTACACCCAACTGCTGAAGGATGGCCTTTGTTAGCCAGCCAGGCCTTCCTGGCCATCTTCTGGCACCAGAACTATCATATCCGGCTAGAAAGACCTCTGTCTCAGACTTGAGAGCACTCTCGTCTGCCTAATAGGACCAAACAACAGATTTCTGCCCAGTCTGTGTTGCAAGAGGACAGCTGGAAACTCAGTTAGTGGCAAAGTAACACCTGTTCAATCATATTTATGGAGAAAGTGCTTTGCTAACAGAAAAGTGAAGTAATACCAGGAGTTATTCCACAGGGGTAGAAGGGAAAAGGCATCAAAGCACAAAGCACCTCTGTGATACTAACAGACAGCCACTCAGGTGCCAACCCCAATAGCCATAAAGCCTTGAAAGTGATCTTATGCCCAGTGCTGCTCACTGAATTAACAGAACAGTTTCTCAACAAGGTGGCTTGCCACCAGCAGAAAGCCTATGGCGTATACAGAGTTGGGCTGGATTTATTTGCAAGGAGAAAAGGAGCACACTTTCTCGCACACACAAACACAAGTCTTCATTTGGCAAATACCATCAAAACTCTTAACACTTAAAGATCTAAATCCAGGGGCTTCAATGATTTTGAAAATCTTACTTCTAATTGTTCAAAGCAAAACTAAATGCCTGAACAATGAAAATTATTGGGACAGGTTTAAGCAGTGCTTTTTCATTTTCACTTTAGTTGTGCCTTTAGTGCTTGCAAGCTTACAGTTATAGAGGCAAATTATTGCTTTTGCTTATTCTCAGGGATGGTCTCAGCTACATCCAACTGCCAATCTCTTTGCTTCTCAATGTAGAAAGCAAGTTCTCCTTTAAAGACTCTTAGGCTGCTTCCTAAGAGAGCTATAATATTGTTCCTGATTCAGATAAGCATGCATTACCAACCAACCAGCCAATCAAAACAATAAAAGCTGTTTTTGGATCCATGGAGCAGCTACAGAACTCCTCTTAAAACAACTATTCCTCTGCACAATGCTTTCCAATCTTCCTCTACCAAAATTACAGTGGTATTGGTTGATTCTGAAAAGCAAAGCAGAGTCACGCCTGTTAAGTATTCTATTTCTATGGAAATACCATAGAATCCTGGATCTATCGACTTGATTTGGAAATCAAGAAAGCTCCCAGAAGAGAGCAATGATAATCATCTTTCATATTTATGCCAAGAAAATAATGTGTCTATGTAAACATCAGTAGTCAAGTTCAACTCTATCTTGTGAAGAAGTGAAGCAATAAATGAAAAGCCTCTTAGCTGAATCTATAGCTGAAGGTAAAGCAGTAATGTTAAACTTCAGCTTCCTCAACCACCAAATCTCACTAAGTGATTATGATCCAGCTATTTCACATTAAATTGAATGAAGAAATGCTTTAAAGAAATAAAAAAGTAAAACAGGAAATGCCAAAGGTGATGAAACATTCTTCTCAATTGAAGAATATTACTGTTGTCATTGCAAGAGGTTCAGAAAAATCAGTGTAATCCTATGCCCATGAAATCATAAGTAATTTCCATTATATTTAACAAATTTTATTCTCCCAAGGGTACCTATAACTTTAAAAATCCAGAAGAACATAACAAGAAACAATACATCAATTGGAATAGAAAAGTTTATTGAACATGTCAACTAAAAGGCTTTTTAAACATGTACAATCTTTTTCTGTGTATGATTTCCTAAATATGTGCAATGCAACAAGGATGACAGTGGAGATATGCAAGCTAATTTATATGATCTTATTATCCTTTGCCGAAACATGTTTTGTGATGAAGATGCTAGAATTACTATAACTGCTATGTCTGATCTTGTTTCAACAGTTCTGTTAGTATATCAAAAGAGCAGACAACAGAAAACTGAATAAAGCTTCTCTAATAACAAACAAGAACTCAACCCACAGAATCTGATGCCTATAACTAAGCCGGGTGTCTACAGCAGAACTAATGCATAACAGTCCCATATAACAGAGACATTCAGGCTGATTACTACAGGAAATACATTTTTAGCCTAATAATTCCTGTCATTATTATAAATCCAGAAATTTTAAAGGTCGGGTTGTGTCCCAGGGCAGAAGCATTGCTCTCTTTGGCTTATTTTTGGAGACACAACATTAGAAAGCTGGTGGCCACTTAACTGCTTCCTGTCTGCTTAACTGGGATGAAGTTCCACTAATTTATGTGTAAGTATTACTGGTCAGCATAATCGTTTTCATGATAATAAAGATAAAAACATTTTTTTCAGGTTGAAATATCAGTATACCATTCAGGGATTTGACACTAAGGATGCTAGTATTGAGCAACACCTTTCCTGACAATATATAACTCAACCCACTCAAATTGCTGATGGGAAAGGACAGATCTCTCTACAATTCCCAGTGCTGCTTATTAAATTGTCCCACCAGGTAATCAGTGTAGTCGATTACCAGTATGTCTAAATGTGTAAGCCTGCTTGAACAAATATCTCGATTTCCGCTTTGAACTGTAATGGCAAAAAACAATCAAACAAACACATATTACTTTCTTAAATTAGGAGTCGACAAGCAGCCTACATCAGCCAGATGATCAAACAGAAAATACAGCACATTGGAGAGCCAGACACTTCCCTACTGCAGGTCTTGCTGATATATTTTTGCTACCTGGGCTAGTTAAGAGTAACAGCGGACCTATCCTTGAGACCATAACTGTCCTTAGGCCCAAGAGGGCCAATATGATATATGTTCAAGTACAACCTAGCATGGTTTCTTAACAGACACAGGATTTACAACAATGGTTACTTTTGAAGAAAATATTGTACAGAAAAAGAATTGACAAAGCAATAATTTTAGCCGTGGGACAAAACCAGGCATACCTATATTTCATAATCCTACACTTATATACATATTTATGTCTATTCAAACACAAAAATGGACAATACTATACACACAGAAACATGCACATATACACTTTTGACACAATTGCAACGCAAAATTAAATATTATTAAGTACAGAACAAATAAATCTCATCAACTTTGTTAATAAATAAGAGAAATGGTAGATTTCTGCTGCTTTACTGCTTTTAGCAAAGAATACTGCTGCACCTGGGGTTTTCTACATCTCAAGTCTGAAAATTTATTTCAGATTTCAGGGATGGTATATTTTACTAATATTTAAATATAACTAATTAGTAGAAAACAACCTTGAAATATGACATGAACTACATTAAACAATTGTACAAATAATTAAAAAAAACAATGCATAATGAAATAAAATATTGGCTATGAATATATTGGTAATGGGAATATTATGATCTTATGGTGACAACAGCCAATATATGTTGGTAATAAAGAAGACATATAGCAATTGTACAATTTATTCCATCAAACTGTTAACTCTTAATGACCACATAGATTGTACAATTATACAATTTTATCCAACAACATAAGTTGGAAAAGCTTACCATCCATTATCTACACAGTTCAAAGTGGCTCCAAAGCATAATTATGTTTAGGCAGAATGTGTGTATAACTTTTTATGCAGACACTGCAGTACGTTAAAGTCACAGGCTCCACTTTTAATAGATGCAAACATCATTACACAATTTGTCCCATTTGTTATCAAACACACACATGTAGTCAATGGTGGGAGTCAAATATTGTGAACAACCGGTTTTCTGTGTGGATGCCACTTCCAGAAGTCCATTCTGGGCCTGGGCAACAAAAAATTAGCTACTGGTTCTGTCAAAGTGGTGCGAACTGGCTGAATCCCACCACTGCATGTAGTATAGATACATACTGTAGTGTGCATATGTAACTATAACTTTAATAATATAACCATTATATTTTTATACCACTATCCTACTTTGAACTCACTAATTTGTGTCATAACTTATTCAACTGCTTGACAAGTAATACTTTATAATGGGCCTTCAGAAGAGAACTGTGAATTTTAGCAATTATTTATAATTTAAAGATGTTTTTAAAATCTATCAATATTGGAATACTACTTTGGGAGTTCCAATTAAATGCAACAACAGTTGGGCCACTCACGGGAGAAACTTAAAAAGGATTCTGTATTAATAGTTTCTGTTTGGACACTATGAGAAGAAAGGAGTACATATCCCAGAATCATCAAATAAGAAATCTAAATCGCCTATAGAGATGTAAATGTGTGTATGCACACATGCATAAATATTTGAAATATTCTTCCTATATTATGGGAGCATGCTCATTTTCCACAGTATTTTTATGCTGAGGAGTTCAACTACTGAATAACGTACTCTTTGTGTAAACATACAATCATTTTGCCTTTTTTTTGTTGCTTAAACAATACAGAGTATTTCAGTGAGCTTCGTTTTATGCTGCTATATTTAAAAAATGAACTGTATTTTCTCCCCTTAAAAATATTAAAATATCTAAAAGCAAGTACCAAGAAACTTATAGATACAAATAATACAAAAAGAGGTTATAGTGAATATCCATTTTAATATTTGCTTTCTTCAAAGATGTATATACTATTTTGTTCCAAGATTCTGAGTTTATACCAAACACCAAAACTATAAAAGAACAGAGTCAAAAGTAATTTGATAAAATTCATTAAAACAATCATTATAACAATATAAATACAAGAAATGTCTGCAAAAACTCCATCTTTTTATTAGTCAAATGAAACATTTATTTTAAACTAAATTTCTATAAAAACAAAACAACATAAGATAATCTACCAAACAAATAGTTCCTGAAGTTATAAATGGAAAGTATGCTTGGTTTATGACAAGGACAGGTTTCCAGGAAAAAACCTCTTTTAATTTATATTTGTAAGTGAAGAAACAAGCAAACATCTATCTTTATATTACTAAAACTCTTATGTCTGTAACCTTTAACTGGGTGAAATCGTGCCTCATAGGCACATTTTTTGAGCAAAGGTACTTCAAATAAACTAACTTACAGAATATATCCAAAATCTGGGACCCATGACTCACATGGAATTGAAATTTGGTAAATTTTATAAAGCATTTTATGATATTAAAAATAACATAAAGCATATACAGTATGCCATAATGTAAAATGTCACAAAACATTTCCTGTGGTCAATTACTGATATTTGACTGTGCTCTACAGTTTAATATGGGCTACTTTCAAGGCAGATACTTCTCTCGATATCTCCCTGAATTTTTAAGAAATTTTCAAGTACATTAGTAGCTCTGTGTAAGCCATTGAGGAATTTGGTAAGGAAATATCTCTGAAATGATGACCCAACAAGCCACCAGTTGTTTAGCATTCAAATATCAAATAAATTCAAGTCATTATCAATATCATCATTACCATCATCATCTATCTCAGGGCTCCTGAACCTATGATCCGCAGCCTGGTCCTGGGCCACCGGTTCTTGGCCAGTGGTCTGCAGAAATGGCTGGCCAGTGCATGCACAGGTGGACACGCATTCCCCCCACTCACACCAGTGCCCGCAGCCCCATTTGCGCATGTGGGTGGGCATGAACGGAGACACTAGCACAGGGTGGGTGTCTGCAGCCCGCTCACACATGTGCCGCTAGCTACCTTGGGGGTGTGTAGCCATTCGTACATGCACACGGTGCCAGCGCATGTCGCTGTTAGTGCAGTGTGCACCAATTTTGAAGCTGCTCTCCTTCCCTCCGATCCTCAAGCCTGGAAAGGTTGGAGACCTCTGATCTATTTCACACTATCCAATTACTTCTAGAAATGCAACTGAATAATTTTGGGGAGACCCAATCCTTTGTTCAATTTATTTTTAGTTCACTTTGATAGCTAAACATTTGCAAGGCAATTCAGATGAGTTAAGTTTTTGCTTGTCTTGTTTTTCAGGATAATTGACCATTGCATTCTATAGATTCTTTTGTAGCTTCAATACAATAACCATCGTAGGTGGCATATTAAATAAATACATACATAAATAAACAAATAAATAAATACTCCCCAGATGACATTCCAGTATTCAAACAGCAACCGCCATTTGATGGGCTTAAAACAAAGGCAGGTTAGCTTAAACTCATGGAGTTTAAATCTATAAATAGCTACTAGTGATAGCTAAATATTATCTCTAGAATCAGGATACAGATGTAAAGGGGGATTAGATGTGGGTTGATTAGTATAGGAATAGAACACTGGACTAATCGTGCCTGATCCAGAACAGTTTCTTATGTTAAATCTTGTACACTGAGTGAAGTCACCTAGCAACAATGTGAACTGGTAATCCTGCAGAAGTTATTTGATAGATAAAACCTGGATGGGGAGAAAATGGGGAGAAAGAAACTCTAGTATGTTCCTGACATTTATAATTGCCAGTATATTTGCAGCCCAGGTAGCACTAGAGACGATACCTACTCATCTCCCGTTTATCCTTCATGCTACGTGGACAGTGGCAATCCTGAAATGCTACTTGGCTGGACAACATAAGCTGAAACGTAATCCAGGCAAGAGAGGAGAGTCAATCTTTTTTTCTTTTTTACTAACTATATTCCCACATCCAGCTGGCACATAACGATTTGTTTGTTTTTGTTTAATTTTGATGTAGGTTGTTTAATGAACTACTTATTCTAGTTTCTAAACCAGTGCTTCTCAACTAGTTTTTAACCAGGTTTAAGATATGTGGACTTCAACTCCCGAATCCTCCAGCTAGCATGCGTCCACATTTTTTCAAGTTGCTAAGATTGAGAAAGTGTTCTAAATAATTATGGCTTAACCTAGTGCGTTAACTAGAGCAATTTTGACATGGCTAAAAAATTATAATTAAAATTAGGCATGTACTAATGAATACTTGTCAAAGTACAGTTCATCCTCCCCATATCACATAAGGTTGCAAGTTGCAAATTTGGAACAACTTGGGCACTCAAAGTGGATTGCAGTTAGTATTCATTCCCACTCTGCCTGATCAAGTCAACAGGAAAGTCAAAATTTTCTACAACTTCTATGTAAAAATAATGGTTAAAGTGAAATAAGAGTAACTATCTTAAAATTAAAAAAAAATGTTATGTAAAACTATGGTTTTGAATTTGATTTCTTTCCAATGAATAGCTTTTGTTAATAAAGTGCCTCTAACATTGTTTAATATTCAGTTTAAAATGTAATTATTAAAAATGATATATTAATTTCTTGCCCAGCCTTAACCATCTTAACCAGTGAAACCATCTTTTTTTCTATAGGAGAGCCACCAAATTCATTTATCATTTCAGACAGTCCTAACACCACAAAATTTCAGAAATTATGATTTAACACAGTCAATTGCATTCATAATCATTGTCTGAGCTCCTGCCGATGGTTCTTTTTTCCTAAGATTTTTTTCAAGATCTTAGGAAACATTTTAAATGCCAATGCCAAACACAATGCATCTAGCACATGTGTAGATGAAGAGATGGGGGGGGGAGAGAAGAGATGTAGATAAGGTTCATCTGAATGCCAGTTATGTGAGCTACAGATAATTACAACCATTTGTTTAATGATCGTTCAAAAGACAGCTTTGGAAAAAGTTACTTATGACCAATCCTTAAAATTACAACTGTCACCACTCCCATGACCATGTGATCATAATTTGGATGCTTAGCAATCAGCTCAGAGTTAGAAAAGTTGCAGTATCCTAGTCACTTGATCACAATTTGTGACCCTCCCAGCCAGACCTTTCCTACAAGCAAAGTCAAGTGGAAAAGTCAGATTAATAACCATTGTAAAAATGGTAGCAAATTAAGTCCAGTCACATTACAAATCACTTAATAACTGCATCACTTAGTCATTCAAATTCCAGTCCCAACTGTGGTCATAAGTAGGGGACAATTCTAGCCTGCATATAAGTCAAACAGATTGCTTATGGCAATAAGTTACAAAGCAAGGTCTCCAATGAAAATAAATTAGGCAGGAGGATTAATATGGGGAAAAAAGCCGTATAAGTTTCCAAGTGATTGCTTCTGTGATGTTATAAATAATGAAGAGAGCTACACATTTATTTACAATAAGTAAACATATGTTTTATTTTAAAAACACATGTTATCAGAACTAAAATAAGTATTAATTTGCATATGGATCTGTGAAAATAGAAAAATAGAGTTTACAATAATGAAAGACATAACCCATCTTTTGTGTGTTCCCAAGAAGAGACAATCTTCAATTATCTGTTCCAAAAAGAAAGACTATATTACTTCCCATAAATAAAAAATAAATACCATCATTGCCAAGAGAAATGGAAATGTGATAAAAAAATCATTTATTCTGTTAAATATTGGTCCCTTACTTAGAATTACTGTATTAAGAGTAAGAGCTCAAAGTGCATGTTAAATAAAATATCATTCATGTGTCAATAAAGAAAGCTCTATTTTCTGAAAACAAGGACAATAATAGTCATCTGATTCTCCTATCTTATGATCCAGCTAATTGTAGGTAAATGAAAGTGTCATTGTTTTTTCCTAGTGCTAAGTACAAGTCAGTGTAATAATAGATTGTATTATAATTGTATCATTAATAGTATTATATTTGTAATTTAGTTTCAATATTAGCTGTATTCAAGCTTTCCCAGTGTGGTTAAAATTTAGTAGATGCAGCCAATATTTTCCTATTCTTACATATGGATTCCATTTGGAAATGATTGCTGGAATTAGGGATGTTTTCACAAATGTGAAAATATATTTTACTTTGTTTAAGGCTGCATCTTAAATAACACATAGCAATTTCCATATTTGGAATGGAAGCAATGTGTGGAATTTAATAAATGAAGCCTTTGTATATCAAATAGGCTGAAAAAAGGGAAAGCAATAGAAAAGGATTTTTTTATTTCATTTGCATCTTATCTAAAATCTTCTGAGGCAAGGTCCTAGCTATAGTTATTAGAGAATATTCAGCACCAAAGTATATATAACATACATACTTATAACATAAGTATATAACATACATATATGTAACATTCTTTTTAACTCTTGTCTTTTTAAAGACTGCCTTATGTTCGCAGGCTGGATTATTTAGCTAAGAATAACTTGGTACTGATTAATGTTGTATGATCAGAATTAATAAAACAATGGCTTTTGTTTTATTACATAAACAAAGTAAAAAAAAAAGGATAAGAAAGTTGAAGATGATTCTATGCTGTCCATGGAGAACCCAGGCTTCTTCCATCTTTATGATTCCATACAAAGGCGGCTACTTAAACATTAGTTTATCCAAGCAAAAAAGGTTCTCTTTATACCAAAACTGTGTCATGGAAGCCATTTGTCTAGGGAACTCATCTGTCAGAACCTTTAAGGTTGGTGATAACTTCAAGCTTCTGGTGCAATTGGCTATTACATGCTTACCACTTTGGGCTCTGCAATTATATTGAAACAAAATGCCAGTCAACATTTGGAGGGGAACAACTCAGAGGACTGGTCCATTCACTTTATATGTCAGTACTTAGATCACACAGAAAAAGGAAAGGATTATTAATTTTGACTCATCTGTGTTATATTTTAAACAACAGTAATTTTATTCTATAATTCTATGATCTTCTAATTACTCAGTTTTATCTCTGGAGAAATAATTTTGTTAGGGCTTTAAAGAAATAGAAAATATTTCACTTATAGGTACTATAACTGAAGCTGGTCTGCACTCAAATACAGCAGACCAGAGATTATCAAATTAAATTGTACTAGCATTGTTCAGTTCGTATAAAAAAAATTTAAAAAAAATACTGGGGAGAAGTTTTAGTTTTATTTAAATTACCACTCTTGCCGGAAACTTGGAAATTGCTTGGAATGTAGAAAAATTATTTTAAATTAGCTGTTTCTAATGAAACAAAAAACAGAAAAATTGAGTGTCTCACTTTATGCCATAAACAAAGAGTCAGCTTCTTTTTTTCTCTTTTTCATTCACAAACCATTAAATTATGTAATATGATCCAATTTGGTCTAGTGGTTAAGGAACCAGGCTAGAAATTGGGAGACTGAGAGTCCTAGTCCTGCCTTAGGCATGAAAACCAGCTGGGTGACCTTGGGCCACTCACTCTTGGCCTAACTTATCTCATAAGCTTGTTCTGGGAAAACAAGGAGGAAATTTTGTAGCAAAAGAAATTCTATAACAATTCTGTATGGAAGAAAATAGAACATATTTTTGTAAGAGGGGTCCTTGGTGCTCTCGGAGCTTGCTTGTTTTCTTGCAGGCGTTCCATTACACAAACTAGGTAACATCACTTTTGTAACCTGCCTACTCACCTGAACAAACAGAGAACTGACAGATAAGAAACAGTATCAATAGATTCATTTCAATATATAACTCATGAACAACATAAAAAGCAAGCAAATGTAGTAGTTCAGTGGCTATGAAAAAGGACAACATAGTCTAGAGTTGGGAGCAGTGGAAAGGAAATGACTAAGAGAAACATTACTTTATCGGTCTGCTTGGGGACAAATATTTACAGTTTCAATATTATGTCTGCATTAATGTCTTTCTGAAATCCATGTGGTATTCACTTCTTGATTTTGCCAGCTATGTGGCACATGTCAAAGGGAAAGACTCTCAAGCTGATCTTCATGCCTGCTGATTTATACAGATATTTTTCTTGACAAACACAATGGCTTCTCATTGCAGAGAATCTCCTACTGAATTTTGACTTCTCATTCTATTCTGTATGGAGTTTCCTTGGCAGAGACTCACCCCCAAGTATTAACTAAGTCTAATCTTGCTTAGCCCTTTCAAGATTAGTTAAGGTTGACTAAGTGCTGCCATCTGCTGTGACATGAACTGCATAGTAATACCAAAAATACACTTTTTGGTATTATATAGTAATACCAAATACACTTGGTGTGAGACTTCTTCATAATGCACATGCAAGGTGCATACATTTAACATTTGTCAATCTGTCCACAAAACTCAAATAAAATAATCTAAATGTTTAACAGAACAGAAAAAGACAGAAAAATATACATACTGCAATACATACGGTACATTTTTATAACCTGTCAAAAAGGAAGGACATATGCAGACATGATTACATATAGCAAAGAATATAAAAACGTAATCATAGCTTGAGTATGTAGAAAATATTTTATCTCCAAAATAAGAACATAAGAACATAAGAAGAGCCGTGCTGAATCAGGCCTAAGCCCATCGAGTCCAGCATTCTGTGTCACACAGTGGCCCACCAATTGTACATGGGGATCTTGAGCAGAAAGAGAAGGCAAAACCCTCCCTTTCCCTTAACCCCCAACAAATGGTACTCAAGGGAATCCTGCCTGCCTCAACCAACATAGAGGTGGCACATGGACATCCATTTTAATAACCACCGATACACTTGGCATCCATGAATCTATCTAACCCTGCCTTGAAGCTGTCAAGGCTGACAGCTGTCACGACCCCTTCTGGAAGTGAATTCCATAAATCAACGACCCTCTGAGTGAAGAAATATTTCCCTTTATTTGTCCTCACTTTCTTAGCTATGAGCTTTAGGGAGTGCCCCCTTGTCCTGGTATTGTGTGATAGAGAAAAGAATTTTTCTCTATCCACCTTTTCTATCCCATGCATGATTTTATACATTTCGATCAAGTCACCCCTTAAACGCCGTCTTTCAAGGCTGAAGAGACCAAGGCGTTGCAATCTGGTTTCATAAGGGAGGCGCTCCATTTCCTTGATCATTCTTGTTGCCCTTTTTTGCACCTTTTCCAGTTCCATTATATCCTTCTTGAGGTACGGTGACCAGAACTATACACAGTACTCCAAGTGTGGTCTCACCATTGATTTGTACAGAGGCAATACAACACTTGCTGACTTATTTTCAATTCCCTTCCTAATCATGCCAAGCATGGAATTT
This sequence comes from Bothrops alternatus, assembly GCA_034064705.1. Classification (NCBI taxonomy): domain Eukaryota; kingdom Metazoa; phylum Chordata; class Lepidosauria; order Squamata; family Viperidae; genus Bothrops; species Bothrops alternatus. The sequence continues at coordinate 1,885,127 of JARGCV010000079.1, read as the reverse complement.
GCTTTTTTTACTGCTGCTGCACATTGGGTTGACATCTTCATCGAGCTGTCCACCAAAACCCCAAGATCCCTTTCTTGGGTTGTCTCAGAAAGTTTGGTCCCCATCAGTTGGTAAGTATAATTGGGGTTCTTTGCCCCAATGTGCATAACTTTGCACTTGTTTAGGTGATTCTCAGATCGTTGAACTCATGTTTGAATCAGTCTTCATCATCCCTCAACTACCTTAAGTCAATCTGTATCTGCTTGTCTTATTCGTTAACGTACTCTTCAAATCTTCCTGGCTCAGGTAATTTTTTTAAAAGAATATGCCTATCATGGAATGTAGGAAAAATCAAATGAAAATACATTAAGACATCCTATTTGAAGCCATTTAATGTTAAGAACATTTTGTACACCCTTAACCTCTGAGTTTCTCCTGTATTAGCAATAGCACCCATCTACAGCACAGAATTCCTGGTAGCTACTAAATGACCGAATGGAGCATCTATTCTGTGTACATAGCCTATAATTCTTGGCTAAACTGAAATAAAAATGCACGTTACATATAGTTCATTTTTTTCTGATCTCTTTTAACACAGGTAAATATAGTTTCATGCAGGCATTCTACATATTTCCTTAGTTGCTTAAAAAGATGCTGGGGTAATTCTAAATTAGAAAACAGCATGAGAAGAAATGGTTAAAAAGCTGCTCTACTTCTCATCTTCTGGTCTTTGCTTCAATTCTGAAATGCTTTTAGAAGGAAAAGAATTGTTGAACTACCCATAATGTGCACTTCTGAATCTCAATTAAATTTCTAAGAATCAGCATCTCTAGCAGCAGGATAGCATGTGAAATGTTAATCTAAAATAGCAATTTGGGGAGGAAAAAACAGCAACATCTCTAAACTTTCACTTTAATAGAATCATAAATTTTTAAATTGCATAGTATTTCTCTCACTATCGATAAGTTAGTGAAACATTGCTTGGAACCATTAAACTGTCACATTTTTGTTGGGGAAGGAGAAGGAATACTTGAGAAAGTTGTAATAATTTTATGAACGGGATAAATAAAGATGCTTAAAAAATGCTTACCTTTTTTACCATCATGCCATATATTTTTTCAGTTTTGCCCTCCTGAAAATTTAACAGCATGCTCCTATTGATATCTATTTAAAAGTGCATTCTATGAAATTCATTGGGACTTTCTTTCAGGTTTCTATAGCCTTAAACTATGATTTACAATAAAGTTGAGCATGAAAGGAATTACACTGCATTACAAACAAGTGTACAAATTAATTGAGAAAGCAGTAATTTCAAAATTTTCTATGTTTAACTGTGTTCTGCATTAAACTACTTTTTCTGTACAAATTAATTTACTGCATCAGTGATCGATGTTTATGTTTAGGCAATTTTATTTCTCAGTATGGTAAAATTAGACCTAATAGTTGCAACCTGTTATGCCCAATCTGTCACTGAAATTCAAATAGCTTTTTTATATTATTTTATATTATTGAAGGAGCAATTTGGAGGAGTGAAAACCATATAAAACTGGAAGACAAATAATTCCATTGTAAGAACGCAATAGTCTGTGTCAACAACATCTATGAATGAGGAAACATTTGCCTTATGTGTCTTTTGCAATCTTTTCTTTCCTTTCATATCTTTGACAGCTTCAAGGCTGCTGAGCCATAAGTGGCCATGTACAATCAGAAGGGGGTGCTTTCAATGCCAACCTGTGTTTATAAATCCCATTTCTGTTTTAGTGAAAAGATACTGGTGAACATGTGAAGAACTTCATCCTTAATTCCATTGGCATCTTTCCGTCTCGAGAGACTATGCTCTGGAAAGAGGTCCTAAGACAGCATTTGGTGTGGCTAAAAAGGCCAATTCGAGAATGGCAGTCCCTTCCACACTGAGGGCAGATACAATCTGTCCCCTGGCCAGCCCCCAGGTTTCGCTGGTTCCAGGACTGCCTCTTTGCCTCAGCCTGCCGCACAAGTGTCTCTTCAAATTGGAGAAGGCCATGCTGCGTCTTTAGCCTCCAGGCTGAATGATCAGAGGTCAAGTATTCCCAGCTGTTAATGTCCATTGCCAAGGCCTTTAGGTCCCTCTTGCAGATATCCTATCCTTAATGGTCTTAACGAATCACTATGCATATGTGTAGAGCTTGTAGAATAGGAAGAAGCTGTTACACATAGAAACTTCCTATGCAATGGAAAGGCTTAGATTTCAACTTAAAAATGCTAAACAGATTTTCACAGAGATTTTTTTGCATAAATTAGTGGCTGGATTTGTGAATTCTTGAAGTGTTGGGTGAGGAGGGCATTTGCATATTATTGCTAATTAAATATTAACTAATACAATTGCTTTTCTGTATTCTGTATTTCATATTTTTAGATAGTGTATTTTTTGTAATGGTATGTGGTTCTTTTTCGGTTTGTTTGTTTTTTTGTGTTCACAGCCCAGAGTCACACTGTTTGAGTTGAGTAGCCTTGTAAATCCAGTAAAATCAATCAATCTGCTTCTAGTTCCCCAAATTTCTCTTTCCTCTTATTGGATAAACAATGCAAAAAGAAAAAAGCAATGTGAGTAAACAAGTAATTCACTTGTTGAAAGAAAACAAAACCCATTTGAAGTGAGAATACTGTAGTAAAGCTTTATAGTTCCTTGTTGCCTCAAGGGATGTAAGAAAGCTCATAAAAATCCTGAAAAATTACTTTCGGTTGTCTACTAAAAATAGTGTTCATCATAATACCTAAAACTTTAAAAGTGAGCACTTTTAATGCTCTTCTGCTGCTGACATTCCATGAAAGAAACTGTACAGTTTAAAGCAGTAATATGTTAGGCTGGAAAGGAAAATCAGAAGTTGCAATTCGGACAACAGAGGTTAAGAAATAAGGAATTGAGCTCAAAGCCAGTTAACCTTGCTATGCTATGCCATTTCAATTGATAAACTCACCATATTTGAGGGGCTAACTCATACAATTCACATTAAAATGTTAAGACCACAAGTTATGCAAATTACCTATTAGAAATAGCCTTCCAGATTCATGTTTAACACAGCCATTGGAACAAACAGCCTGCCCCTTCCGATTGCCATTTCTCCCCCATATACAAAGATGATTTTGCCAACCCGTTTGATGAAAAGGGAGTGAAAAACACACACAAAAAGGTAGCAGATGCAAAAACAAAAGGAGGGAGGCCATAAAGTCAGCAAGGAGAGGCCAACTGAAATAAACAGGACTTGGAGCATGCCTTAGAGGCAAACAGCAAGGGGCTCTGGCAGTTCACCTCAGGGAGAGGCTCACAACTGAGAATAAGATAATTTTGCCCTTGGCCTGTTCCGGTGGCCATGCCTGACTCAGCTGACAATAATTGCAGGAAGGGACAGAAGAGCAAAGGCTTCTTCTCACAAACATGGTCCTCACATTTGAAAGGTGGAATCCTCTAAAGCATTGTTTTTTGTGTTTTTTTTCCTTCCGACAGATTTGGATTCCAAATATCTTGCTTCATCCTGTCTTGAGAAAGTACAGTCATGTGCTGCCACCTGTTTTAGTTCCTGGAACTAGTTCAAATAAGCCTAGTAAGAAATACTTTGCGGGCAGGGAGCAAGCAGCAACAATGGCAGAAGTAAGCATGCCAGGGCCAATGGTCAGAATCCTTTGGAAGCAAAAATGCTGTCTTATCATGAGAATATCATGAGAGAAGAGCAAAAAATTAGGATGAGTCTGGCAGCACCTCTTCCAAACTGCAAACTTTATGAAAAGGCATAAGCTATAGCTCATTTCATAAATTAATGTCTTAAAATCCCATTGTGTTTGTTGAAACCTTCTGATATTACCAGAAACTTTTCATGTATGCTAGTTCAACAATTTCATAATTGGTTCTTCATAGCTAGGATAATTCTTATGTTACATAGTTAATGAGTCAAAGCACACTTAGATCCAGAAAATGTTTCCTATTTTTTAAAAAACAGGGTAACAGAAGGACCCAGCACTGTAACTTTTTCACCTAACAGCCTGGTTTGCATATAAAAGTGAGACATAATCTAGGTTTGTTTTTTTTTTGGCTTAAGATCTAGATTTACAAAACCATGTAGTTAGCATTTTAGAGCCTAATATTATTCAGGGTGCCTTTCACATAGGGCATTAGTTATTGTATTCTCATTTTTTATTATATTTATTCTCTTGTTTTTGTAAATCAACTTGAGCTCCACCAAAAAATCTACTTTCCTCCTTCAGAATTTGCCAAGCTTCGTGCTCAGCTGATTCTATTTATTCATTTTAAGATTAGGATTCTTTTAATTTTTTTAAAGAAGTTAAATTTAAGTTTGGCTGCAGTCCAGTTCTCTACATAGAAATGTGATCTCCTGTTCAGAATACAAACAAAGGTAAGCTGAAGTAAAAGCATCCATGAAGATCAGATAAAAGGTGAGAAGTAAATCCACTCATTTGCCTTTTAGGACAACCATCTTTGAAGAGGGGCCATGTCTGTTTGTGAAATTCCAAATGTATACAAAGGCCTCCAATTGTTTGGGGACTAAATTAAGATATTGTATGGATGCCTTTATGTTGACCTAGGATAATGCTTCAGCAAGAGTACAATGGGTTATTTAACAATCCAGTTTTACTGTTATATGTGAACATTGTCAAGATATTGTGTAAAAGATTTCAAAAACCTATTAGCAAACATAACACCAGCTGTAAGATGAGGGCATAAACCAGTCCAGTATCTGATTTTCTTAATATAAACAATACTTGTGCTTAGTTAGATGGCCTAGGCATTGGTATTTGAACATAGATTTTTTAACATTCATATTTTATTGTATTTTACTAATCTAGGTAAAATGTTAATATATATTGCTAGTCCATGTATGACATGCTATATGCTTGCTAAATAAATAAAAATAGCTAATAAGAGATTGAGGAATACTATTCAGCACCTTCATTAGGATTATAGTGGAGCTAGGTGTTCTCATTGTTGATATTTTCGAATGAAAGACACAAAATATTATCATAATGATTAAACTAAGTAAGAGTAAAACTAAGAATTTAATTAATTTGATTATACAGTATTAATTGTTATGGGCGCTTTTAAAAATATATATCCACAAAAACAGACACTTTTTAAAAAGAATCTATTCTATTTAACAGTCTGAATTTTAAGCTGCTGTGGCAGTAGAGAACAGACTGACAGCCTTTAGGGCCTAGGAGAGTGTTGGCATTACACAACCGTCATAGTGTCATTGGTGATATGCCACTGGCTTTGCTATTTAGAGAGTGGAATGGTTCTGAAAGCTTATACCATGTCTGACTTTTATTCTTGTGAATACTTGGCTTTTGTTTCGTAGCCTTTAACATGTGCTCATTTTCATGCCATAATGCAGTCTCCATGGAGTGAACAAGTTTGCTTTTTACCTCCCTATTCTTCAGACCAAAATGTGAATAATATAGAGACATAGGAACACAAAGAAAAATGAGTGAGATTTTTGCTTGAACTGACATTTTTACTGAAATAATTAATAAAAAAATAGTAAGAAACAAAAAATACATAATAATAAACTAGAAGACAATATTTGCTACATTTGCATATAGCAGTGATGGAGAACCTTTTAGAGACTAAGTGCCCAAAAACTGCCCCCCTGCTCCGCCCCACCCCATTCCCCACCCCGCCTGACTGCAGGATCACTCACCGCCTTCAAGGCCCGCCGCAGATCGCCCAGGCAGCCCAGCAGCACATGGCGGCCACGCCCTCTGCCCGCGCCCCGCAGCATCAACTATGCAGCATGGGGTGTGAGGGCAGAGTCTTGTCTACGCTGCCTGGCTGCCATGTCCTTGGCTGCGATGCTGTGTGGGCCATGCTCAGGGGCAACTCTCCTCCAGGGGGGCTAATGGTGAGGAGGGAGTCCTGGGGGAGATGAGGTTGGGGCAACGGCATGTGTGCCCACAGAGACGGCTCCGAGTGCTGCCTCTGGCACCGTGCCATAGGTTCGCCACCACTGGCATAAAGCATCATGGGACTGTCTACTTTTAACACAGTAATCTACTTTTATCCATATCTGAGGAATTTTTCACTGAGCACCAGATTTTGCAAAGTCTTGCATTAGTGCCATTATTTATTTTATTTATTTATTTTATTAAATTTCTATACCGCCCCTCTCCCGAAGGACTCGGGGCGGTGTACAGCCTAAAATTTAAAAAACATATAAATATACAAAATTTAAAATAATTAAAAATAAATTAAATCATTTGGCCAAAATCCTAAAACCCAAAACATACAAAATTTAAAAAATACTCAGTCCCCTTAAAACATTTTGACCCTATTGGAACCGAAGCTTCTATGCCAGGCCGGCCTGTCGGAAAAGGAATGTTTTTAGTTCCCGACGGAAGGTGCGTAAATCTGTTATTATACGGAGTTCGGGGGGGAGCTCGTTCCATAACGTGGGAGCTCGCACAGAGAAGGCTCTCCCCCTGGGGGTCGCCAGCCGGCACTGTCTGGCCGACGGCTCCCTGAGGAGGCCCTCTCTGTGGGAGCGTACCGGACGGCGGGAGGTATTTGCTGGCAGTAGACGGTCCTGTAAGTATCCGGGTCCGATGCCATGGAGCGCTTTAAAAGTGGTCACTAACACCTTGAACCGCACCCGAAAGACCACCGGCAACCAGTGCAACTCACGCAGGAGCGGTGTTACGTGGGAGCGCCACGACGCTCCCATCACTACCCGCGCGGCCGCATTCTGGGCAAGTTGGAGCTTCCGGATGCACCTCAAGGGGAGCCCCATGTAGAGAGCATTACAGTAGTCCAGCCTGGAGGTCACGAGGGCATGAGTGACTGTGCGTAGCGAGTCCCGGTCTAGGAAGGGACGCAACTGGCGCACCAGGCGAACCTGGTGGAACATCCTCCCGGCCACGGCCGTCAGATGGTCCTCTAAGGACAGCCGTGAGTCCAGGAGGATTCCCAAGTTGCGAACCCTTCCTGTGGGAGCCACTGTTTCGCCCCCAATACACAGCGATGGAATCAGCTGGCTGTACCGGGACGACGGTAACCACAGCCACTCGGTCTTGGAGGGGTTGAGCTTGAGTCCGTTTCTCCCCATCCATACCCGCACGGCCTCCAGGCACTGGGTCAGCACGGCAAGGGCATCGTTGGGGTGGTTTGGCGTGGAAATGTACAGCTGGGTATCATCAGCGTACTGGTGGTACTCCACGCCAAAACCACGGATGATCTCACCCAGCGGCTTTACATAAATGTTGAACAGTAGAGGCGAGAGGACCGACCCCTGAGGTACCCCACATACGAGGGGCCTCGGGGTCGACCTCTGGCCCCCTGTCAACACAGACTGCATCCGGCCAGAGAGGAAGGAGGAGAACCACTGCAAGACAGTGCCTCCTATGCCCAGCCCCTCCAACCGTTGCAGCATGATACCATGATCGATGGTATCAAAAGCCGCCGAGAGGTCCAATAGCACCAGAACAGAGGAGCAACCCCTGTCTTGGGCCCGCCAGAGATCATCCACCAACGCGACCAATGCTGTTTCCGTGCTGTAGCCAGGCCTGAAGCCCGACTGGAACGGATCGAGATATGACGATTCCTCCAGGTGCTGCGGGAACTGTCGGGCAACCACACTCTCAACAACCTTCGCAAGAAAGCGAAGGTTGGAGACGGGACGGTAGTTTGATAAAACAGCTGGATCCAGGGCAGGCTTCTTGAGGAGGGGTCTCACCACTGCCTCTTTCAAGGCAGCGGGAAAGACACCCTCACTCAAGGAAGCGTTGATAATTGCTCGGAACCAGCCTCGTACCACCTCCCGGGAGGCCAGCACCAACCAGGAGGGGCACGGGTCCAGTAAACATGTGGTCGCCCTAAGTCCCCCCAGCAACCTGTCCACGTCCTCGGGGGTCACGGGGTCAAACTCAACCCAGGTAACAGTCTCAAGACCAGCCTCCCCCTCTCCCATTGGACATACCCAGTTGAAGTCAAAGCCTTCCCGTATCTGAGCGATTTTATCATACAGATATTTTCCGAAATCCTCAGCTCTACCCTCTAAGGGGTCTCCCCTCACCTCCTGATGAAGGAGGGAGCGGGTCACCCTAAACAAGGAGGCTGGGCGGTTATCTGATGACGCAATAAGAGCAGTGAGGTAGGAACACTTCTCTGCTCTTATCGCCATTAGGTAGGACCTAATATGGTCTCTTACCAATGTTCGGTCAGATTCGGCACGGCTCGATCTCCAACTGCTCTCTAGGCGTCTTTTCCGGCGTTTCATCTCTCTCAACCCCTCGTTATACCACGGGGCCGGTCGAGACCCACGCCGAATCAGAGGCCGCAAAGGCACAACTCGATCCAGGGCACCGGCAGCCGCCCTGTCCCAGGCCGCCACCACCTCTCCAACCGAGTCGTGTGTCAGAACCTCAGGAATTGGCCCAAGCTCTGCCTGGAACCGCTCGGGTTCCATCAGCCGCCTGGGGCGGTACCATCTCACCGGTTCCGCCACCCTGCGGTGGGGTGCAACGGTCCGAAAGTCCAAGCATAGGAGAGAGTGATCAGACCATGACAGGGGTTCAATGACTATATCCCCTACACTCTGACCACTCAGCCACTGTCCAGAGACAAAAACCAGGTCAAGCGTGTTCCCCCCTGTGTGTGTGGGGCCTTGAATTACCTGGGTCAGGTCCATGGCTGTCATGGAAGCCATGAACTCCCGAGCCTCCCCGGACGCCCCGCCCCCGGACGGCAGGTTGAAGTCACCCATGACTATTAGCCTGGGGACTTCAACCACCACCGCGGCGACAACGCTCAGGAGCTCGGGCAGGGAGGTTGATACGTGGCAGGGCGCCAGGTACGTAATCAACACCGCCCTCGGACCCCCTAGGTCCCACTTCACCAGAAGGGATTCACAGCCTGCCGTCTGAGGAACAGTGACCTCCCTCGGCCTGAAACTTTCCCTGATCACGACCGCCACTCCCCCACCCCTGCCTTGAGCTCTCGGCTGGTGGAATGCAAGGAAACCCGGTGGGCACATTTCCACCAGAGGGACACCGCCCTCTGGTCCCAACCAGGTCTCCGTTATACCCGCCAGGTCTGCTCCCCCCTCTGAGATTAAATCTTGAATGAGGGGGGCCTTATTTACCACAGACCTGGCATTGCACAGCATGAGCCTACAGCCAGGGCCCTGTGGTTCTGAACAACCCCGAGAACAGGTTGGGCCTTGGGGGTCGGAGCGCACGACCGCTCGTAAGCAGCGGGTGCGCGCTCCCTTATTATGATACGGCCCCCTGCTCCCACCATACCTGCCCCTCCCGCTAACGGTACTTATTGGAACAGAGTTAGTCTTAATCAGCCCCCCGTCCGCACCCTCAGGACTCCGTCCCCTTCCGTCGCCTGGCCTGTCTTCTTGTTCCCTTCTGACAATTTCTTCCCCTGCCCTAAACACTCCTTCCCCACCCCTCCCCACCCTTAAAACTTTGACTAAGTACCTATTTAAAAAACCCCAAAGCCCCTTTTTTGATGCATGCCATCTCTCAGGACTCCAAAGTCCATCCTCGAGATGGGCCCTTGATAGAACAGAGGGCCATAATTGCGAGAGGGGGGAGTCTCGCAATGCAAGAAGCGTCCACTTCGAGTAAGCAGCCAGTCAAGTAAGATGAATCGATAGGGTCCGGCAAGAAACCAGGCAGTCAAGTCTGAATTAAGGTCCAAGTACCAAGTTTCTATCAGGGTGATGGTAAAAATAATAATAATAATAACAATAATGAAGGTAGATTTTGAGTGGTCCGAGCAGGAAAAGCCCCTATGTTGTTCCATCCTGCTTCGTTTAATCCACGATCCACAGATTCGCATATGTGCTGCCAGGGGCAAGGACCATGTCTCTGAAAAGGGGTCCATAAGGGCAGCACCAGAGTCATAATCCGGGATTCTTTCTTCAGGGCTGTCTTACTGCCCCTCCTGATAGTGCTCAGTTCAACTTTCCTTCCCGCACAAAGCTCATGGGGTGGGGGAGGCCACTGCAGTTCTCCCATTTGGCCTCACCGTTGGACGCTCGTTCACCAGTTCATAGGGGGGGGGAAGCATGACCACGTTGTTTCCCTCACTGCCAGGTCCATGCTGCCCCCTCTATCCCCTGCAATTCTCAGCTGTCTCCCCGAACCACTAGCTCACATGATGGTAGGGGGGGGGCGCCGCTGATCTTCCCTTTTGCGGCAGCCTCCCAGCACCAACGCCTCTCGACTGCCTACCTGAGCATAATGATGGTAGAAGGGGGGAGGGGGAGGCCAGCTGCCAAGCTGTTCCCCCTCGCAGCGGCCTCTCAAAGCCAGGAGCCTCTCAGCAGTCTTTTCAAGAGTCACTCGTTCACATGGTGGGGGAGGGGGGAGCCGCCGCCGAGCTCTTCTCTTTCGCGGTGGCCTCCCGACTCCCAGCTGGCTTCTCACCTCACCGCAGGCCGCAGGGGGAAGTACGCTGTTACCACCACTCAGCTTCGTCCATTCCCGGCAAGAAGGGAGCTGACAGACATATCTCAGGGAGACTAAGATGTTCCGCTGCCAAAATCCCAGGGGTCCCAGATGTTTCTCGGCCCCTGGGGGGAGGTCTCTAGCCATTCCCCATCGGAGGCCCGGCTGCTCTCACAGGGAAGCGTCCATCTTGCGCATGCTCCTTTGAGTGTTCATTACACTTACTTAGTTTTAAAAGTAGTTTATCACCTAGTAAGATGGAATTTTTTTTTCTGAAAAATTTAAACCAACATTTTTGAAGAATGCAGAACTAACTATATGAATCCATAAGTTTCAATATCTGGAAATAGTGACAGTAAAGTACAATTTAGGCCCAATAAATATTATTTCATTAATAAAATTTTGGGGTTTTGGATGCTCATTCCTAACTGCAATGACTTACAGTTATTAATATACTTACGCCTGAATTCGTTTAATTATTTTTAAATGATTATTTCTCCACGTTCATAATAACTTTTGGCGACAATAAGCTTTTTTTCTGAAAAATTCATGATTATGAATTGCTACACACTGTACCAGGCAACAGACTGCTAGAGATAATGGGTTAACATTATCATTCTCCTGGTTGAAGTGATAATGTTTCCAGCCAGTTAAAATTCCCAGCTTCTAAATATTTAAAGTATGAAAACTTGTATTTTTATAATAACTTTTATATACTGGTATTCCAGTCAGTTTCCAAAAGAACTGAATTTGTCAAGATTATTCATTAAGAACTTTCTTTTATTACTTATTTGCAGTACAAATGGTTCCTTCTCAACCATCACACTTTTTGCAGGCTTATTTCAGAGTATTTTAGATTTATCGTATGAAAACTAAACTCACATTTTTCCACTGACTTGGAGATTTTTCCTTCTTACAAATACACACACAGACACATGGGACTGAGAATTTCCTTCCTTACCAATAAAGAAAAGAATACAGGAAAAAGTCTCATTATATATAAAAAATCATATACATTCTTCCTTGTCTGCCTTACATTCTTCCTTGTTTGATAGCATGCCCTCTTTTTATTTCACCTCGCAAACTAGAGGTAGATGGCAAGCAATGTACAGCCCTAAGCAAAATTTTGAAAAGGTAGTATGGTTGCCGTAATCAAAAAGAATGCTTTCTAAAAATTACATAGTAGAAGGAATGCCAAGGTAAAAAGGAATAAGAGATTGGAGATGGAGACAAATGGATGAGAAGATGGTGGCAGGGGTTTGGATGTAGAAAAAGAGACTACTGTACATCCTATCATGCGGCTGGAAGCAGGACATTCAGTTTGCTTTATTCTGAGAGGCCCTAAAATTGGCTCGACGTCACCTTGCTCTCAGCTATATTCAGCGCCCCTGAATCAGTCCACTACCACTCTTTTTGTTTTAGGTTCAATATTTTTTTTTCGTAAAGAAATAATTCCTCAAGTAATAATCAGATTTTAGAAAGGTAATAATAAAAATGAGAATACTGGCTTTTCATTTTCTATTTCCATTTGCAATTGCCAAATTGTCTTCTCTGCTTTTTATGTAAAACTGCAGATGTCTTCCTATTAATCAAGATCCTAATACGTTCCAGATGAATAAACAACGTTAGAGCGCTATCACGTTCTACCCTTTTTAAACCCAGGATTTATTAGCAGAACTTGCTCAAAATCTCTTTAACTTAAAAAATATGGCTTATTGTTCCTTGCTTCTAAAGCAGAGACTTAATAAATGCACTAACAGAAATACATTTTTTTTAGCAGCAACACGCAATTCAAGACAACATTGAAATTTGCATTGTATCTCTATGCTTGAAGTCTCATAGCTGGCGCAAACCAAACCTTTAAAATGCTGCAAATGGCAAAGATAACTGGTTTGGGTACAACAAATTTGAGAAAATGCTATAGCACTGAAAACTCTTAATATTCATCAGTGTCACCTAAAATGCTAAGTGAAATGCAAAACTATTATTTTAAAGAGCAGTTTGGTACACACAACAGAGTATTTTCCTCAGCATTACTCCACATAAAAAGGAGTAATTTAGAATTTATAACTTAGCATAATTTTAATTAATACATACTGTAATGCATGTTTTATGTTGCTAATATCTTTCCTGAAAGTTTAGCTTGTAATCAAGCCACAATTTAAACACTGAATTATCCACAGCAATCACCCTTTCGTAGTTTAACTTCTAGAAATGAAGAAAAACCAGACATGTAATAAACCACATGTGTGCAGGCAGACATTTATAACTATAGGACTATGAAGAAATAATTACATAGTACCAAGTATAAATTGTTCTAATGCTTGAATAATAGTGTATTTCACAATTCACATATTACAGCTCCCAACTTCTAAGCACAACTTTAAACATAGGACTTTTTTTGAATGTACTGTATAAGGTTTCAAAAGGTTAGCACTATAAGAAATCATTTTGAATTAAACAATGAAAAGAGTAATCTTCGAAATATTGGAGAAAAGGTAGCTTAAATGGTACTGAGTAATAATTACTATAAAAATCATAGATAGCTTTATTTGCTCTATAAATACATCCATCTATTTATATATATAATGTTTCAATATTCGTTTTGGGCAAATCATTCTTTATGATAATGAAAAAATTAATATTTATTTAAACAATGAACAAATATTACAGTTGGAAATTTTGAAAGTATTTTGTTCTTCACATAAGCATATGTGACTTTCAAAATATCCAGAAATAGAGAAAAATTCATCAGAATAAATCGTTTGTTAAAACTAATATAGGTAGTGAATTATTGGCACTGCCACAGAAGAGAGAAACGTCTCAGACTTAAAACTCACATTTGCTAGTGATGGAAATAGTTGAATTAAACAGTAGGTGGACCTCAGCCTATTTTGGCTAAATGTGTATTTGGGGATACATATTAAAACTTTTGTCTTTTATTCCAACTAAAGTAATTTCAACACTAATTACTATAAGGGCTTTTCTAGGTATGGCTAATAGTTTTTTGGGAGCCAATACGAAGAACCAAACAAACAATAAGGAAAGCATGTACTCTATTTGTTTCAGTTAAATATATGAGGATATAAACTGGGTTGTAAGGTAAGATTTCCAAATATTAAAAACACTTAGAATCTCACATCAGAATGTTGTGCTGAATGTGAAAAAGTGTAAGGTGAAGGGTTCAAGGTCATTGTACTTAGTGGACACTGATGATGGAGATGACAAATACCTAAATAAATCTCTTTTGGTGGAATGCATTAGAACCTGGCCGGTGCTTAATGAGCCATTGATTTTCTACACCTATTGCAAATTCTGTTTTTATGCCTCGAACTTGGTGATTAACACCCAAGAACTGGCACATGGCGCTCCATTTCAGAGTATTCGTGCTTATGTACAAGTACCATAGGGACACAATAGGCACAGTTTCACAAATGATCTACCTAATGCATGCATGGAAGATCAATACATTTAAGAATATCTCAACTGTAAAGTAAAAGAGACAAGTGCATTTATTTCCTATTGATCTATTCCTCTAGCGAATGAATAGGAGACATCATGGAGAAACTATAATTTGAGAAATGTTTGTGAAGTTTGAAGCACTAGATAAATTGCAGAAAGACAGAGAAATAGACAGAATGTACTATAGGGTTTCCCATTTCCTTTATCCCCATGTGTTCTAATTCTTATAATATTACTTGACTTGTGCTATGATGTACAAATCCAATTAACTTCTGCTAGACCATAAAATAAAACATAAAATAAAATTGGAAGATATATTGTTAAATCAAATTAATAATGAGATAATGACTTATGTCTGATTCAGACATTCCATCATGCAATATGTATATGGGAGCCTAAAAATCAAAACATGAAGCAGAAACAGTGAGAAGATCTCAAGCACTTTTATACCGTATTAAACGTGGTTTCACCATCACATCCAAATTGTATGATAATGAGTGAGTTTAAATTAGTCATACTTGCCCTATTCTTTGTATTTACTGACTTTAAGCAAATATAACATGACAACTTTATAAGGTAGGTTAAGTTCATGACTATAAATTAATTTTCAAAATTAGATTTCTTCCAGTTGCAGGCATTTAAGGCAGATAGATAATAGATAGATAATTAGGTAAATAGGTAAACATATCTAAATTTAAATTACCCTCCCTTTGAATTCTTGACTGAAGAGCATGTTGCTATAACTACAGATGGCCTAACACGGAAATGAAACTTTGGCTTAGAATGTGAGCCCAGCAGTAAATAACTTCTCTTTCTTACAGAGTGATTTCACAGCTGGGATTTGGGAGGATGCATTCCTTGTACTGTATTCCCACTATTGTAACAAAATGGTGCTATAACAGAGAAATATGAAATCAGATCTTCCTCTAGTAGTAGCTTGTAGCTCCCAACTTAGAGCCATCTAATTACTTTTGGTCCATTTTCACATTATAAATAAATATATACATGAACAATTCAAGCAGAATGGATATTCATAATCATTCATCACAAGATGTCTGTGCAACATGGTGGGGAGAGAAACGAAGAAACAAGGTACAAGACCAACCACCTAGAATAGAAGAATAGAGCTGGAAGGGACCTTGGAGGTCTTCTAGTCCACCCTTCCACTCAAAAAGGAGAACCTATACCATCTCAGACAAGTGATTGTCTAGCCTCTTCTTTAAAATCTCCAGTGACGGAGCATCCACGATTTCTGGAGGCAAGCTGTTCCACTGGTTAATTGACCTCACTGTCAGGAGGTTTCTCCTTAATTCTAGATTGCTTCTCTCTTTGATCAGTTTCCAACCATTGTTTCTTGTCCTGCTTTAATGAATAATGTGAGCCCCTCTTTTTTGTGGCAGCCCCTCAAATACTGGAATGCTGCTATCATGTTTCCAATTTATTCTTTTCTTTAGACTAGCCAAACTCAAGACCTGCAGCCGTTCTTTATATGTTTTTAGTCACCAGGCCCTGGCTCATCTTAGTTGCTCTTCTCTGAATTTTTCCCAAACTCTCAACATCTTTTTTGTAGTAGGGTGAGCAAAATTGGTTGCAGTATTCCAGGTGTAGTCTCACTAGGGTTTTATAAAGTGGTATTAATACCTCATGTGATCTTGATTCTATGCCTTGTATTGGCTTTTTTTGGCTGCTGCTGCACACTGCTGGTTCATGGTTAAGTAATCGTCCACTAGGACTCCAAGGTCCCTCTCACAGTTGCAGTTCTTTTTTCCTAGGTTGTGTCAGAGCAAGGGAACATTTTGAATTCCATACCTCCATTTGCAGGGGCTTACCCTATGTTTCTTGTACTCTTTCCTGCTTTATGAATCCCATAACTTTTCCAAAGGAAATATAATGGCAAACTGACATCCGCATGAGAAACTATTGTGACTCAATGAAAACTCCATCAAAATAGTATAGAAATATGTTATAAAATATATCAGCAGAGGAAATTTGTTAATTTACTGAAAGATCGTAAAATAGTTTTGCCTTGTATAGTTTTTAATGTATGTCAACAGATACATTAAATTGCCTATTTTTGTTACGACTGTTCAAATTTTTAAGTGTAAACTAACTCTGAGGTTCTATGGTTCTAATAATACACTGATAATACACAATAATGTGATGTGATGTTACCTAGTTTGGGTAATGAAACGGATGCAAAAAAACAAGCAAGCTCAGAGAGCACCAAGGATGCCTCATTTTAACTCTGAGCTACAAATATTCTCCTTTATTAATAACACATAGGTCCTATTTGAGCTTTTTAATGTTTTTCATCATCTGTAGGGTCAAGGAATACATAACAGCTTTTTCCTTAATTATCTAATCATTACACTGAATGCAAAACCTGCTTGATCTTATTTTACAATTCATATTTCCTAGTATAAGTGACACTCTGGGTGAGCCAAAACCTATTCATGATCTTAATAAAAGGATTGTGGCTTTTAAAATGTTAAATGTACACCATAGAAATCAAAATGTATTTCTGAACTGTTTCATCTGTGATGTGATTTATAGTTAGTACAAATATATTCTACATCATCATATGGTATTATTAACCCCACCTACTTCTTCCCTCTTTTTTTCCTTTCAGGAAAATAATTGTGCAAGATGGGAGATAGGTTATAACTATTTTAAATTCTCCTTCCTTGTACATAACCAGGAAAGTAATTTTTTTACCTTTACTGCCTTCATTAATTTCCTCTCTCAAATGTATCAATTACCAAAGAATTACAAACTCTGTTTCTTTGCCAAGAAGAAAAATCAAACAGCAAGTTTAAGTTGCCTCCAAATAAGAAACAGGTTAAAAAAATAAATAAAAAATAAAGGCAGTTAAAATCATTTTCTTCTTAAATTATGGTTTAACAGAAAAGTTAAATATATTTTGTCATAATACTGTAAGCGTTTTGCAAGGTTGAAGGCTGTTAAGAAAAATGACTTAAATATACTAAAAGGAAAAAGGTTACAGTTTGTCAGTGATATACCAGAACAGAAAGGTTCCTGTAAGCATATTTGGCCTTAATTAGCAAATAAGTAGTGAACATAAGTTAATGGAAGTGAATAATCAATTAATTAATTACATTTTATAAGTGTGGAAAAATATATAAGCCAAGTTACATTATTTTTTAATTATTAGTTGAAGCTAATGAGAACTGATGCACAACTTAAATAATGTTTCCTCGGCTGAGATTTTATTGCAAATTTCTTGAGATAACATGCAGTATTATAGCCATGCTTCTGAACTGTACCGGAAAAATCAGTATTGATGCTCTGGTACAGAAGCATCAAGAAACTCTAATATCAAATGTAAACTTGATTTGGAAGCGATAATGCATTGTAATGGACTTCTTGTACATCTGTATGTTACCTTTCTTGCAGTTACTCATATCTGATTCAGAGAGCCTTATGGCCCTCTGTAATATACTTAAGAAGGTATGGAAAACTTAGGTAATGGGTTGGATTAATCTCCATTTGCCACATAAGATCCACTAATAATTATGATAATAAAATAATGTAATGGAATCTTGCTATACTGCTTCTCAGGCAAGCCAGAAGGTGCACTTGAAACAATACCTATTAAAAAGTTCTCTAAACATTCAGCAATTTACACTTGGAAGATATTTTTCACACAATACAGCTATGGGTTTGTTATAATGCCAATAAAATGTAACTTGAACAAACATGAGGTGTTGCAGAACTGGACTACTGAAGGCTGCCAGTTCACTGGACTAGGGAAACAAAGCTTTTGAAGTTGTTCTGTTCACTGCTGTGCCCTTCTGTTTGACACGTGCAAACATGCAGTGATCCATGAAGACAGAGTGAGTCAAATGAAAGAAAGGTGATGAGTTGACAGCATCTGTTAAAGGATGTCCAAAGGAGCTACGATTGACTGGTGGTGATGTTTAAGATATGACACATATCCACAAACTCTAAACAAGTGCTTGGAAGAAGTGAAGATCAACTTCTCTGTATATTTTTCAATCAGATTTGTGATCGGTTACTCCCGTTATTTTAACTGTTTCACCAGTATGCAAGTTGGAACCAAAGCAAGGCCACAACCAAACATAAATATCTATGTAAAATAGATATAGTAATTTATATTGTATAAAATAATACCTGATGAATTTAGAATGATAAATCAAATTCCTTTATGGCAATCTTGTTTGGGTTTATAAGCAGGAACATGTCTGGTTAAAACTTGGATGGAGAATATCAGGCTTTAGGGAAGTCTCTGAATTTGAAAAAAAACATCCCAGAGGAAACCAATGTCAAATCACTTTTGTAATGCTGCCAAGAAAACTCAGAGTCCACAAAGTCACCAGGATTCCAGCTTGATTCAACAGTGCTTTTTAAAATGGTTTTAAGACATCCATTCAATTTTGAGATACATTTAAAATCTAACAAAACTCTACAATTATTATTTTCACCAGAAAACATATAGATAATTTAAGCAATATAAAACATTGCTTTGAAATTGCTTAGATTGGAAAAACATAACAGCCTTCAGTAAGTCAATAAAATCATTCATAGCTCCCTACACCAAAATATTCTTCCTTCATTCAGTCCTACATCTCCAGCCATCTAATACTTCCATTTATGATTTACTATACTGATTTACTGATGAGATCTTTCTGTAAAATGGCATGAATATTAGCCTTCTTTCTGCAAACCTTTATGTCCCCCCCCTTCAAATCTATGAAGAACAGAATAGGAAAAGAAAGAGGGAATGGATTTCCCATTTTTATATTTGGCAAAAATTATAGGGCAACCACAAATAGAATGAGCCTTCTGTAATGGAAATATTTTTTCTGAATAGAAAACACCTACCCTGAAAAGGGTTGCTTAATGACCATGGATGATTTGCCTAATGACTGCAGCAAGAACTGATATAGTAAATTGGTATAGTCATGTGATGTTTCACTTTATTATCACATTGTTTAGTGATGGAGTGCCAGTCTCAATTACTAGATGAAAAGTATCCACTTTATATTCAAGACTAAACATATACCAACTTTCCTTTCATCAAACTCTTTCCATATCTATTTACAAATTTACTATCCAACCTGTTGTGCAGGAAGAAAAAATTGCTTACCTGTAACTGGGTCTTCAAACAGTTATCAGTACATCCATATATGCACAGATCTCTTCAGAATTTTCTAGAATTGTGTTATGCTTTCCTGGCCCCCAGACAGCTGTACTCCATGTGCAATCCCTGAATGTTACTTTCAAAATAAGAAACAGTTATGCTGTACTACCGGTAGTTCCCTGCACGGGGATCAAGAGTAGATTGTGTGAATGCAAGAAACACCACTTGAAGAATTACAGTTCTTCAGGATCATTAGCACTGTATATTTGGGTGACTAGCAAACTGTATTCAGAGAAGTGGTAAGGCAGTCAAATCAATAATGTATAGGGCACTTCCTATCCAAACACACTATCTAAGTTCTCTTCTGATAATATTTAATAAATGATTGATGCCAACTAACAGCCATAGATAAGACAAAGGGTCCTTGAAGAGCTACAATAGATGTAGACCCACAAAAGATTCTCTAGAGGAAATGCACTATTCATTATGAAGAAACAAGTTACCTTTATTTAGGCTGACAGTAAAAAGTGAGAAGCTATGAAAGGTAAATGTTCAAGATGCACAAAATACCAGAATGCAATAAATACACAGAGCATGGAAGATTTACAGCTGAGGCTAGGGATGAGAGGGGGAAAAAAGAATATTTTTTATTAAGATGGAAGTAGTAAATAATCTTAGGCAAAAAGACAATATTGGGTTATAATGTTACTTATTCTGTATGAAATATTAGAAATCCATTCATAAATTGGTTATTTTAAAGTATAGAAAGAATTGCTAATAAAAAAACTCTCTAAGTTAATAGACAAAAGTCTATAGATGCCATTGACTCAAAAATATTTTTATTAATGCCGAGAAGACAACTGAAATACATTAAGGCAAAAGACTGGTTCCATAAACCATTTAGGAATTACTAAGAATATTCTACTATAATGCTGTAATTACATAAAAATAAACTATCAAATCAAATAAACTTCATGAAGATTTTGCATTTTGCTTTACAACATTTTCAAGATGATAATCTTTGGCTGCCCTCAGTACTTCTGAAATGTCAACTCTGAATTGGCCAGAGGTCAAATTCAAGTTATCAGATGCGAAGAACCGAAGCCTGGATAGCATAGCTCTCTCTGCACTATTGTTAGTAAATTGACATGGAATGGCAGATGGTGGTAAACATTTTGAACAAGCTGCTGAAGTGGATGAAACAATAACTGATGCAGTCTCCATGGAGTTATTAAAATGATGTCTGATTGATCTCATCAAATTTCAACAATAATTCTAGTAAATAATGAAAACAGGTAAAGGCATGCATTATCAGAGTCAAACCCTGATACAGAAAGGCACCCCCAAGGGTTGACTTAGGCTGCTTTGGAACAGACTTGGGGAAGGTATGTATTCTCTTCATAGCAAATAAATCGATTTCTGATTTTCACAAGATATAAAAAGTTGTGTTCCTACTAGAATATTAAGTTATACTCAATTTATATTTTTGGAAGTGGGTAAAAACAACTGACCAGCAGGCTATCATTCCTAGCAAGAAAAATATTGTTGTTCTATGTATCAGTGGATGGTGTTCATTTGTACCTGTATTTGCTGTCTAATGAGCTTAGCTAAGTTGCCCTGATTATAATTGGATTCATACAAAGTCTCCTCTCTCTTCGGAGAGGAGCGGCATATAAGTCCAAACAAAATAAATAAATAAATAAAATAATACCTTCTATGATATAAATAACTGGCAAAGATCTACGCATATTTGATCATTTGCAATACATAACAATTGTCAACAGTGGAATAGTTTCCTATCCAGTTTCTTGCCTTCTTAGTCTACAGAAGTATAGAAATTGATGCCCCAGGTCTGAAGGTAGTAGCAGCCAAAACCTTGAGGTTGTTGGCCAGAGCCTTTCAGGTCATTGCCAAATTGCATGTTTTATGCTGGATAGCAAAAGTATTAAGAAAATCCTATTATTTACATATAATTAATACAATTAAATTTACATGAAATCAAATGTATTATCATTCTGATTCTACTTTTTTTGGTGAATGGCTTTGGCTCAAAAATGTTAGACTTCTCAGTTTTTTCATGCAATTGGCCTCTCTTGAACAAAAGGAAGGTTTAATAAGCATCTGAAAAATAAAATAGCTTTCTGAAATTACCTCTGGAGATACTCAATCATCCAGGTCATGGTTGTACCAAAGATGCTTTTTCAAAAGATAACTAGAGTTTCTTGGGTTTTTTTCCTTAAAAACATTTTGCTTCTTATCCAAGAAGCTTGTTCCTTCTACCTGATTCTTCTTCAGTTAGAACTAAAGAAGCTTCTTGGATGAGAAGCAAAATGATTAAAATAAAATTTCTAAAATTAGTTCCCTTGCCCATTGATTTTACATGATTTATTAGTGTAGTCTATAGGAATTCTTAACTCATCTCTACTTGTTTTAAAGTGTTGTCTTTGTTCCATTCAATACTGAAGTGGCTTTTGGGTACAAAGCTTGCAATATCACTCCACTGGTGAATCTTAAATTAAAATGCAGTCCTTTAAACTTTCATAGGTCATTCATCTACATTCATCAATTACATAGGTTTCTGAAAAGTACAATTTCTTGCTTCTCAAAGTCAAATATGTTAGCAGTTAATATACCGGTAGTCTAAATAAAATTAAAAAGTTATAAACAAGACCAGTAAAGCTAAAGCATATACCAAAGATCCATATCACACAAGGTATCAACTGTAGTTATTTCACAGCTTTTAAATTTTGCCATATGTATATTTATGAGTAAATGGACAGACAAGCATTCCTCATAAGAGACACTTGAAAAGATTTTTTAAAAAAAGAACTGCCGACACCTGTAATTCTTTTTTTTAATGACAGGTATAGTTAATATTCATTTGAAAGAGCTGCGTGATTCAACCTGTGATCACAGGCCCACGTGATCAAGTTCTATTTATCTCAATGGGATTTATCTCATGAGAAAGAACATTTATGATCACAGCCTAAGTCCCATTAGTATTAAGGCAGATAACATTATCAGCACACTACACCTGTTGTACACAGAAAGGAGAAGAGACCCTTTGGCTTAATTCAGTGACCCAAAAAAATCCAGCTGCAATTCTGCTGAAATTGAATAGTTTCTTGTAATTTTATCCTTTAATTGAGAGGCAACCGTGTGGCAATATTCCAAAACCTTTGTTTAGGCTATTTATCTTCTACTACTATCGTGTCACAGTATTATCAGCCAAAAGAAACAAAATTATATTGTGAGTTAAAATGAAATCAGCTGATGCAGGCTTTCTCTGCATTTCGGTCTCTCTAATCCTTTAGTCCTTCTTTCCCCCCTCTCAAAAAAAAATATTTGCTAGTAGCCAACAAACTGTGCAATGATCAACTCAGCACTATAAACAAACCCAGCATCAGGATACACCAGAATATATGGACAAAACTGCATGAGTCAAACTGTGCTATATCACTGTACAGATCTCTAAAATGTCACTCATCACATTATAATGCTGATTCAACCAGTCCATTTGTGCAGGATCTCGTGGCACCCTAAGTCTACAAGCAGATATATTCCTGCTGAACTGATCAGGCGCCTGCAGACACAGACCAGCTGCTCTGGTGCCACCAGCATACCCAGGAGGGTCAGGAAGTGATATGAAAGGTATTCACTTTTTGCTTCCATTCTCCATTTCATCCCTCCCCACCATCCTCTGGCAGGGATCTGCACATATGGTTTCCATGATTCACTGATCTGTTCCTACTGATGGAAGCTTTTAGAGAACAGAAAAAAAGAGATGTCTCTAAACCTATTAGAAGAGGGCACACAGAACAGGAAGTGCAAAAAATGACCAAGGATTAAGCTGGTAATGCTTCTAGCCTGACTTCCAATTGTACAGAATAAAGCAGCTACACTAGCATTTGAATTCCCCATTATTCCATGTTACCCTACCAGAGGTCACTGTATTATTGAGGACACTGACAAATATATAACTTCATAAATAGTCCCATAATTGTTGTTTTTAACTTTGTTATCTATAGATGAGTGTTTTCTGCCATTAGGATTATAAGAAGATAAAATAATTATTATCCTCTACATGCAGAAACTCAGGCTTCTGGTTATACTTACAAAGAGGGTCAAAATTTTTTATAGAAGTTCTTTTGATCACTATGGAAAACATACTAATATGTATGTCAGGCAGGCCAGCACAAGTGACTAAGTCCATCTAACAAAAGACTAAATTAATTCAACTTTCCAACACATTTAAGAAAACAGGAAAAAAAATCTGGATATGGACAGTTTGATTAAAATTAAACACAGTATAAATAAATATATATCCTAAGTATAATTCATCAAAGCAAATTGAAGGTGAAGACTATCATGAAATCTATAAGATGGACTTTACTCTTGATTTTCCCTAACTTCTAAGACAAAGGAAAGTTTCCCATAAATTTCTGTAGTGGTTAGCAACTTTTAAACAGTGATTATAAATTAAATCGAGAACTTAGTAGCATAAGAGAACCTGTATGAACATTCTTCAGTTAATTCTTATATTCCTTATAAAGTAGGGGTGAAGATTTAAACTGTCTTTGACTGAGCTCTCAAGCAAAACTGGTTGCCATTAAAGGACTGAACTTCAAAAGGAGCACTTCAGTGCTGTCCTCCAGTTCTTTTGCTTCTTCAGAGATGTGGATCCGGAGTGATTGTGGATTGGGAGTGATCCTGGTCTCTGTCTCAAAGGACAAAAGAGTTACTTTTTCCATCAAGAAGGAAGAAGCTGGGAAAATCAGTCCAGTTTTCATTTTTCTTCAGGGAGAAGTTCTTCCTTGCTGGAAAAGGCCAAGATAATTCCTCATCTCCTTTTTGATGGAGCTGTGTCTGTTCAGCAATGAACACTCAGGAATTCTCTGCAGGCAGTGATAGTTATTTCTAACTAGCAGCTAGTCAGAAATTTAGAGCTCTGCTTTTAGTACTACATTTGGATGCACTAAAGGGATATATAAAACATTTCTAAAGATGCATTGATACTATCTCCAATCAACTATTGACCCTGAACAAACAGTGCTTCAGTTCCAAGCAGAAGGCACTTGGGATAGTCACTCAAGGTCTCAAGGAACAGATGAGCCAATCTAATCCCTTATCTCTGTTGTAAAATGCTATATATAATATATAAATACAATATGGATTACATATATTTATGCACGTGTGCTGATTTTGGAACCAACAGTTACCTTGCATTTCTGTTTAAAGTGTACCCATGTCTCATAATCAAGGACTTACTGAAGTGATGGGGAAATATTAAGTCTGGCATAAGATCCACCTGGGCAACAGCCACCTGCTAATTACAAAAATACTGCTGTTGTGTTATTCTTGACATTCTGAAAAACTGAATTGGTCAGGCAAGGTAAATTATTATTACTACTTCCACAGATATTTCATATATTCAATGAAATGCTAAACATGCTCTCCCATTTGTACTCTTTGCAACAAGCGTATGACAGGATGAGACCTACCAGAAATAGTTACACAGAAAACACCTCAAAGTATTTGACTGCTGTAATGTAGAAAATTATGACAAAGTTCAGGAGGTTGTTTTTAATTACATAACAGAACATGCTTCAGTTTTCATTGTTTATCCAACAGTTCCCCTAAATCAGGGATCCCCAACCCCTGGGCCATGGCCCACTACTGGACCTTGAGCCTTTTGGAACCAGTCCACGGAAGTGGTGGGTGAGTGACCAAGTGCACGGACATCCCTACTTGCATAAGCAGTGAGTAAGCATGTGCTGCACACTCCAATTTGCACAAGTGGCATGCATGTGTGCCTGCCACTTGTGCAAATAGAGCTACGTGCACGCACACAACTATCACCTTCCCCCCTCATCCATCCGCAAAGCTGAAAAGGTTGGGGAACTCTGCCCTAAATAATCCATTTTTGCCTGAGATTTTGATTTCAATATTTGCAATCTGAAGAACTCTTTAAAATAAAGCTGCAGTTCTGAAATTACAGCTACCTGATTTCAATGGACTGACAGCCAATGAATAAATTCTAATTTTAGTATTTAATCATTAACAGTTGCCAACATATTAATAATATTTTACACAAGACCTGGAAGAGGTCAGAAGATGTAAAGGACTCTACAGAAACTATGCGGCGATGGATTCAACAATATGCACACATGTGTTTTAATTCCAGAAAATAAAGAAAACATTAGAAGGAAATTCATATTGGATCAGCTCTAACTCAATGAGTAAAAGTGAAAAGGAAGGGAAAAAACAATGAGGCTTGAAAGTCAGCCCACTGAGGTAGTCTAGCCCAGAAAACTGATTCCACAAGTTCGACGGAAAGAATACTTTATTAAAAGAGGTTATAGAAACAGAATCTTGGTAGTCTCTCTGGTTCTTTAACAGAAGAGCTGTTTAAATCAGTTCTATTTATCTTAGAGTGATACAATTTGAGAAAAGGTAAGTATAAAATGGCTTCATGTTTTTGTGGTGTCTCGTCATATGTGTTGTTTTAGAGGAATACCAATATTAGTTGAAGAACATAAACCAAAACAGCTTCAAATAAGATGCTCCCGTCCTTAGATTATAAATAGCAGCATCTTACCCCCCCCCCAAAAAAAAGCTCCTTGGTATTCTGATGACAAGCCACTTGAGCTACATATTTGAGGTCTATAATGCCACAGAACTCTCTATGGAATTACATATAGAATAAACGAGAGGCTATAATATATATCATAAGTACCTAATACAGCCTTATAAATTATAGGCTTTTACAGCCTTGCATTTTGCAGTGTAATGTAAAAATAAATGTCTCACAAAGTCACGTGCAGGCACAGACAGCAATGATACAATATTCTGATACAAGACAGCAACAGTGTTAAGCTCCATCCGGCTGCGATCTGGAGCTGAGGACCGAAGCCCCCTCTGGCTCCCTAGTGTAGTCCCGTGGGACCCCGGGCTCTCTTAAAGCCCCGCTTGCCGCTGGATCCTCCGCTGAATCGCTATCAGTACTCAATTTAAAAGCCAAATTTAAGTACTCAAGTTAAAAGAAAAAGTAATCTAACTAAACTGCTAACTGCTTCAACTAAAGAAACTTTACTCTCGGAGCCTACTCTAAGAGATGTTCTCGGGCTGAAGACTAGGAAAAAACTGGGAGACAGGAAGTCCGGTCAGAGGACAGGAAGCCCGGTCGGAGGCAGAGCTAAGAGTTTGGGTCCTAGTCACATGGGCAGGAGGACTAAGATGAACCCATCCTGTGGATTCGAAATCCCCATGCTGGAGAAAGACATAGTTTTTCTAGAAGAAAAATGCTATATCTCATAAAGAGAGGCTGAACACATCAGACAACTACCAACTACCAATCCAAGCTGCTAATATTCAAAAACATCAGACAACAGCCTTTAGACCAGCTGCGACCCCGACCTGCACCGCGCATGCATGGCGCGACGACCTGCACCGCGCATGCACGGCACGACGACCTGCACCGCGCATGCACGGCGCGACGACCTGCACCGCGCATGCACGGCACTACCCCACGCATGCGCGGTGCTGTGCTGCACATGCGTGGTGCTGCCCTGAGCCAGTCGAGACATAAGCCACCGCCCGTTCGGCGCGGCAGCAGGCAGGCCCAGGTGCTCCTGAGCGGCCGCGGCGGCGACGGTGCAGGGCGACCACAGGCTGGGCCACCAGCTGGCCCAGCCCAAGGGAAATAAGACACCCACCGGGCCCCACGTGCGCCAAAAACCCTCCCTGTGCCCGCCGCTGCCCAGCTAGCCTTGCCTTCACTGCCGCCCGTTTGGGGCGGTGGCAGGCAGGCCCAGGCGCTCCTGGGCAGCCGCGGCACTGACGACACAGGGAGACCACGGGCTAGGCCATCAGCTGGCCCAGCCCAAGGGAGGTATTGTTCAGGTTCGCTCACAATTGGTTGACAGTCTTGCTACAAGTCCTATAAAGGTGCCTAGGGGTCGGTCAGGATTTATTATCTGGTTGAGTTTTATCCTGTTAGGCCTGAGGAAGTGAACAGCATCCTAATGAATGTGACCTCAGCCACTTGCTTATTAAATACATATCTTTCCTGGTTAATGAAGGCTCTTCATAGATGTATTGGTGGTGATAAACACTTCTTTGAGAGAGGGCTTCATCCTTCTGCCTATTAAGAAGGCATTAATTTGCCAAAACACAATCACATGACCATGGGGGAGGGCTGGCCATTGGAACTTCAAATTCAGGTCAAAAGTAGCTTTGGGAGAGGGGGTTTGTCATAATTTTGAACAGTCTCTAAGCAACCAGTTGTAAGTCTGGGACTATCTATATCATGCTACATATGATATATACATCTGCCTGCCAGCCTGCCTGCCTGCCTATCTTCCTCAAGTATAATCATTAGTTCAGTGACTATTCAAAGTTATGATTGTATTGAATGAAAGGACTTATGACCATGCCTGGAGTTACAATTTTTTCACTGACCCCCAGTCATGTGGCTTCCTAGTGCATTGTGTATCTGGAACCGCTGATAGCTTGGTCTTGCTTCTGCTTCTTATGGCATCCTTGGCTGGGCTTCCCACACAGTGCAAGAAGTAGAAGCAAGAAGCAAGCAAGAAGCAGCCCAAGATATGCTTTTTGACATCACAGCTCTAGAGTTGTTTATGGCCTTTTTTTGCCACAACCAAAGCTCAGCCCAGTCCTGAGAGTATAGGGATACAAAGTTTTCCCAGGGTGCAGCAAACAGTTCTTTAGTTGCATGATTCTGGAGCTGTTTTCACCCTGTAAAGCAGAGTGCAGAGTGGCTAAAGGGCAGAGATGGGAGGAGAAGATAGGTGGGTTGGAAGAGTAACAACTTACCTTTCTGAGCTTAGGACTGGAAGGTACCAAGCCCAGACTGGCTTGGATTGGAATGACTACTTGTCTAGCTAAGTTAACAACAGTAACTTGAACTTCCAGGATCATGGTCGCCAAGTGATGTGATCTCACTTTATGAATGCATTGCTTAGTGATAGAAGTTCCGGTCCCAATTGTGGTCAAAAGTTGAGGATTACCAGTATCTCCATTCTGGACAACAGTGATCATGAATGACCACCATAAGGCACCAGCACTTTCCAATTACCAGCCAATAATCTGCCTCTCCCCAACATGGAAAGTCCTATTAGGCACCATAGCTACCAAGCTACAAGACCATACAGACCAGTACATGGGCACAGATTAGAAGAGCATCAGGAACAATACCAAAGGCTCAAACACCAAGCAGTGCACCAAGATTCAAGGTCTAGATAAACTAATTTGAACACAGCCACAAATATGAATCTATGAATACTTGGCACAATACAAATCAACAGGATACAAAGGACTTTTCTCAGGAAGATGACACTGGAAGTAAACTGAAAACAGCTCACACAAGTGGCCATCAAGTGTGGTGTATACCAAGGTGACATCCTGTCCCTGCTGCTGTTCTCTTAGGCTTGTATCCCTCAGATAATCAGAGGGCCTGGATATGAATACAACTTACAAGAGTGAAACTGCCATCAGTCACCTTCTCTATAGGTCTGACTTCAAACTATATACTAAGAATAAACGAAACATTGACTTGCCTATCCACCTGACCTGGATGTAGAGTGAGGACATGGAATGTTATTTAGACTGGAGGAGTATGGCCAGATGATAGTAAAGAGAGGGAAGGTAGTTAAGATTGATTGGGTGGAACTACCAACAGGCCACATAGTAGACATATAGACCAGCTATAAGTACAGCTTACTTGATAAAGAAGGCAGCAACATTCAAGTACCACCAAAGGATAAAACAGGTCCTGAACACCCAGCTCAATGGGAAGAATAAGATCCATGCTGTCCACACATACATCCAGCTGGTCATCAGATTCTCTGCTGATATAGTGAGCTGGCCAAAGAAGGACCTGGAAGCTGTTGATGTGAGAACCTGGAAGCTCTTCACAATGTAGAGAGGTTTCCATCCCAAGTCCAATACTCAGAGATTGTATGTCTGCCAGAAAGAGGGAAAGCAAGGTCTACTGAGTGTTAAACCCACTGTCCTGGATGAAATCCAGAGTATCCAGGAATACTAACATGGCATTCAAAGATGAACTGCTGACAGAATGCCTGAGGCAGCAGCAGTCATGGAAGGAAGATCAAGAAGTGCTGGGGCAAGACAAGACCCTGCATGAGATGTATGAACATGTATTGTATAGCTGACATTGGGAAATCCTACCAGTGGCTGGACCAAAAGACAGCACTTGAAGCACCGATCATAGCAGCACCACAGAAGAAGGGGCTATCGCACTAGACAGGATCTCAGGTGCAGATTGTACAGGGAGGTTTAAAAGACATAAGACCATGCGATAAGATGTAGGCAGAAACAGTATTCCTGAACTGCACAACCAAGTGGCTGGCCTTCTTTACAGGAACATCTCCATAACATATAGCAGGGCTTTTCAACCAGTGGTACGGGTATCACCTGTGGTACATTGGCACCTGGCAGGTGGTACGCAACCATCCTAAAAAAGTAGTAGTGGGGGAGGGGAATAAGAGCGCCACCCGGCAGGCAGACCAGTGTTTTGCTCGGCTGTGCCTTGGGGGGGCACTTTTTTCAGTGCCATTGTAACTTCAAACAATCACTAAGCAAGCTGTTGTGAGTCGAGGACTACATGTACTTTATCACTTTTTTCTTTTTTCTTGGTCATCAAATTTTTGACACCTTGCTAGGCGACTGGTGGTACTCGGATATTGCTATATCCTAAAAGTGATACAATCGGTGAAAAGGTTGAAAAGCCCTGGCATATAGGCCAGACCCTCCCAGATAGGAGATTCCACAGAAGATCATGGAGAATAAGAAAGCTAAGATTTCTGTATCCTCTATATATTCTTATATCTGAGGTGTTTTTACATCTGGATCATTGAGATATCCCTGTGTGCTGTACAGAATCTAAGTATACACACAGAGAAATATAAATTAATTTTATGCCCATGGGAGGGATTACAGTTTAATATTAGAGATTCTACTTTGCTTTAAGATGGTCCCCAGATCCAGAAGGCTCTAGTCTCAATGTGGAACATTTTCCAGAAAAAAAAGAAGCACTCTAGAACCAGGACATAAGGTGTTTTTTTTAATCCTAGGATGCTATTGCCAGTCGCTTTAATAAGCTTGCTATATTCCTCTGTTTTTCTGCTCATCAACCAATTAATTAATTAAAGGATGCAAGAAAGAGTACACCAAAATCAGTGCAAACCCTTGTAACGTTTAATGCTCAATCATTTGGCTTTCTCAGATAATTTGCAGCCAATATGAAATAATTTCAGTCAATACTTTGTAAGAATCTAGAAATAAAAGTTTATCGAGCAGATGGTTAAGATAGAGAATGCTTAATGATAAGATTAAAAGAGGCCTTAATTGTAAGAACAAAATAAGGAAAGCACTCTGATGAGAAGCTTTTAATTTTGCTAGGACCCCAACAGCTGGACAAAACTGCTCATGTTTTATTTTCAGGAAGTAAATTCCTTCAGATCCAATACAACAAATATGGCACTCCTTATCCTTTGGGACTGATGTGGCATCTTGTTCAGCCTCAGATATTTAAACTGACTTTCTCTTCTGGCTTTCTATTTCTTTTCACATCCAAAATAAACATCTTGTTTTCACTTTTAAGCCTCCCCATAGGTTTTACGTTCCTGATTTTCACTATCTCTTGAGATCTCTGGCTGGGATCTTTGCTGCTCCAATTCAGTAAGTTATCAAAATATCACCTGCATTTCCTTACTATGTATGTTTCAGACATTCTCCCACTTCAGTTTAGTCCATTATAGTTTTTACAACAATTGTAGATAGACATTCTAAAGTCTAAATTTTAGAACCAACTCAGATGATGTCATCAGAAATCTTATTTTTCTGATAATTCCAACTATTCTGATCAAAAGTTATTTTAGCAAAGATGAACATTTGTACCAAGTGATAAAGTATCAAAGCATTTTAACAACACATTATAGCTGAATACACATAGATTCACTATACATTTACAAGGAGATTTTGGTCACGATAGAACAGATCTTCCTGAATTAATATCATGAAATTCACAGATCATATCATTCCATCTATGTTTTCAACTGGCAAATTCTCTCACCCAAAATGAATGAATGGTAGAACAAGCAAATGGCATGATGACAAACAGAATAACGGAATATGTATCAACCCATATTATTTTTATCACTGATATAAATTATCCAAAGCAGAAAATACCCTTTTCTCTTCCCTGTCTTATTGGCTATTTTTTTCTATTCCAGTACAAAAGCCAGGAAATCTAGGCTCCCTGCCAACCCCTTTAGTATATAAGTGATCATGTGTAATTTTGAATATCTGTGTAATGTTGGTGCAAAGAGTCACAACATATCCAAAAATGTCTTGGGGATTCTCTGCACTGGCTTTAAATAAAACAGAGAGCCTTACTGACTTATTTAGTCCTGCCTATTCTGTCTCATCTCTTTTTTTTCCAGCTTCAAATAAAGGTAGCACACCAGAAAATTACCCCAACTTATACTATAAGGACTTCTACAATCATTTAGCCAGGACATATGGTTGATCATGTCATATGCACCAACAAACCAACAGACTTTAATCACAGAAGAAGTTAACAAGGTGTATTGTTAGAGTGATTTTAGGGGGCTCTATTCCTAAGAATGGATGCCATAATAATACATTAGCTTGTATGAGCTTGCTCCTTACTAAGTAAATAAAACGAAGAAGAAAACCAAAGCACAGCTTCAATTAACCACAATGTTCTTTTTAGAAATCAGACAGAAATAGGAAGATGGAGGAGTCAATCCAACCTGCAACAGTAATATGGGGTTCAGTATACCTCTATGCTGTGGTCCACTGAATAGATTGCCTGTTGACTGTAGTACCTCCTTTTCCACTCTTTAAATTACTAAGCGTCTGGAGAGCAGGAGAGTTCTCTGTATGAAGCCACACCTATAGTAGAAGCCAATCCTTCTCTTCTCGTCTTCCCCTCCCCATCTCAATTCATGAGCAGCCAACAGCTGGAACTATTTTGTGGGAGGCGGCGAAGTTCTGTGAGAATGTTCTCCTTGTCTTTGTCTGTAACGCTGAAAGATGCTGGGCTTGAAGGTACTCCTCCGTCCCCAGAGAACTGGGGCTCAACATGAGCCCAGGCCTTGAGCTCTCTCCCGGTAGGGTCAGGTGACACACTATCAAAAGGCTGTCAAAGAAAGAGCTTAAAAAGCATTTCCTTCCTTTTGGTGGGGGGAGGCTGTGCATGTACAATAAAGAGCAGACACAGATTTCACATTTTCCTACTAATCAAGAAGCCAGAATAAAAACACAGGCATTAAAAACTTGCTATTGCAGATGTTATACTACCTTTAAATGCCCGTTTGCTCAATAATGTCATAAAATCATCAGACTTGGATGAGTATCAGCACACAGGAGTCAGAATTAATAAAGTTGAGAAGAAATGCCATGCTCATACAGAATTCATATAGAAATGCAAAAAAAAAAAGATTTGTGCCTAAACGTATCAACATATGAAAGAATCAAAGAAGTTGGAGATGAAAAAGAAGAATAACGAATAGTATGGACAACAGGGAACTGTACAATAAGCTTAGTATTTCCTCTTTTAAAAACAGCTATAGCTACTGTGCACCAGTCCCTTGAAAAATAATTAAGGAAGTCACAAAATCATAAGAAGATTGGAAATACAAACAATGTAAGTACGTATTCTGCAGACAGTACAGTAGTAAAATGTACATAAGAGAGAGGAGACACACACAAATAGCCGTCAACCAAACTGACTGTTCTACAGCCATATCTAAAATTTCATTAAAAAGAGCCCAGCTGCTTCTTTACTCTGACTTTGTCTTTAAGGACTTAGCTAAGCCGAAGGAGTGGCCAGGGGAAAAAAGGGGGGGAGGGGGGAACCACTTCAACCCATCTCTCTCAAATTCTTTTATTTCAGCAATGCATTAAGCAATCTCCCTGCAGAGTTATTCTCTTCTTCCTGGTGTGGATAAAGCTTCCCCTGGGGAGCTCTGTAATTTCCAGCTTCTCCGAATTCAGGTATTAGTAAAGACCGCTTGGGGACACGCAACAATATAACTCTACATTTTCAGGCATTCGGAGAGAACCCCCTAAGGGTCCCAAGTTCAAATTTCTGAAATGTAGGCATTGTAAAAGGAACCTCGGGGGACTCCAGCAATAGAAATCTGCTGAATTCAAAGCATTTCCTAAGCCCTGGCAGGAGCCTTTGCTCCCACTGGAGGCTTTTTATAAAACATGTGTTGCTGACATGTTGACAGATTGCTCAGTGAAGTGTTAGGTGCATACACAGGCTGGCCATTTAGGGGGACATCAGTTTACCCTTCATCTCTACCTAAAGCACCATGTTTTATACATTACCCGAGGACAGGCAGAAAACAGACACTTTCCAACAAAGTACAGTATCACTTAGCAAGAGGCAAAAAAAAAAAAAAGCAAGCCCCATTCACCACTAAAGATATTACAAAGAGGGAGAAAGAGAGCCCTGTGCAGCCGATCTCCAAATATCAAAAAGGTCAAAAAATAAATTAAGGGTAAAGGAGGAGGCCTGGGCTGGAAATTGCCTCCATGTATCAGGTCTGCCACCCCATTTCCTATCCAGGCCAGAGCTCTGAGGATATAATGAGCAAAGGAATTTTCTAATGACAGCTGACTGTTGGGAGGTAATCTGATCAAAGGCCGATATTAAATCCAACTTCTGCTCATATCAGGGTATTAGTGATGTACGACTTAATAACCCAGCAGCTCCAAAAGTGCTGCCGTGGCAACAGGATGGAAATTGGGATAATAATGTATTCATGGTGCTGGCGACCTGGGGCTGCAGTGCGTGCTCTCAGGGGACCGCACTTCACCCTGAGCCAGACGTGTCTGGGCAAAATCACTTCACAAAGGACAGGAGTGGAATACTGAAGAGCTCTGGCACTGATGAGTGTGTCGATAAGGGGAAAGAGGGGAATGAAGTGAAGGGAGGAAAGAAAAAACATTTCTAGCAGAAGAGCTTGAGTGGTGCTTCTCTGAAAAACTGATGGGGCTCAAGCAGCTCTCCCCGACAAGTACAGCCCAAATGGATAATTATTAAATGAACATAAAACTACATTCCCAGCAAAGTGGGGAAGGATGGATCGTGCTGGCTTACATCAAGCGACAAGATTTGCACATCAGGCTACCTCACTCTGCCAGCACTTCTGCCATGAACAAAAGGACCACTGCCTGCTCCCATCAATTTCCAAAATTCCTTTCATATTAAGCAGCTTTTCAACCTTCCTTGCCCTGAAATTTCTAAAAGAATAAAATTCAGGGAAAGGTCACATATCAGCCACACCTTTCTGGGTTTTGTGTTTGCATTTCCTGCACGAGTGGAAATTTCCCTCTTACTCTTTCTTCCCTCTCCAGAAACATTAGAATCTGTAGAAAATAATGTTATCCAGTTTTTGCTTATACATCAATCATCCTTTGGAATGATTGGACATATCAAAGAGAAAAGACAAATACTTGCACTGGTTTCGTTCTACTATTATTACAAAAACAATAAGAGTGTTTATGAAAGTTTGCTATATTTAAATGCAAATGATTCTTCATTAATATCTTTCTGGAGTCATATTCAGAGAGGGATAGGGACCACAAGGGACTATCTGGCTGGGCATTCCCTTAGGAGTATTGGGGGGGGGAAGGGGAAGGCTATCCATCCATTAAAATGTATGAAGAGATTAGGTTTTTTTAAACATTCTCTCCTTCTCTACACTCTTAATATTTATGCTGGTAATCTGTCTAAAAAGCCTTAAAATATCCCTTCACAGATGTTAGTATAACGCTAGATTCTGAGTGGAAATGCGCATATAATAGCAAACGCAGCATCTGAATCCTCCCATCCTAAAGACAACATAAGATCTTGGTCCTCCATCATATGTTTCAAGAACCGTTTGCAGAAATTAGTAGCATAAATAAAATTGTGCAAAGAAAAATGCATATACTGTAGGTACGATCAGGAGTAAGGAATGAAGTTTCTTATAACTGAAGTCCAACCAGCAAATAGGCACATACTTTTCACATTACAATTTTACTCAAGAGGATAACTTGCAGTAGCACACTAGAAATAATAACTAAGAAGGCAGCCTATAAAGCTGAGCCAGAAGATATTTTTGCTTAAACGAGATATTGCAGTAACTTTTATCTAAATAAACCTACAGTAACTCAACTCTTCTCCCCATGCTGATGAAATACTATTAGAAAACTCTTTTTAAAATAAAGCACGTTGCCTTGAAGATGGTGAAAAATGAGCTGTTTCCTGGTTTTTAAATGTTAAAGTGCTATATTTGTGTTAACAGCCACTGTAGGGCCAGTAGCAGTATCTCCTGCTCGTACATCTTGGCTGTGAGGAACAGATTCGTGTATTTTGTTTTGAGTGTGGTTATTTTAAAGAGAGAGATACGAATTCCACTATGAAACCTTCTTTGCTCACTCTAGCCTCATTTCTTTTCTATTTTTCAAGTATAAAGTATAAAGATCTGCGGTATAATATAGCTTAGCATGCTAGTTGGCTAGAATTCTGTTTTGAAGGCTTCATTAGCCCTTGCAACTAAAAATATTAAAAGAAAATTTAAGCTGAACAAACCTGAACAAAATGCCACAATACTCAGGAGGAAGGTATGGTTTGCCAATCATGATGTCACAAGCAGCATCAAAAGTGATCACTGTCATAATTATCTAACTCAATTCTGTACAGTATTATTTTGATAGATGTTCTTACAATGGAGACAATTCTATTGGAAACTACTGCTGGCCTTGGCTACCTTATAAATAAATTGCTGTTGCTGCTGTGGTGTGCGTAAGCAGAAGAAAAGTTGCATCCTACTTTTACTCCATGTGCTGCTCCTAGTGCCAAAAGCACACTCATGTACTCTTAAGCACTTCTTCCTGCCTTTCCTAGCATTACAGATAATTTGCTAGTTTCAGAGTGTACTTATTACAGGACTGTCAGAGGAGTTTTTGTTTCAACAACACGTTAACTTTACTGCACTTATAAAAAACATTATGTGTCCCCTGTGATCCTGTGTGTTTAAGAGCAGCGAAATGTTATTGATCCCAGTGTGACAAATCAAGAGTTAGGTAATGTCTACAAAACTCAATTTTCTGCAAGACATAAAACCCTTTTTTATGAAACCCCCTCCTTCAGAAATTCAGGAGAAACATACACACACACACACCACACACAAAATTAAGGGAAGAAAGGTCAACAAGTTTTAATGTTATTTTATTCTACTCAAATGACAAACACTGAGGCTGCTTTCAACTAATATTTATTCTCAATGACAATTTTTGTAATCTAGCAGAAAGATCTCAGAAATTAAGAAGCAAGTTTTTTCCTATAGCCTATAATAAACTAAAGGCTGAACCATAGAAACAATATTAATTTTTTGGTAATTATAACATTATGGTTTGATTTAATGTCAAAGCTATCTTTGTGGTGATTCATCTGCAACTATAGCTGTTCACTATATTACCATTCAAATCTGAAGGTGGAAAGATGAGTATATCTGTCTCCAATATCCATAACAGGTGTCAATATTTTGAACTAGGTTTTCTTGTTTCTGATTTCCAGACCTAGGAATGGTTCAAAGAACCTCAAGAGAAGCTGCAGGAATGGAAACAGAATTCTCCAAACATTCAGTGGACGTTTTAAAAGATTAAACAAACCGGAATAGGAGGTGCAGGGTAGATAGTCGTTGAGTCATGACCTTCAGGGACCTTTGAACAACACTGCTGAACAAAGGGACATATGATTGGTCCCCAAAGTTACCGCAGTCATGTGATCAAAATTGGAGCATTTAAACTGCAGAACTGCTTCAACATGTCCACCTGCATATCTTCCTCACATGAATGCCCTTTTAGCTCCCTGCACTCTTCAGCTCCTGCCACGCTACATGAATTTATCTGTCTTCTTCCTTCTAATGCTAACCAAACATGTCCTGCTTGGCCCTTCACAAGGAAGCTGCTAGGTGCTGAAGTTTTCTTCTCTCAAGGTCATACACTGTGGTTTTCTTACAAGGCCTGGGGAAGAAGGCTTCATGGAGACAGAAGCTGCCACACAAAGAGTCTGGGCGGACATGCCTTGTCAGGAGTGGGAACAAGAAAACAGCAAAGATGAGATGGCGTGGCAGGGCCTTGGAGTTCAGGGTATCAAGAGTGAGTGTGGCTGGACTGAGACCCTTCATGGAGATGCTGTGGCTTTGCACTGCACTTTTGCAGCTTTTCCCAGGATGCTGCAGCTTTGCAAAAACTTCAAGGCTGGGCTGGGATAGCTGAGGCTTCCAGAGGTGGTGGCAGCTTCATGCTGCACTGTAGCTTAGGGACTTCTTGCAGCCAAGACCCCCTGAGCTGCAGCATGGCAAGCAGCCCCAGAGCCATGTGCTGGGACAGAATGTGAGAGGAATAGGCAGTTGGGCTGAATTAAAAGTGAGGGAGTCCTTTATCCTGGAAATATCAAGGTTCTGGGCTGGAGGGAGTGTCTTAGATTAAGATGGATCCTTACCTAACAACCTGTGGGATTTGCTTAACCATGGCAACAATGCCAGGGTTGCCATTGCTAAGGATTGTGGACATGTGGCTTGCTTAGCCATGGAAATTCTTGTCCCAACTGTGGTCTTGTCCCAACTGAGTATCTGTATACCCAAAAGCATCTACAAAAACAAAAGGGTTAGAATACATAGTAAAGGTTGAACTTCTTTTTTTCAATGTACTGGAAAGTATGAGGTATTCCATACTAAAAACCATGCAACACTCAAGTTATAAGCACGTACCACGTGTACGGAAATTTGTACCCTCCCCAAAGGTGACCCTTTTTACAGATGAAGAAAAACAGATTAACACAACTGATATACAAAATACAACAGGCACCATTCCTATTCTCCTAGATTATAAAGAGCAGGATAAGTGCTATGCCTGGTAAACTAGGCCTAATATTTCATTGTTGTATTTCCTTATACATAAACATATAGCCAGTGTTAAAGGGTGGATAACATTCGATTCAACCCTTGCACAATGCTGCAATTCATACTTTTTTTTTCCAGCAAAGGTTTTCCTTTCCCTTGATGGCTGCAGTAATGTCAAATGTGGCGAAACAGCTTGTGCACACGCGCACGCACATACCTAAGTCAGAGTAGTCATTTAATTCTGATTTGTATGAGATTCACTTGCATTTCAAGAAATTTCAGGGATATGCATCCATATGGGGATTCCTCATCAACAGTTCAGGGAGAGCAAGCATGGATGCTGCAGTTCAATTAACGAGCTAATGGGATGCCCTTCAATGTGAACAATACTGAGGCTATTGCTCACCCCTCTGGAGAAGGGAAAAAATAATAAAAGATGAATTGAATACATTGTGCCATTCCAGAATATGAACCTCCATTTTATGTGCTTTCTCCTCTGAACTTGAGATAGGGTAAGTTTCCCTTCAATCTCTCTCTCAGCCCCCTGAGCTGCTTTGGTTTTAGCTTCTACCTTAAAATTTGTTTTCCTGATCTGTTGGTAGTCCTCTTATTCTCTCTCTTTTCCATCTACTGCATTCATCATTATTCAGCTGCATTATAGCACTTAAAAAAAAGCTTTGAGGGAGAAAAAAAAGAAATCATTTGATTTTCATTGCCCTGGAGAGAATTAAATACCCCCAAGGAAAAATTCTGCTACATTCTCTGCACACATTTACATGCAGCCAGTGAAGTAAACATTTCCATAATTGCTCACTTCAGAACACGTTACCCAGTTCCTAGGTACAATAACTGTCAGGAGTCAATGAGGAATAAAGAATTTTCCTGAATCCTTGCACATAACCTGACCAGCATTAATAACTCTACAGTTGTACATAAGTTAAGAAATGGATTACTGCCAGGCATCAGTCTTCTATGAACACTTTGGGCATAATGCATTTTTCAAACATCCATTAAAACATACATGCCATCAAATAAATGTTTTTTTTTAAAAAGGCAGCAGTTTAAATGCTATTAATAAAATGGGGATTCCTCCATTTCCCCTCTTCAAAGAAAGCCTAGCACCACAGCTTTTTCAAAATGTTAAAAAAAATATAGTAAACACAGATGTCTTTCATTTACTTCACATTTTTACTTTTTGGTGAAGCTGTCTCCTTTTGCTAAATGACAAAATGAATGATGAAATTCAGTTGCTATGCTGGAAAAACAAAAAACAAACTCTGGTGCCTAATCCCTCAGGAAAAGTGGACTTCAGTTATGAATCATCCTAACCAGGAGCCTTGGAAATCTTAAAGTCTTTATGTATTTATAGAAAACACTTTGAATATGCCTAATCAGGCCATCTCACCCCCTTATTTTATCTTCAAAATTCATGGGTTGCAACTCTGGCATCCACTTTTTGGGGCTATCTAAAAAAATACTTCCCTGGCTGCAAGGATAACAGTGGCATCAAATATATCTACTAGTAATGATATGCTCACATTTCATATTGCTGGGATTCTAAGGAAAAGTCTGGAAAATATGCATGAAAACCAGACCTACCGGAAGTTGCAAAACCAGCTCTTTTTCTCTGGCACTTTGTTTATAGAAGGAAGACAAACTTTGTACGTTGCTCTCTTTCGATGTGATTTGCTTTAGCCATTTTTAGGATATTTTTTTTTAAATCAGGATTTTCCCTATAACTGGTAAGAATGACTATAGAAAGAATAGGAAACCAAACCCAATTTCAGTCCTTTATATATATAAAAAAAACCTGTTACTATAGGCAATCAACATTTGAAGACAATGTTAGCATAGCTCTGTGTGATATAAAGTATTTATGACATCCATTTTTCATCCACAAAGAAAGTATCCTTTTAATAAGTCCTTTTTATTATGAAAAACTATTACTGTCTCTCCTTTATAAGGATTTTTCGTGGATGGATTTATGTTGTTCTGCTGGCTTTTTCCTTTTCTTCATTCTAGTAGCTATTTTTAATGAATATATTGTTAAAGAGAAGGAAGGTAAAATAAACAGAAAAGAAGGCAAATGACATTTTATGTAATGATGAGCAAAATTAAACATTTCTCTAATGAAGACCAATTTTGCTTGCTGTTTTCATATTAGCTATGGCAAAGCAGCCAGATTAACATATCTTGGGCTCTCTGAAATCTAGGAGCAATTACTAGAACCAAAGGAAGTGGTTAGAAACAACACCATGATGAACTGCAGACCCAAAATACTGAATGCTGCAAAGCAGTAATGATGATTTTTGAAAGCCTTGTGAAATTTTAGGAACTACTAGCATAAATAAAGACAACCTAAGAACATATTTTCTACTCTGTATACACAGGGAATTCACAACCTTATCCTTAATAAAGAACCTATTGATTAGTACAAATGTTAACTACAAGGGCTGCAAACATAAGGTCATGTCCAACTCTCCTGCCATCTGGAATTTTACTCAGGTCAGTAAGAATCAGACACAAATCGTTGTCTGATTGTTAACAATCACATATGAAAGTAGAACAAAGAAAATAGCTTAAGTACTGCATTGGATCTTATGAAGCCTTGTATTATTTACAAAAATCATGTAAAACACCTAACTTCCAGATCATTTGGAAATAAAAAAGAAACCCCAAAACATATAATAATCACAGAACAGAATCAAGCATATTATTTTTGTGTTATACTTATTGGCTTTTTTCCTTATCCCAAAAGAATTTTATTACTCTGAAATTAATAACATATCAACACCACAAATGTCCATAAAGTAAATGCCTAAGGCTGCCACCTCATGAACATTTACTGGGGGGGAGGGGAGGGAAATCTCACTGAGCTCAAAACAGCATTAAATTTATATGTGCAGAACAGAACAGTACCCATATGATCCAGGTTCCCTCTAAAACAGGTTCTGGTAATTTTGGTGAAATTTACTTCTACATGTGACGAGAACATCTTGCAAGCCACTTAGAGATTACAGTATACTATGTCTGGTCCTGGAAAAATATGATTTTGAAGGGCAGCAGATATATTTTAAAAATAAAAATAAATAAAATAACAAGGACTCTAGATCCTGTTTAGCAATTCCTATGGACTCCCAGTGTATAGAAAAAGCACCTGTTAAGTTATCCCAATTTATTTTGGTTCCTTTCCATGGGATACCTACGCACAACTCTTGGAGACCTACAAGCTTATGAAGAAACCTTCCTCTTTTTATGGTTTCTCCATAAAGAAGTGGATAACATGTGGTTCTTAAGCTACACACAGCCCTCATTTCAACACTAAAATCAAACTCATTTTCTGCAAGTAGTAAGGAAGACCAGGAAAAAAGGGAAATCAAAATTGTAGAAAACAAAAAAGGACTCAGAACAAGAGAGAAAAAAATGACAAAATTGGGTAAAGGAGCCCTTAGCCATGGAGCTATTCTCTCATGCACTGTTCTTTATTTGCATCGTAGGGAAAAACCCTAGGATCTGTTTTACAGAGATATTGTAGCATTTACTAAAACGATTGTTAAATGTGTTGAACATTTGGAAGAGAATTAAGTAGATGGTGAAATTACTAATACTCGCAGGGTAAGCTGCATGTGTTTATTTTAACTCCTTGGCAAATTAAATAAATATAGGCAGCACCTAAATTGCTTAAGTCTAAGCAATTTCATTTCAAGTCTCATCCTTTTCTGGGATAAAGTTTGACGCATATTGTGGCATCCCCAGTTCTGGAATTCTCTGCACCTAAAAGTGTATTTTTTAAAATACCTAATGAACTTTAAACTGCTGCTGCTTATTGTATTTCTCTGCAGTGTCTTTCTTTATTGTGACTACTATATTTTGAGGACACCGCAAAACATCAGTCTATGAATATTTTAAAGAGTTAAAATTATACTCAAGCTCACAAATAGTTCAAATGTATATTTGACTTCAGATAGCAAAAAACAAACACAACTGTGCCCTGAAAGTTTCTTATGTGTACAACATAAGAAACTTGTTCCTCTTACATTCAGTAGACCAAGATGTGCATATATTCCTTCTTTCCAAATGGTTTGCTCTCTGAGGAGATCAAAGGATCATGATTTGCCCAATGTCATTTAATGTTTCTTATTATTATTTTGTGTATATTTCAATCTGAGGGGTTGATCTCAGAGTCCAATTATTATGCCAGGTAAGCCCAGGAAATTAAGAGGTCCTCCAGTCATCAAAGACTTCCACAGAAGCACGGATACATGCTTGGGAGCACAGAAGCCACAAGGTCAGGCAAATACGATTCACTGTGGATAGATGTGGCAGTGCTCATCTGGGGTGGTGGTGTGTGCCAGTCCAAAAGCAGATGCATATCAGATTTGCTCATGCTGTTGAGTCTGTAGGCAATTCTCCCATGAAACTGAAAATCATGTATTTCATCTTTAAAATAAGACTGCGGAGATTTAGCAGGGGAATTGCTGGAAGAAATTTTAAATATAAACTTTAGTTCTGGGCAATCTCATTAGCATGTGTCACCTCCTAATTATGGCTAGTAATCAATACCTGCATCAGTCTGCAGATTTCATTAAAAGCAAAACTAAAATTCCACCCTGTACTCATCGGGCCACAAGGCTCCGGAAAGCTTTGAAATATATTATTCTTTTGTATGCTCTTGGAAGCATTTCCCAAATGTAGCTATTATAGAGATACCAAGCTTCTTTCATGACAAACAGTTCTTGTCCCAGCTTAAGCTGTAGTGCTAGGAAGAAACTTAAAAATGTGAACTTTAATCACAAAGACAAGGCTTCTGTTCTTCTGTTCTTCGTAATAAAGTGGTAGAAATCAGACCAATAAAATCAGGTGATGGTGTCTCAAAAGAAATATGGGATGGTCTTGAGAACATTGGGTGCTAATTCTTAATCAGTGTTCCCTATTAAACTGTACATGTATTCAATATCGTATAGAAGAAAAGGTAGTTCTATGATCGGCTTGTATGCTGAAGATCAAGAATTCTTTTCTTTTCTATCAAAAAGAGGCAATGTTCCATGTAAAGAAAAAAAAATCTAGCGCCCTTCCTTTTTGTTTGACTGGGACATAAATATCTGCTTGTTCACTTTTTATACATTCCAATTTCTAATGTTCACTACACTTTGTATTTGACAAAGCTACACATTGTTGACCAAAAAGAGAGATGGGGTTGTCTCCATTTACGTTATTACTCTCATAAAGAACAGATGTAGACTACTCTGGTTTTGTTAGATGATGAGCCCCTGCTGATATTGGATAAGATTCAAATGTCCATATTGGTTTTGTTAAAAGTTTTAACCGCCTTTGATACCTGTAGGAACTGATTGTTGATGATTTATCTCCAGACCTTTGCTGGGATTTAAATAAATTATTTTGGCGCAATTCCATACTTTGCTTGAATAGGAGACTCAGATGGAGTTAACTGATTTCTCTCAAAGGGCATTTTTAATCAATTGCTAAGTAAGAACTTAGTGACGGGCAAAGAAGAGTTCAGGATATGCCAACAAACCTAACTTAACACCTTGCCACAAAATTTCACCTGAAGTTCAGTGCTTTGCAAAACTCAGGACCCAGTACAATCCATATTCAAAATGTGACAGTATTACACAGGCCATACTTAGGTCTGAAATGATATAGTGCTAGATCAGGGGTTCTCAACCTTAGCAACTTTAAGACTTGTGGACTTCAACTCCCAGAATTCCTCAGCCAGCTTTGAGTTGAAGTCCACAAGTCTTAAAGTTGCCAAGGTTGAGAACCCCTGTGCTAGATGATATTACTGGGGGACTAGGGTCAAATTGTGGTTGTCTCTGTGTGTGAGCGGGTATTTTCATGTTTTTGAGCTTTTAATTCAAAATATTACATTAAATTAACCATGGCTTAGCAATTTCTTCTAAGCTTTATTTTTTTAAAGGATAAGCAACTGCAATGCTGTACGACCAAAATTTTGATAAATTTTGAATTGAGAGGTAGCACAATACTATGGCTATAAAGGCCATATGTTGACACTTGATTGTCCCTCCCATTTCATAAATCTGGATAGCCATTATATAAAAAAATAAATATTTGGAAGCATTGTCTAGCACTCAAGCTTTCCATTTTGAGAAAATGTTCTGAGCAAAGTGACTGCTGCAGGGATAATTTACCCATTCACAAAAATCTGCCACGATCCGACTGCTATCTGTCACCTGGCCTGGCTCCCTCTTACATACTTTTCAACTTTTCTAGGCAGTTGGACTCCATTTCAAATATTGTAAGGGATGGAATTGTAGTCATTAACCATTTGTATTTCCTATGAAAAGTTACAGAGTCCATTTGAGAAAACGAAAGTCAGAGAATCAGAATCAGTATTCGCTGATTTTTTTTAAGAATTCTAAAATGATAGATCAATGTGTTTATCTGAAAAAATAACATTTTATTTTTATTTTTAAAAGAATGCTCTAAATATTTACATTCCGTTCCAACCTCAAAATTGTCACAAAAACGGAAGTTCAGTTTTGGGACCTTTGGCCTATTTTCATATTTCGTGGTAAGCTATTTTGCATCACTGATAAAATATGGAATAATTTCTAATTCCATGTATACTTATAAGGGTTGGGGTTGGGTCCAAAAAAAACCAAAAATGATAAATCAAAGTTATTATAAAACATCATCAAATGAATTTTTATATTAGGATATTATAAGACAGTATCCTAATATTTTATATTTAATTTTTAGAGCATTCTTGAGTTTCTGTTTGTGTTACTACTTAAAAGGAAGCTACAACTAGCCCAAAACAAGGAAATCGTATTATGATAACAACATTAGTATA
This sequence comes from Bothrops alternatus, assembly GCA_034064705.1. Classification (NCBI taxonomy): domain Eukaryota; kingdom Metazoa; phylum Chordata; class Lepidosauria; order Squamata; family Viperidae; genus Bothrops; species Bothrops alternatus. The sequence continues at coordinate 1,840,312 of JARGCV010000079.1, read as the reverse complement.
TTCAGCCGCAAGTTAACTAAATGGTAAACTAAAGGAATGGTGTTGGGTAAAAAGGTTGTGATTCTTAATTTCACTATGCTGCTTTATTTATAAAACCATTTTCATAAAAAAAAGATATGATGAACAGAAACAGCAGGACACACAGAAAATGAAAGGAAGTAAGGTTATGTTTATGACAAATATCTCAATCTGAACCCATTTTGAGATAAACCTCTGTTCTTCAAGAAAATACTTATGGTAGACATTGCATTCAAAGATATGATTACAGTCAGAGTATGACCATTGAAAAAAAGAAATAAAGAAGCAGAAACAGATCTTGTTTTCAAAGCTACTGATGCAAATGCACAGCTACTTTTCAATTTATTTTAGCATTTTTTTTGCCTGCCACTCTAACATTTGTTTGAAAGAGAAATACTTGGGGATTGAATTGTATAAAATTCAGCATAAACGTATATGTTTTTAAAAGGTATTTCTGCATCTTTTCAACTGAAAAAAATCAATGAGTAATTTGGTAACTTGTGTATCAGCAAATACTGTTTTCATTGTTTCTTGCATTAAAAACATCTCCTAGTCATATTTCCATTACTTTTAGCAAATACATTTCATATACCTACAATATTACTCAAATTGGAGAAGCATTTGAGCTGTACTATGTTTCAGTAGGTAGCTCAATTATGATAAACTAGAATTTTGATTTATTTTAATGTATTCAGCTTGGCAAAATTGTTTCTACGCCTGAATGAAAAATAATAAACCAATTTTACATATAAATCCTTTTGTTTCATTTTATAATACTCTATTTCCAGAAAATAGTATTAGTGACATTAATTGAAAACAATAAACAGATTTAATTCCCTATTTTGTCTTTTTGAAAATAATACATTCATATAGAATTTTGCATGATACAACATAGTTCCTAAAAAAAACAGGCATAGAGCAGATACCTTTTCCTGACCAGCTATTGGAAATTGTATTGTACTGTACTGTATTTCTGAAAAGTGTTGTAAAAAGTGTTGGAGGTAAAGGAGACCGAGAGAACAGCACACTAATTTTCACAGCTCTGTTCATGGGCTTCAAAGGGCATCCTAGCTTCTAAGAATTTGGGGGCAAGTAAGGGGAAAGGCAGTTTGCTATGTCACTGGAAGTGGTAGTACTTGGCTGTGGCTAACATCCTGCCTGCCAGATGGTGCATGCATACCTGTGTTTTCTTCTTCTTCTTCCATGCCATAGTGAGCACAGGAATTATTGCATGATTCCAATTATATTCCAACCTTTTTTCTTTCCACACAGGGACATCATGAAGCCAAAACTAAGTGGGGGAGGGGGGTAGAAACAGTTTTGAACTCAAAGAGAAAAGGCTTCTAATGCACAAACAGCAACCAATGGAGGATCAAATGAACCTTCCTGGAGACAGGCAATTGCAAATAAAAGGACCTTGCATTTATTTCTGGGAAAGCAGAAAAGGTCCATAAAGCTTTTAAGATGGGGCTGGGGTGGGGGTTAAGCAACAATTCCCTGCCATGAGCAACCTATTGGCCCTAGAGTTCTCAGCAGCTGCCCTCACCATCCTATTCCAGGTACCTGATGGACCCATGTGGTTTCAGAGAGAATATTTTTTTCCCTGAAGCTCTGACAAGCAGTTTGGCAGATACCTTCATTGCTGCCTAGAATGAGAGGTTTGAGAGGGTTCTGGCCTATTTCAAAAGCTGAAACTGTTGCCAACCAGACATAATTATTGGAAGCAGTTGTAAAGTTTCATTAAGTGAAGCTTTCTTCTATTCTAGTGTTTCCATGCAAATAGGCTGTGGGGGAGGGAGGTAAAACAAGCCTAGGACCCCATTTTATCTATCACCAAGATAAACTGGATAGAAGGGGAGTGAATTTACTTTAGCAGGAGAAGCTAGCAAAAGAACAACTGAGTCTGAAAATGGGCTGGATCCAGCTGGGGGATGTAGAGAAAAAAAATATCAGAAAAATATCCCTCAGGGCATCACTTCAGGGGAGAAAGCTGGTTAGCTACTTGGAACGTTGCTGAGTATTGAGTTCTAAGCCATCATCTCTCCTGATCCAGAACACAGTTATTATAAAGAAGCCATAATGGGAAGCCCATTTTTGCAATGTGGTGATTTGGATATTAAATTGTAAGTAAAGTAAATTCATGGCTTCAGATATAATGAATTATGTTTATAACCTGGACTTAATTCATGTAAACGTGCATATTGTTTATTTATTAGATTTATATTCTGATTTATAGGGGTCCAAGAGAGTCATATCTAAAAGTCTTGTTCCAATATCTCAGGGGCTGCCACAAAGATAAACATTCTACTAATGTTTTTATTAAAGTCTTAAGTGAGACTGGTATTAATGGATAGATTAATAGATTTGTCTCTCTGCCTTCATGGGTGGATTTAAATCTATCAGTCAGGGTAAGAGGAACCAAAGAAATCCCCCAAAGGATTTGCTTTGTCAAATACTTTAACTATCTTACACTGGCATCAAAATATACTTCTCTCTCAAACCCACTAGATCAGGGGTGTCAAACTGCCAGCCCGAGGGCCAGATGTATCACAAGGAAACCACGCCCACCCCATTGCCAGCAATGGAGAAAAAGTTCCAATACATCACAATATCACATGACGTCACGAATTTGATATGTCTGCACTAGATAGACCCGACCAAGAAAACATCTCATCAGAATGAGATTTTTTGCTTCTCATCATCATATAATGGATCTTACATATCTCTGACAAAGTCATCTTCTTTACTCTCTGCCACAGCTGAATTCTAGTTGCATTAAGGTATTATATGTCAGGCAACGGTATTTGCTATACGTTTAGGTATTTAGATTATACAAAGTCAAAAATTTCAATCTTCTTACAGAAATATACCTGATTTTTACAGAGTAAACAATTATAACTTCAGCCTTGATTAACTTAATGGCAGCGTGGATCAAATTATTTCTACACCAGCTTTTAAATTTAGGAATGTGCCAGACACTTTGGGAGCCATTATAGATAATTCTCTTGCTTGCCCAGCAGGTAAAATATTGAGAATGAGTACCTAAATGCTTGAAAGACATTTAAAACCAAGATCTGATTAATACTTCTTTCATTTATCATCTAGACAAGGGGTTGAAGTGTTGTACTGAAAATGCCAGGTATTTAGTTTTTGAGAGGTGTATTTCTAGGTGTTCTCTTTTACAATAGATCAATGATGCTCTAAGAGAGTTCAACTTCTGAAATAGAGGGAATGGCTGCATAAATAAGAAGAGACATTACAATTGGCAGAAAATGGAAGATAAAACTCTGGACTGGAAAAAACCTCAATAATATCATTAATATATTAGTGAAAAAGCCCAGGGGCAAGTATGTACTGTACTCCTTTCCATGTAGGATTAGGCTCCATTAAGTCCCACTGTTATTGTCATTAGCCTGTGTGGTAGTACTTCAGCGTAATTGTATAATAGTATATATTTTGGGAGTATGCAATTGTCAAAGCTACCATATAAGATACAATGAAAAATAGAATAAAATGTCTTTCAAAACTCCTTTTTGTAATTATTATTAAAAATAACACAAGTATGTTTGTCCATATAGAAGAACATAGACTTCAATGTGATGAAACAACCTTTCATAGATTTTCACTTTATCCCTTGTTCTGTATCTATACAGATGGGAAACTGAGAAGCATGACTTTGTTTCTCAATCTCTTAAATAACTGCTCATACATACGCATAAGGGTAGATCTCTCCTGCATTTGCAGGCAATTTCCACACACTAGACTTGTCTATGTGTATCTATTCATAAAATCACAGAGATGGGAAGAACTTTAGAGGTCATCTAGTTCAATCCCCTGCTTGATGCTAAGAAATTTTAATTTCTACCTTCCCTTCTTTTTAGCAATACCCAGCAACTAAAGAGCAAAAATTCCACACAACTGCCTAATGTGATCCCCACAGAATGTCTTATGGAAACCAGGATATATGATAGACAGGTGTGTGTGCGTGTGTGTATGTTCATATTCTGATATTCGAATTCTGAGCAGAAGAGGGTCAGGATAGCAAGTATGTGTGTTCCTTCAGTGCCCTGGGCATTAGCCAGGTGAAAACATGGAAACAACTTAACCCTTAGTACAGGTAAGTTCAGTTTTGATGAAGCTTCTTTCTTTCCCATGCTATCTTGGAAAACATTTATATTTTGCACATGCACATGCCCACACACAAACACACCCATTCCAACGGGATTGTCTCTGATGCAGTCCATTTCCCACAAGACTTTGTTTGACCAAGAAAAGCTTCTACTTTCTCTTAATTCTTTTAGCATATTAAAAAATGCCATAATTAAGTAGCAATATATAACCGTGCGGTTGGTTAATCTGACACTGTAAACGTTATGTCAACACTCATGTGTGCCAAATGATTTTCTTTCTAAAACTTCTTTTTTAAAAAAAATAGTTATTCCTAGTATTGTCAGAGTGGATGCAGAGATGACAAGCCAGTAAGGCAAAACGAAGTGTGGAGTTAGTTTCTCATCCCAGATGGCAGTGATAGGACTTGTTTACAAGAACTCCGAATGAAGAGCAATATAGAACATACGAACAAATTCCCTTTCAGACAGTATAAAGACTATGCATGAGTGATTTGCATGCAGCCAGTATGGCTTGTTTGTCATGCCTAAAGCCAATAAAAGGGTGATGCAGTCAAGATTTTTATACATAACACCAGCTTGAAAGAATGATTATCACATTTTTCTAAGAAAGAAAAGAATAATTTGTGGTTTAGTAAAACAGTGCCCCAAGAGAAACACAATTGGATTTAAGTATTTGCTTTGAAGGAGTCAAAGCAGATTAATCCACAACTAATTTTCTTTGTCTCTCTGAGGGCAAACAACTTTCACACATCACAAAACTGACCCTGGGAGCCAAATCATAGCTTGAATTGGGGATGTATTCAATCTGTTGGTCCCTAAAGAAATACTGAAACAAAAAATAATCTAGCAAACAAACAAGAAAGAAAATGTCAGAAAGAAAAAAAAGAAGTGAGCAACTCACTCAGTTCATGACACAGATGTCGTATGATTTATTGAGTGGCACCAGAGTAACATAAGCAAAAGGATAAGTTTATCTGGGCAGGAACCTACAAACTAAATGTCAGCATTAGGAAAGACAAAGAGGAAAAGGCAAATTTCTCTAAAGAAAAACTGCAGGCAAAAAAATGGAAGATGTCATTAGTTCTACTGCATTCCTTTTACCGGACTAATTTCTAACTGAAATCATAACAAATTGATCAAAATAGAACACAGAAGAAAATATAAAGTAAACCAAGGAAATCTGTACTTTGATAGGGAAAATAAAAACAAATCTTGGTTTAAAGTAACAATCATTTTGGTATGACTGATACAATATATTTGCTCAAATATACACAAGTATGGTGCTGTAAATCTTAAAACAATGCTTTAAACTTCACTTCTGTTGAATAAAAATACATTTTTTCACAGCAGAGGAGAATCTGCACTGTTATCCCAATATTCAAGAGATAATTCTGGATATAATTTTTGAGTTTTGCTTCAACAATATAAAAAAAATAAAACATTAACTATATGCCTTTCTAGAATTAGGAAAAATTGCAGAAATAAATATTTTTTTAAATTACTTAATATAACAATACATATACTTCTACATAAACATTGTTCTGCTCACAGATATTGCATTGGTATCGGCCATGTTCAGCACAAGGATGGATTTAGGTTCGCTACCCAAAAGTATTGCAAGAACCTTATTAATTATAGGGCTTAACCTCTAATAGCTTTTAATTCTAGTCTACAGGAACAAAAAGATCCTTAGGTTCTATAATCTATATAATGGAAACTATGCTCATCAGACCAGACCAGACTTCAGAAAAACATTTACCAAGAACAGAACCACAAGTGCCAAATAATCAAAGTGCAACCTAGTAATACTGCCAGCCTACTAGCAGTAGTCCACTTCCAACTGACAAGTAACAATGCCCAGTGGTTTCATGTAGATTTTTAAACAACAAGGGAGTAAGATGAAACCTTTGTGGAACACTATTGGTCAATGTCCAAATATGGAATAATAGTCCTCTAACATTACCTTCTGAATATATCCTGTCAGAAAGGCCAGAATTATTGAAAGATAGTGTTCCTAAGTCTTGCAAGGGCAATAGCTAAGGGCAATATACAATTTATGAAATCAAAATCCATTGTAAAAACTAACAGGACATAACTCCCTTTTCCAGGATATTTTATTTACCAAAGCCACAAATGTAACATTAGCAGATTTGGTATGAATATCCAACTGAAATGGATATTAATCAGCATCATGTGTATAGCATCAAAGCTGTAAGGCTCTCATCTTCTCAAACATGTACCTGTTCAAAAGAGGGGTATTTTTTCCAACAGAACCTGTAGATTCTCTACCATGGATAAAGTGCAAAACCAGATAGACCAAATATCACTTACTGTAAGACAGCTTATGTTTTTGATACATGGCAAGCAGAAAATAGACCAGGATACAGGGGGACAATATGTTTAAATAACATTTATACAAGAACTATGTATTTACTGGAAATTTCCTTAGCCAGTTTCATTATTTCATTGTTCTGAAGCCTTGGTGAACATTTTCAAAAAGTTCACAAGGTCTGATACCAGCCTCTAGCCATAGGTTTTCCAGTTCAAGCCCTAGAGATATAATCACTCTGCAAAGTTTCTTTTGTATTTCAGTGCAAGGGTCAATGCTGGACTGAGATTATTTTTTTTAAAACTGAACCCTGCATTACAGAGACAATGAGCAATTCTGGGAGCTAAAGCCGCAATCCAGTGCACTAATCTAGACGTGAGTCACATAAAGAAGCACAAAGTAAAGTTATGCTGTGAATAACTTTATTTCATGTTTGAGTATGTGCAAATAACTTGTATAAAAAGCAATAGTATATGCACAACTTAAATACATTGATTTTAATACTTATCCTTAAAGCACATTTACCTGCATATTCAAACAGAGAAATTCTTCCCCAGTTACCAATACATGCAGACTATAACTTGAATAACATTATTTAGAATTTGTAAAAGAAATAATATATTTAAGAAGTCTGTATTCAACTTGTGAAAGATTTCTTCTGTTGAAAAAAAATTCAACCCTCTCCTTATACACAATGATACAGAAAGACATGGTCTAATCAATTTGGGGGTGGAGATCAAGAGACTAACTTTGTTTTGTCTGCAATATGGATGGAAACCAAAATCAAAGCGAAAATGTTTTGGTAGTACAGAATGCTTCAGGATGAAAGATAGACTTAATCTGAGTGTCTGAATATTCTGAGAAGTTCAGATATTTTAAAGTGTGTATCAAAGATGAGTTACATTTTAGCTTTTAAAAAATGTGCATACCACATTAGTGGTCTGCATTTACTTTCTTACAATGCATTTTTTCTCAAATATGCATACATTGCCTGAATCTTTGGTTTTATTAAAAGAATGTAATTAACAAGAATCTGAATAGCCCCTCATCTATTTGTTAACTTTTTCATCTGGTAAAATGGTTTGTGTTGTGTTGTGTTCGAAAAATCTGACCCCTTCCAATGCCTTCTCTACAGGGATCATCCAGCCCTCTTCTAGTCATTAAGCTGGACTTCCTGCTGGAATGAAGTAGTAAAAACAAATGAGACACACTATTTCCATCGACAGTTAGAAAAGCACAGAAAAAAAACCCAGGCATTTCTGTTAGGCATTATTTTCCTTGTTCTCCTCTTACTCCAAAAATCATACACAAGCCACCCTTTTGGCATCTTTATTTTTAAGGATGACACCTTCTCATTCTTACTGTATAAGTACAGTTGCAACTTAAGGATTTAGAAAAGGATAGAGCCACTATATTGAAAAATAATTTTGAGAAGACGCAATGAATCAAAAGATGGCATAAATCAAAGTAAACCTTTTCTCTCCTTTGTTATTTCAGAAAAATAAAATTAATCATCCTTGCACAAATTGCTTTTTCCCACACATAAAATGTGAAAAGGTAAAGGCTTCCCCTGGCCAGTCATGTCTGACTCTAGGGGGCGGTGCTTATCTCCATTTCTAAGCCGAGGAGCCAGCATGGTCCGAAGGCATTTCTGTGGTCATGTGGCCAACATGACTATACACCGAGGCACCCAGAATGCTGTTACCTTCCCACTGAAGTGGTACCTATTGCTCTACTTGCATTTGCATGCTTTAGAACTGCAAGGTTGGCAAGAACGGGAGCTCGCCCCTTAGCATGGCACTCGGGTCCCGAGAAGCAGGAGTCCATCAGTTTATGCAATACTAGATATCTCACTATTGGCACCAAAGAATTATTTCACATTTCTGGAATATTCACAGTTCAGGTTTTAATATTGTAAGTCATGCCATTATCTCATAACATTATAATATAAATTATCAGAAGGATGTTTAAATCATAACAAGTTTTTCATACTGAAGATACATTATCAGTATAAAATATTAGTATTATACTTCAAAATATGTTTGCTACCAGTTTGTTTAAAGATGACTTTTGTCCCCATACATTCTTTGGGCTCAGAATACAATGCTCAGAGGTAATATACCACCTTTTAAGCTTCAATACATTCCCACTCCAATGTGGAGAAAGATTCAGAGATTATGGAATAATCATCTCCAAATCGATCAATTTTCCCCTGAAGGTAAAACTGAAAGAAATAAAAAAGTTGAGCAGTTCCAGCTACACTGCTTGAAGTTTAAAAGGAAAGGACCCCTAGGGCACATTGTGGAGTGATACCTATCTCCTTTCTGATGCTTATTAACAGGTCAGAGATCTCCGTTAAGTGACATTCCCTACTAGGTATGGTGACCTTTCAATCCAAATAAAGAATTAAAAACACAAAGTCCTTTAAACAAAGTTTTTTTTGCAATCATCAGCCATTTTGGAATTGCAGTATAAGTTTGTTGAAAACTCTCAGCAGTATCACCTTCAGTAGTTCCTTCTTAATATATTTGTATGACTGCATGTTAATATTACTTTGTGACTCCACGTGAGTTCTAGTTTTCAGAACTATTTTGCATACTGCGCAGTGCGACTTTAAAGCTATGTTTGGCCTTTGAATGACACTTCCAAAAGCAACTGGACAAAAAATATATTGATTTGATTTCAGGTTATACTAAAAGAAAAACAAATTGATTAAATACAGTTAATGTGGTTACTGCCCATTATTGTGCTGCATTAATTCTTTACTTTCTAATTTGAATTCAAGGGGTATCCATGCACATCAAATAACTGTATTTTTTCAATGTTTTAACCACATATTTTTGTTGGTAGAATCTATGAAATTTGGATTGATATAAATACTGAAAATAGTCAGCAGTATTTTCAGTATAATTTTTGGAATAGTTACAGTACCAAATTTCTTTAAAGTACAATTTCAAAAAACAAAACAGACAAAAAAAACCTTCCAAGCCTTTAGACTGAAGTTATTGTCCCAAAACTGTACTCAGTGCTTGATAATAACTCACAAGATAGAGAAATGCCTAAAAGAGTTAGTCCTGGGAGTAAAGAGCAGTACTTTTGTATCAGCTCTAGAAGTAAAAAAAAATATTACATCATTCACACAGGTTGCTAGATTCAGCTTTTCTTGGCATACAGTTTGGATTATCTTGGCAGAGATCTGATCCTTGTTTCTTTTTTTATGTGCAGTGAACATATTCTGCAAAAAAAATAACTTTCTTAGACAAGTATTTGACTGGGTTGTGCAAAGCATGTAGGCCTTGCCTTAACCTGGACCACAACAGAATAATGTATGGCTACACTTTATGGGAATGTTTCAGGTATCAACATTTAAGTTCAAAAAATATTTTTATAGCATTCTAGAGTTCTCAAGAATTTTCAAAAGGGAAAAGTTGATGAAATTTAGAAAACTATTCTCATCTGGTATCTTTTATATAAATAAAATATATATGCATATATAAACACATCTCAGGTATAGGTGTACAGAAGTCCGGTCTACTTCATTAAAATTTGCTTTTATGTTAGCAAGTTTATACTGGGCTAGAAGCAAGAAAAGCAACTTGGATCAAGCCTGGCCAAGAACAGTCATTTGTAACTTGTCAGTGAGGCTAATCCTGGTAGTCCTTGACAACAGTGCTGAAAAAAGTGACTTACGACCTTTTTTCACACTTACGAACATAGCAGCATCAACATGGTCATGTGATCTAAATTTGGATGCCTGGCAACTGGTTCATATTTGACAGGTCATGTGTTCACCTTTTGCAACCTTCTGACAAGCAAAATCAATGAAGAAGCCATTGATTCACTTAACAATTGTGGCAAGAAAGGTCATAAAATGGGCAAAACTCACTTAACAACTGTCACACTTAGCAACAGAAATTTTGGATTCAGTTGTGGTCGTAATTGAGGACTACCTGTAGAAGAACACTTCCTAAAAGTAATGCATTGGGTATCCTAGCATGTCCATTAGTCTAAATATCTTCCTCTGAGGCATACTACTCTAGGATGAAATTTTATGTCTTAGATAACTCTGAAGAGAGTTTAGGCCAGTAGAAAAGTCTTCAAGGGCTTCCAGTCATAATGTTTCACCAGGGAAAGCTCATTCAGAATCAGATATGAACAACAAGACTATCTGTGCCACTGTCTTTGTGAGAACACTCCTTTTATCCTTCCAAAATCCACAAGATCAGGAGATAGTAAATCATCCTGATTCATTTTTGTATAAATTTGAATTAGAACTTAACAAATGCTGGAAAGCATTTATCCTAAATCTATATAACATTTCAAACTAAATAAAGTTTACTTATTGGGAAAATATGGCCATCTCTCCATGTGTCACAAAACCAATGTTAAGTAATACATTATCAATATATATTATGTTTTTTTTATTTAATTGTGGCATGATAGACACATATACCTACTTCAAGCAGTTTTCTGTGATGATTATTTGATTGTCATTCACGTAAGATTCCATGATATTTATTCTCAAGAGGTCTGTGCAGAAATATTGTATTAAGTGCACAATCTCAGCTTCCAGATCTAAAGATTCATTCCCTCTTTTACTGTTCACTGGGAAAACAACCATATAAATTGTATACAGCAGTGTGTTCATGCACCTACAACTTTGCTTCTTGCATCTTCCAACTAGGCTTGACATACACTTATATCATCCTCCAGAACACGGGGGTGGATCATTTTTGCAATAAATATCATAGTTCTGTATTTACATTACTGATTTCATACAAAGTTTGCCAATAGGTAAAAATAGGCACAGAATCTTTAAACCCTAACTTAGAAAATATACCAAGATAATTGTATTCTACCTTAAAACAAATATAGTCTTTCTTAGTTTATATTATTTCTGAAATGAGAGTGACACCAAGACCACAGGGTTTTTAGGGGAGTCAGTCCCTGCCTTTGAAAAACCGTTTACTGAAGTGGCAGAACCATTTTAATCCTCATTTAGTATGGCAAGTTCTGCCCTCAAGCATGACCTGGGGTAAAGTATCTAAGGAGTACTGCTCCAGGAATTTCTCCTTTTGCTTCACTTCCCCTGCTGGCAGTCACTCAACTGAACACCCAACTTCAGGCGACATACATTATGGGATTACAAAGGTTTTGTCAGAAAAACAACAAAGAACGAATGGTCTAGAAAGACAAACAAAATGACTGATTGGAAAGCATTAACAAAACACTGTAACAATGAAGGAGAGATGTTAAAAAACTACCCACAGATATCAACATCTTGCCAGGAACAAATGAGAATTGGCTAAATAAATTGATGGTTGTTTCAAAATGCTGAAATGAAAAGGAAGGTGTGGTGTACACCACTTTGTTTCAAATATTAACAGAACAAAAAGCAACACAAATACAACAGAAAAGTAATATGCTGTCATTAACTCCTTTTTGGCAAAGATATTTCAATATTTAAATAGTTTCCTATTCTAACTACTGAGGCCACACCACTTGGTTCATCTAGCCTTATTTAGTCTATCCTGTCTGGACCTAAAGCTTTTTACAGAATATTTTCCCACTAAAGATCTCTTTTTAACTGAAATTATTAGGAACTAAATGTGGATGCTCTGTTGCCAAGTGTTCTGAATAATGATACTTTTCATGCTCATGATTATAATTTTTATTGGACTATTTTGTAGATGCTATATATGATCTGGTAAACCAATGATCACGTATAGTTCATTCCAGGATAATAATTTATTACTGAAGACAGAGTTAAATGTGTCATCTTTGATCAATATTCAGTAGCTTAGGCAGATCTGAACTTCTTTTACAAATAAATGAAAAAAATGAAGTCATTTGTGTAAGGACTTGCTTTATTTAACTGAATGACTGCTACCAGCACTGAGCCACATATTTCTTAATTTTAAACATCAAGTTGATGCTGAGACACCTGAATTTCTCACATCCTTTTTTTCCTGGAAATGCCCAATACTTTTCTTTTTGCTTTGGTGTGTGTGTGTGTGTGTGTGTGTGCGCGCATGCATGCAAATATCTTCATTATTTTCCCACATATCTAAACATAAAAGTGTTAAGGGAAAAGCATATTAAAGCATAAGTCTCATGATCAAAATGCCTATAATAGTTTAGTCAAATGATTTCTAATCACCTCTCATATTAATATTACTAAGAAACTCTGTCAAATATACTTGTTTAGAATTCACACAAGTTTAAAAAAATGAAACATCAATGACCATTTCTTTCTAATGAGGAGCAAGATGCTCTCATGAATCCATATTTTTAAACATGAAAAGGAGTCCCTGAGGATTTTACTCCGTTAATCATTACCAACTTTAGGGGGCAGTGCTCATCTTCGTTTCAAGGCCACTGAGCCAATGGAAGACATTTCCGTGGTCATGTGCCTAGCATGACATTATCGAGTGCTGTTACCTTCCCACTGAAGTGGTACCTATTTATCTATTCGCATTTGCATGCTTTCTTTGGCAGGAGCTGGGGAGAGGATGGGAGCTCACCCTGTTGCATAGTGCTTGGGTCTCAAACCTGTGCTGCCAGCTTTCCAGTCAACAAGCCCAGCATCTTAACTGCTGAGCCACCACACCACCCCTAAATGCAGCTGTACTAAGTTCAAATTTGTAAAAATAGAAGCATTCTATGCCATTTTCTCAGTAAAGAGTTTATTAAATTATAGGACAGAAACTGGGGTAGGCTAGAAAAACAGTCAATGTAAATGAAGTTTCAACCCATTCAACTCTGCCTGAGAAAGTTTACTTGAGCCTTTCTGAAGTGCATTTTTTAAAATAAAATAATAATGGATGGAAATAGGAAAGAATTGAGAGAAGCATCATTGCAGAAGAAACCTAAAATCAGAAACCAAACCATGTAAGCAAAATACAAAATGAGAAGTATTGTTTACCTGTCAGTTGACATTGATTAATCTTGTGCTCTGTGATGTCACTCAATGACTCGAACACCTGGAGGCAGCTGTCACAGCTGTGCACAGCTTCTTCCTCTAATTCTTCCCCTTCTTCCGGTCTTTTCTTACAATCTATCAACTCTCCATCGTCTGTCCTGTCTTCTAGTTTACAGTTCAGATCTAAAAGAAAATGAAGATTATGACTCCAAGGTTTTGGAAGAAACAATCCTGTTTAAAAAAATGGAGTTTGGGTGGATTTCTTGTATTATTGTTGTTGTTCAAGTTATTCAACAGGTACAAAAATACTTCTGGCTTGAGGTTGCAGAACATGAACATTATGCTAGAATTTACAGCTCAATAAACAGAGGAAACATCTATCCCTTCCATTCTCAATTATTTTTCTTCCCAAATAGCATTCCCTTCTGCAAAATGAATGCTTCCATTTGTCACAGTTAATTTTGTCAACTTTAATGCAACTATTGGGGGCTTTTCATCACTTGAATAATTCAAAAGAATAAATCCCTTCTACAATGCAGCACAATCTAATGAAAAAGAGTTTTTTTAAAAAAAAAAGTTCCAGGGAATAAAGCCAGGTTTTAACTTTTTTAATGCTAGAACTAACTTGCTGCCATGAGAATGAAACTGATATTAAGAAAAAGCCAAATGATCAGCTTTTATTGCCAAATAAAATTAAAATTAAAAATCAATGCTTTATTCTAGAATGATTTAACCCATCTACTAATTAAATAAGGATCCACTAATCTGCAAAGAATAATTTGCTCTAGAGGCCATTTTGCATCTTTATTTGTCTTAATAAATATAGTAAGAAGTGAAATAAAGATCCAGCAGATAATCTAGCTATAATTCAGGAATAGAAAGGATGAGTTTAGTTCAAAATATAATTTACAAAACTGATTGTGACAAATTCCTTGTATAAAGGAAATCTAAGCATCATCCAATACTACTTCAGTTTGGTAAATAACTAGTGAAAAGTCAACTATTTAAAACTTTGTTTTAAATTGATTTGTTTCTAAAAACATAACATAGGAAAGATAGCATTTCTATTCTATTTCTGTTTTTCCTCCTTAAAACATTTTAAACAAAAAGAATAACTATAAAGAGAGAAAAGAAATAAAAATGAAAAAGTAGTGGATAAAAGAATAAAATATCAGTAAATAATTGTAATGAAATGTGAAGTTTAATATTATTTTGTAGAACTGGGGGGGATTGTGTCATTTAAAGCATAACTAGAAATCTCTAAAACTCTAAGCAAGACATTAACAGTACTATTCATTATTCCAAGTATAAATACATAAAAGAGAATAAAAGTGAAAAAGAAAAACAAATTTTAGAATTGTAAACCACCCAGAGTCACTTGGCTGAGTTGGGTAGCTATAGAAATTGAATGAATGAATGAATTGAATGAATGAATGAATGAATTGAATGAAATGTCATTAAAAACTGTTGAAAAATACTTAAAAGATACAAATGCAATCAAGCAACTTATATAAAATATGCTTGGATACTGCAGTGGAATATTTCCCTTCAAGGACCTAAGTGTGTTAACATGTTGGACTTGAAGTGGAGAGATCTAGATTCAAATCTCTACTCATCTCTAAAGGTCACTGTTGATTTTGATTCCAATGTATGTATGTCACAGAGGGTTGGTGAAGGAAAAACTTTACCTAGCTCACATTAGACTCCTGATTTAAAAACTGGATATAACTCTATTAGCTCATTCAAAAAATACAACAGAGAGAAAGAGCAAAAGATATAGATGCCCCCTTGAGTTATTTGTAAAAATAATAAATGCAAATAAATAAAAAAAATCTTACTTTAGCATAATTTCTGCAACTAGCTCTTTATCTGAAAAATCTTTATATCTTATGTTGCTTTAAGGTCACATATGCTAACAAAACTGCCAAATTTTCTTGTAGGTGCATTTCCAGCATTTGCATCTACCTAGGTCTAGCAGTTAAAAATATTACTAGATTATAAGTGGCAAACAAAATGAAATAATTGTCTAACTGTTGCAAACTGACTCAGAATCATTAAACATCTGTTGGAAATATGTGCACAATACGTACTATTACATATTCAACTGAAATTCCCAAATTCATCTCATAAAACTGACTCAGGCAAACATGGGCACTCAATCTGAATTTTAACATGACTATTTAAATGCTGCACATAAAGTTTACAAAGTTATTTGTTTTAAAGTAACTTTACTTTAAGTCAGCGATTCTCAACCTGTGGGTTGCGACCCTTTCACAGGGGTCGCCTAAGACCATTGAAAACACATATTTCCAATGGTCTTAGGAACCGAGACACCGCTCCTCTATCCGTCTCCAGGTGAGGGGAGCGGGACGTGGAGGAAAGCCTGAGCAGGGAGGGATCTGGTCCAGCGAGGGTGGAGCCACGTTCGGGCGCTGCTTCTGGAGCTCGCGGATGCTGGCCCGGCTCTGGCATGCTTCGGGGTAAAGGTTGTCTGCTGCATTGTTGACGGGAGTCTCAGCTGGCTAAAGCGCCTTTCAAAGAAAGAGTGAGGCCGCGGACCAGCATGGCCCTGCTTTCCCCTGCAGGCCAACCCAGTCAGCAGCGTCCTACTCTCGTTGTTTCAGGGAGGAGGGAGAGAAAGAAGGTATCCGCCCGGCGGGCTGCTACCTCCGCCTTGCGACGGAGAAGTGCTTTGAGGCAGATGGCAGGTTATAAAACTGACGCTCGGCTCAAAGCGAGGATGGGCGGGCATACAAAGCCACTGCTCCTCCGTGGGCGGACGGGTAGCTGGACGGCTAGGAAAGTTCCCCGACTCTTCTGCTGTGGAGGAAGAAAACCAAGCTTCAAGATCTTGTGAGCAGGTGTGCAGACGCGACTGAGCTTGCAAGATGCCCAGCAAGCTTTACGTTGAGGTGGGCGGTTTATAAAAGGAAGGAGCAGTCTCCTCATGCTCCGGAGTAGGGTAGGGATAGTGGTATGTCCGTTCGCTTCCCAGAAAAAGCTGCTCAGGACATCTCCATTGATAAAAGATAATGCCCTTGTTTTCCTATGATGTCGAAGGTATCCTACGTTAGGAAAAAACAAAACACAATCCCCACACAAAAACAGTCCACCAATGATAATGCAAAACCTAATGAAGAGCGTAGCTGTTTTTATTACTCTTATCACAACTCTGAGAAGTAAGTTGGAGGCAGTTGCTGCACAGGAGTTAATTGAGCTCCCAGAAAACCCATCCTCACACAATTGGAAGTTTGCATTATATCCCCTAGATTCCCAGTGATAAATCACACTAATGATAAATGTGGGAGCTTTGTTCCTACTTATGTGGCGGGCATAAAAGTATAGTAGCTTTTTCCTCTCTTCCCATGGCAGCTGATTTTCCCCCCCCTTGTCCTCTCCTCCTCTGAGATCCCTGTAGCCCTCCATAAGACAGCACATACTTTTTGATTCCTGCTGCTCAATCCCTCCCCCCCTTGATAGCTTCCTACTTGTGGGATGCAGGGGAAGGAAGCGCCATTTCAATACAGATGGGAGAAGGAAAACTGGTCCAGGCAGTGAAAAGGGAAGAGATCAAAGGGGGGGGCTTTGGAGATGAAAGCTGCTTTGGGTGGATGTTTTGGTCTGCAGCATGTGTTTCCCTTTCCCCTCCTGCCTGCCTTTTCTGTGTTTCCTAGTGTGCCTCTGGAAAGCCGGGAAAGGGGGGGGGGAATGAATCTGCTCCTAGTGTGGAATCAAGAAGCTCCAAAGGGCCTTTTTTTTGCAGTTGCTGCAGTAATGCCCCCCATTTTTCCTGCCCTGGCTGCTGCACCAAAAGCAGTTGATTATTGCTCAGTGGAACCAGCAGTGGGGTGGGAGGAAGAAATGGATTTCCCTTCTACTGCCTGGCTCAGTGGACAAGACCTCCTTCCAAAAATCTCTAAGATTCCGGCAGGCACAGCTCCAGAACTGAACTACACTGGCTCAGGAATTCTGGGAGTTGAAGTCCACGAGTCATAAAAGAGCCAAGGTTTCCCTTCTGCCTTCTTCATAGAGAGAAGCTCTGAAGGTCATTAGGATCCATTGTCCTGGAAGGACAGGGGTCCTCTTTCACACCCTCAGTGAATTTCAGCTGGAGGTAGAAAAATGGGCAGTGGCTCAGGCTGAAGAGGCAAATTGTGTGGGCCACATCACACACATGGACAACAAATGTCTACAAGTATAGCTCCCTTTGAGTATCACCTCAACTAATCCTTATTTTCTCCCGCCCTATAAGCAGTCCCCCCCCATACACAATCATATTAATTATTCACAGGTCATGCTTAACCTAATCAGGCAACTTCAAGGGCTCATTTAAAGAAGAGAAAAGGTCAGATCTCCCTTCAGAGTCATAGGTGGAGCAGCTGAAGGTGTGATTCGCAACCATGCTTCAAGACAAAAATTCATTTATTTGTAATTAGAAATAAATATTTCACAATATATAATTACATATTGTTTTTGTGATTAATCACTATGCTTTAATTATGTTCAATTTGTAACAATGAAAATACATCCTGCATATCAGATATTTACATTACGATTCATAACAGTAGCAAAATAGACAGTTATGAAGTAGCAACGAAAAAATTTTTATGGTTGGGGGTCATCACAACATGAGGAACTGTATTAAAGGGTCGCGACATTAGGAAGGTTGAGAACCACTGCTTTAAGTGAAGGGAGAATGGGATGCAAGTATACTCAGTGCTTATTATTCATGAATGCTGGCCCTTAAACAAGAATCCAATAATATAACAGACATGAGTATACATGCAGAGAGTATAGAATATGAAACCTTGCTTAGGATAATCAGGACAGATCTATCTATTAGCAGATTTTTTTTTCAAATTATATAATAAAAGTCATTGGTGAGAAAAGCAGAGTTACATTTATTTATGCATTCACAGATTTAAATCTGCTGGGACAGGAGTCAGGCAACTTAGTTCCTTCTGCTGTTACTTTAGAATGTATGTTCTAGCAAAATGCTATGTTAGTTTTTAGGTCAATTCTTAAAGGGACAAATCCATGAGACTGGGTTCAGTCACAGTCCCTGTGTAATGAATTGTGGCAGCTTCTGCCTTCTCTTGATGAATATATTTTCCATTCCTATTTTTTTCTCTGAAAAGGTACTCCTACTATAAAGTCATGGATACTGAAAGAGTTATAGACTCATATAAAGGAGCTTTGAATATCAGTGAAATGGTTCATATGGACTGTAAAACAACTGTTTCAAACTTATACAGGACATATTGAAATCAAAACCTTTTGCACGCATCTAGCTGGCATCAACTTATACTTTAGACCAGTGATGGCGAACCTTTTAGAGACCAAGTGCCCAAACTTCAACCCAAAACCCACTTTTGTATTGCTGGGTGCCGGGTGGGTGTGGCCTGCCAGGTGGGTGTGGCTACAGTGGTCATGGCAGATGGGTGGGCATGGCCAGCTCGATGTTGCTCCTGGGGAGGGACGCCTGTGGGGGCTGGGCAGGGTTGGGGAAATCTGGGGATCTCTGGCGGGTGGGGCGGTGGGCAGGAGGCTGGTTCTGCAGGGTGAGGCGAGGCAGGGCGAGGGTGCCATGTCACAGGGCAAGGCAAGGCAGGGCTGGGACGGCTGCTGCCTGACATCATCGGGCCCTGCACACAAAGGCCAGCAAGTGCATGGGTGCTGGGATGCATCTGGACATGTGGGACCTCGGCAAGTTAGCGGGCGGCTGGTTGAAGAGAGGGCTCCGGGTGCCACCTCTGGCATGTGTGCCATAGATTCGCCACCACTGCTTTAGACTTTAACTAGAAGCATGAAGTGCCAAATCAATTCACTTCAAATATGTTCGAGCAAATATTATCCTATCAACTCTACATTAGTATCTTCCAGTATTTTAGAGTAGTTTTAGAGTAGTTCTTATGAAAATGACTATATATTGCCAATTGCCCATAGGTATGAGAATTTTTTGATGAATGATGAACTTCAAAATAGGAATTCTACATCTAACTTCCAGGTCTAGCATATTTGTATACAAAATTGAACACATTCTTTTTCTTAGTTCTCAGCTACTTTTTATTAAGACAGGCATTATAAAAATTCAGCTCCAATTTTATGATATTTCAAATGTGATATACTTAAATGAGAAAAATGATTTTCTTTGAAATTACTTTTCAATTGGGGATGGATTTGCATATATGTTCTGATGATCCATTTATCTAAGTTATCTTTCACATACTTTTACCTCTCATATCACTACTTCTAAACACTTAAACTTTTCTAAATACATGCTCTCTTAAAGTCTTTTAAGTAGACTAATAACTTTTCCTTACAGTCAGTGGCTCTAAATAACAGATTTACCAGAGAAATTTAATCTTCAATAGACAAGTGTCAACCTAGATATAAAATATTCACCTTTCTAAAACAGAGTTATTTGGAAATCATACTTAATATTAACAATTATTTCAGCATTATTTATCTACCAATATGATATGCTGCAGAATTACTGAATACAGCAAAAAAGAGCTGTGAAATAAATTCTGCCTATTGATATAGTATATAAATAAACTGCTAGTGTTTTTTTATGTTGGTTATTTATATAAATAATAGAAATTTTAAAAATAGTATATTTTCCCATAACTTTTTGTGCCCATTGACTTTCTCTCTCTCTTCTTTCTCCTCACAAGAGATATTATTGCTGTAACTTGATCCAATGAAACCTCAACTTTGGAGGATAATGAAAAATACAAATGCTTAAAAAAAATAGAAGCAATAAACCTAAGAACACCAATTAACTTCCAGTTAAGAGATTGGTTTAAGGACAACCTTAAAGGCAGAAATACTTCTCTAGTCTTAGAACACTTACTTTTAATAACCTATACAAAAATAAAATTTAAATTTAAGTAATGGCTATCTAACAGCCATCCCAGCAGACAATATGTATGCTTGAAAAGTCATCTTAAATATTTTTCTCCACGAAGCATAGATCCGTAGCTAAGCAAGAGCCTAAAATGTCACGCTAACCAGGAAAAAAGCCCAGTTTCCAGTCCATTTGACTGCATTTTAACGGACCGCCTTCCAAGCCACTTCTGCATGGAAAAGTGCTGGCAAAAGAAAGGAAAACTAAGAGATCATGTGGTTATAATTATGACCAGGAAAGGAATATTTCTGCAGTTCAGCAGTGAAGTAAAACTCTATCGTTGTCTGCTCCCAACAGTGTCCATTGCAAAACAACTGCCTCATTAAATCTCTGCAGTAAGATTAATATGCCGTAGCTGCACTACATTTATAACTTGGTACTCCATAAAAAGCACATTTAATGGAAACAGCCAGAGCTCTGATACCAAGTATTACTTGAAAAACTTCAGACCATACGTAGAGAACTTCTTATTCTTATTTGTCTTCAAAACAATCAAATTTGAATCAGCTGGAAGACTCTGAGTTTTACTCTTGCCTTAGTCATAAAGTCTGCTTTGTGACTTTGAGCCAGTCACTCTCTCTCAACCCTAGTGAGAAGACAAACCACTTTCAAACATAAAAGTAGTCCTTGACTTGTGACCACAATTGACCCCAACATTTCTGTTGCTACAGTAAGTAAGAAAGTTTAAGTGAATTTTGTTCCATTTTATGACCCTTTTTGCCATATTTATTAAGTGCATCACCCAGTTGTTAATAGCATGGTTGTTAAGTAAATCTGGCTTCCCCATTGACTTTGCTTGTCAGAAGGTCACAAAAGGTGACCCTGGGACACTGCAACCGTCATAAATACATGTCAGTTGCCAAGTGTCTGAATTTTGATCACATGCCCACGGGGATTCTGCAAAGGTCATAAGTGTGAAAAATGATCATATGTCACTTTTTCTGATGCTGTTGTAACTTCCAATGATCACTAAATGAACTGTTGTAAATCAAAGAATACTAGTACAGCTAAAAAAATAGCTCAGACACAAGTACAGTCAATTGCCATCAACACTGACTCAAAGGCATCGATCAATCAGGATATATGAATATATCAATAATTTTAATTGAAATATTTCTGTGGCAGAATACAGAAGATAGCTCTCTGCCATACTGTCTCCCAGATACACTAACTGCACTTATACTGTTCTCACATACATAGTCTCTCTTACCTGAAAGCAAAGTTAAAATGGCTAAGAAGCTAGTAGAACGTTTGTAGCAGAGGAAATGGCTAAGGAAAGACACAAAGCTTGGGCTGGACTAAAAAAGGCAGAAAAGGAAAGTAATTAAGAACCAAAGGTAGAATTAGGCAGTTTGGAGATGCTGAAAAAAAAAATCCCAATGATTCCATAATGATTCAAGATCACAGAGAGCAAGACTATACAGAAAGAGATCTGTCTGTACAGTGTAGATACGAAGAGAAAGAAAATACTCCAAGATGACAAAAAAAAAGTCAAGAGTTGTCCAATCTGTGAGAAGTTGTCAGCTAAGCTACAGCTGAAGCCCTTGATTAACTCTTTGAGGAATATAGTAAGAACTACACACCTAGGAACAGCTTAGGAAAGGCACATGTTTTATTAGCAGAAGTAATATTATTTCAAGGAAGAAGATAATTAACCTTGGAATGGTATAAAAACTGTGATAGAACCAGTGGACCATAATTTGTTACATTCCTTTGAAGGCAGAAGAGAGGGAGACCGGAATATGTTTGTATGCATTAGCTGAACGCTGCCTGCATAATTAGCTGACTGAAAGGTACATCTTGTAGAGAAATCAGTATCTATGTGTGTTGTGGTAAGAATGTAGCAAAAACAAAGGGGTAATTCACAAAGTTGTTGCATGCTGAACTTTGACCAATTCATCCTTGCAATTCACTACCATCTTCAGAAATAAATTTGTCCCATAAATTTAAAATTATTCAGGCCTGGCATATTTTTCCTGCACAAATTTCTGGATTGGTCTAATTTCTCTTCTTTTTCTATGGTTTCTTTTACCACGGTACAGAATTATATATTTGTTTCTTCCAAGATTTGTTAATTATTATTTACCTTACAAACATGTGTGTGTGTAGATAGATAGACAGACAGATACAGATGATATAGATATAAATGATAAGAGATATAGATATAAATATAAGAAATAAATAATAAACTGTGATCATTTCCAAAGATCTGGAAGGACGTTTCACTCATCCCATGTGGGTGTTTCTAATAGCACTTAAATATTAAATATTTAAATATTAAATATTAAACCTGAAATAAATAAGGCCAAAATACTTTAATATCAGAAAGATAGCATGAATTAGTGAGTGTGCGTTTGTATTGTGCAGTATAGCTTTTTCTGACAGCTAAGCCAATCTTAGATTACATGTCAAATAGTCAATTATATTTTAGTGCAAATTACCTAAAACTAAATAGCAACATGGAGTGATATCACTTACTATAGATATTTAAAAACTGACAAGACAAACACATTGGAAAATATGTTCCTACCCTCACAATAATGGTACAAATTCCTGTTTTCTTTCAAATAAAAATTCATTTCTCCTATCAGTTATATAAATATCCAAAAACATCAGGTTAAAAAAAATAAGAATTTAGTTAAACAACTAATCTGCTGTACTGGACTGCTACTATAGGAAAATATAACATATACAACATTCCAAAAATCTGGACGTGAATTAATATTGAGAGCGGAAAATCATGAACTAGTTACATTAAAAATTGCATAATTCCAAATCACTTTATCAAAGGATCATCCAGTCTGATCGATCAGCCTTCTTCACCTAGAAGCTCTCCAAATATGTTGGACTTCTACTGGACTTTAATCCCAGCAGGTATAAAAATTGTCCTCTGCTGGTTGGGATTATTAGATTGGCAATGATGAAAGCACCTAATCAGGAAAATATGTGCAATTGCAACATGTATTTTTAGCTTCTTAAATGTAAGAAAAGCACAATTAAATCAGTAGTATTTCTTTTTAAGATTGCTGGGATCCTTATAATTTAATCTATAAACCAATACCAATAAAACATACAATACAAATACTTTTTGTACGAAGAATATTTAATTATTATTTCCAGAACAAGTAATCAAACAAACTAAAGGACTTAATTGTCCCTATAGCACAATTTTTTTTCAAAGCAGAAGCAAAAAGCTAAAGAAAGAGCTGTTATAAGAAACAACATGTTATTAACCTCTATTATAATGAACAGGTCAAATTTCCAGCCTAAAATCTTGCTGACTGTACTAAGTCTTTTATCTGCATAACTCCCAGTGACTTAAATGTAGGGATCGGTGACTACTAACAAAATCAGTGGATTAAGATTTAAACTGCATGCTTATTTGTGAAAGTAACCAGCCTGCAGAAATGCCTGGCCATAATCCAGAAATGTGCACGTGCCAGAGCAATGTAAAGACGTTTTATTCTTCTTTTGCCGGTTCCTTGTGATAAACTCACACCCTATGTGTAAACTTCCACTATTTTGAAAAAATAGGCAGATGATCCTGTGTAAATCAAACGGAAAAATTGGTCTTCTAGAAAATAGATCAACAAATAGCTAATTTGTACACACATCTGCTTCAGAAGCATAACAGAAGTGTTCTATGTAATGTTCTTTTTAAATAACTGAAGGAGAACTCATGTTTACAAAACATGAGTTTTAGAAGTCCATATCTCTATTTAAATGTTCCATTGTTTTCTGCATGATGAGAACAAACCAAATATGTGTCATGTTTTTGGAAGACAGAGAAATACGATGGTAGGCATGGAAATTACCTATCGGCACTGCTGACTGTTCCACTCCTTCCTGGTCCTCTGATTCATTTTCTTCTACTGTCAGGGGAAGATAAAAATAAACAAGAAAGTAGTAAGTAAGGTAAATGTCTTAAAATATCCAAAACACAGACATTCTTGTTTCACCTCTTTCGGTTTTTAGCTATTATCCCTTTTCATGTTCAAGAATTTTTCTTGCCTGGTACAAGATTATCTAAAAGGAATTTGAATCAAATCTACAGTCACCTTTGAAACTATTCAAAAATGTTGCACGTCTTAAAAAAAAAATCAGTCCTGGCCATAGCAACTGCCACAAACCTTATCCTTACTTGAAAAATCCAGCTAGCACAAGTACCAAGAACTAGTACCTTCTTAACCCATAAATTTGGAAATGTATTACAATTTTAAACTTAATCCAAATATTACTAAATCAAAAGATGTAGGACTTTGAATATAGAACTTGTCTACTCAATGTACCACATTAGTGCAGATTTCTCATTCCAGTAACCCTTTCAATTTGCCTGAGTTACAGTCTGCTTCATTGGACTGAAGTTATCCAGATAATTGACAGTTGGCTATAGAACCAGAATCCTGCACCCTAGCAATTTGTAAAGAAAATTACTTCTTTTTAATACCATTCAAGTAAGCACAAAACCTACTAATCTGCATAGACAGTAGAATATTGGACCTCTTCTCCAATATTAAAGCAAAGGATTTATGCAATAGTCACAAGCCAAGATGAGCATTTTATTCATACATTCATGCACACACATACACAAATTACCTATATCGATGTTTTCACAAACTTGAGATAATGTATGATAATAACTATAATGTACAGCGTTATTTTACAATATACTTAATTCTTAATTCTTTTTATTGAATTGTAGCATAATATTCTTTAGAAACTAGACACATAAGCAAAAAATAACCTATTAATATGGAAGTTATGTCAATAATTAATAATTAAGAACATTTAGATAGACAGATTCCCCTATGAATTGCCTAGCTCCTATGATTAGAATACTAGAAAGCACATGCAGCCGATCCCTACTTAAGCCAACATATATATGTGTCATTGCACCTAAATGTTTGAGCCTTCTATTTAGATGTATTTGCTTGCATTTTATTTGCTTGCATCTATATGTTTGCCAGATGGTAGCAAAGACAGGTATGAAGTCTCCAAAACGTACTCTCAATCTCTTCCCTGATATTTAGTAAACAGCAGCAGCACTTTGAGATGCAAAGAGTAGGCTTTTGAAGAAGTATTCATTCAATTAGTAAGCTTTTACTTAATGACAAAATATGTATCATGATATTGTAATACAAGCTCTATCTTTTACACATACGCTTGCAGTATTTTATTCTTTGTCTTCCCTCAAAAGATGCCTAAGGTACTAAAAGCCAGCAGCATGTTCTAATGACAATGTTTTAGATGAGTGATATAAAGTGGATGAATGGGAGTAGGTGGGGCAAGATATTCTGGTCATATTTGCAGAAGCAGAAAAGAAATTATCTTATTTCCTTGCAGTCAGCAACATATTCCAATATTCCAGTAAATGTCAAAGTCTCTGCTTTTACTTTTCACTCTTGGACTAATCAATGATTTCTTCTATTCTTTTTGAGTTTGCAATTACAAAACTGGACTAACAACTAATAGTATTGGTATGAGTCAAGGGAAATATTTTGAATTGCTTACTGAATTATAAGAAGCTCTTAACTTTATATTACTAAATACTGTAAAAAGTGATCAGAACATAGTTGCAAAATCAGGATGCTTTGAACAAGAGGCAAAATGAGTCTTACGCTGTCAGGCTTTTATCTCCTCTTTCTGTTAAAACTTGTTCATAAAATCCATAACAAAGTATTTTTGCCATTTCATTCAAGTATAGAAAATGAAGCTTAATAGACAAGAGGTGTCAATTTGGGGTATCATTTTGGAATTAGGCCTAATGCTGCTTTTTTTAATTAAGTAACTGAAACAGAAAAAATTAGTGTATCATCATTTAATTCCTTCCTACCTGAGAGAGAGAGAGAGAGATGTAGAAGAAAAATAAAATAAAATAAAAGGAAGAGTCATTACAGCTTTCTGTTCTGACTGGTTAAATAAATGAAGACTACAGAACAATGTCTATAATGACTATGAATTATAAACACTGAATAGCTACAGAGAAAATAGTACCCATGAAACAAAACAACTCAAAAATATATTTCAAATATTTAAGGACATACACATAAATTGAAACATCTATTTCAAAAATATGTTGGTGTATTTTTAATTGGAATGGCTTAAAAAATATAAGTCAACATAGATCAGATTTAGTCAAAAAGTCAATTCAGGTGTTCTGCAGAAGACAAGAACATGTCTCCCCACGATATTGGGAGTAAAAGACCTTTAAAAAACACAAACTCCAGGATGAGCTCAGCAGTTAGCCTGACAATGCCACAAATTCTTAATAATAGTGACTGTGGTGCTAGCATCCTACCTGCTGTGACAGATGTGAATTCTGTCGCACCTGATAAGATCTATCAAAGCCTTATACTTACTTTCTAAATTTGGTCTATGGAAGCTTATGAATCAAAATCTCCAAACTACAGCATTAGATTAAATCAGTAGCTGTTCTGTCAACTTCACTACTACGCTTGTTGTGAATGTTAATGTACTTAATTAACTAAAATAATTCTAACTGCTCCAAATTAATAAATACTAAACAGAACACACACATACACAGAAACATAATACAGTACAAAACATTAATAGATCAGGATGTGCAATCATATGAGCCAAAAATAATTCAAGTTACTTTTAACAAACCAATCGTATTTTTCATATAATTTACTGTTGCTATCTTTGGAACTTAGAATTGCAAAGAGGACCTTAAGGAAAGCACACACAGTTCTCTCATTGTGGAAGAAAGAGGAAAAAAATAGCACAAAGACTTCTTACATTCTATAATACTTCAGAGCATACCTATAATTTCTTCACAAACTGAAATGTCCTCTGAACTGTACTAACTCCTTAAGCAAGCCACATCAAATAATTTTAGAAGAGATAGAATGTCCTGATACTTGTTAATTAAAAACACCAAACAATCCAGAGATAATCTTACTGGTATGATGGTTCTATGTCTGCCTGAAGCCAAAAATGGTTTTCAAATTGGAATAGGAAGGAAGGAAGGAAGGAATTATAATTTCCTCTATTCTCTATTGCAATTGTGAAAACTGTTAGTTTTCTGAAGTTTACAATCTTCATGCAGATCTATACAGTTGTCTCAAAGATCTATTTGTGGAACACCCTTGTGAATAAGAATATCCTGGATCATTTCACAAAATTATATTCTCACTTTGATGGTTACTTCATGACATATCTGCTTCTCTGACTGTATTAAAATGAGTATCCACCTGATTTGCATTTATTAAACGTATCACTCATTAGTTGGTTTTTCATAAGCAATGCCATACTCATAATTTAAGAGCAATTGCAAAATGCTGTTCCAATATTTTGCAAAATTGCCACGTCCCCTGTTTTTGATGCTTTACTCTATGGAACTGAAAAAAATGCAATTAAATAAAATGATGATAAAGCTAAACAAATGAGAAACTATGATGAGAGAAGGTACACTCTTAAAACACATACAGATGCTGCATCATAGCTCATCTAACCTTTTTCTTTATCAGTGCTTCTTTAATCTCACCTCAACACAATCCCTTGCAAACAATTATTAGGAGGCATTAGCATTTTCTGTTTGGATGGCAATGCTGCTAACTTCATCACTGAACATTTGTTCAGGGCCAAGACATAAATGGTATACTATAGAATAGAGAATACAAATAATTTCTGTTGTGACAAAGTAAAGTAGATTTGGAATTTGCATAACAAAGGCATACCTCTGGGGCAAAACAGCTACAGAGAAAGCTAACTCTGGTCCAGTTCCCCCCCCACTACTCTAAGCAGCGTGTTTCTTGATGACTTTGTACAATCAGAAAAATCATTTCTGAAGAAGCTGGACTTCCAAATAACCTGACACAGCACCATGTAAATCTTATAGATAACAACAGATTTGTCTGGAAGCTTATAGGTAACCAGTGCAGCAACCAAATAGGCACAGCTCAAAAATAATAAACTAATTAAGTAATGTTTTTCCATCTAGAATTCAACAAATAAGCAACCCTTTCTCAAGCCCTGCTTGATGACATCACTGAAGAGACAATCACCTTAAGTACAGTCCAAATATCCACAGTGGAGAATATGGTTTGGATCCCAAGTTTTCACATGTGAAAACTATTCAGTCATTGAGAGTCAGAAGGCATTCATGATGAACAAATTATTATTATTATCACAAAATGTTTTGCTGTGGAGGCTAATTTCAACAGTGTGACTTAGAAAGGAAAGGGAACTCCTTCGTGATGAATTGTGCAGAAGAATGCAATGTTAACAGGACTTAACTTTTGTATCAGAGAAGTTTCTCCTTCTGCCCACAAGTGGGAAACGTATGCTAGACTGAAACCAAATGGCCCACTCCATTTATTAATGAAAAGATTGGGAAACATTGCGAGTTTCAAAGCTTGAAGAGACCACTGCACTTAGAATGTGAGAAGTCTGGCACTTTTTTTCCACAGAGTCCATATATCTTTTTTTGCTTACCACTTCCCTGAAATATTAGGTAACCTACTTTTCATATTAAACTGTAAAAAGATGTGGTTGTTATCCATTAGCTTTATATTCCACTTTTCATCAATGAGCTTGCAATGAATGGAGTAGTTCTTCCTCCATAACAACTCTCTGAGATATGTTGGGCCTTGACAGATGGTGACTGCTCTGAAATGATCTAGTGAATGCTGGGTCTCAATAACTGCAGTTCCCAGAGGACTGCTAAAATTCAGCAGCAAAGCCACGTTCTTTTGTTACCAGATTTTTCATTTTATTGTAAAAGTAAGGGACAAAAACACATATTTCACATGAAAACCAGCTGGGTGACTTTAGACTAGTCACAACTCACCTCACAGGCTTTTGTTCTGGGGAAAATAGTAGGAAGGAGTATTAGGTATGTTCACCACCTTGAGTTATTTATAAAAAATAAAGGTGGGAAATAAATGAATAAAATATTCAAAAATACTTAATACATCTAATTTGTCCGATACATTTCCCAAAAGAAAAAGATCCTACCCAGGCAGGTGTTACAATTATAGAATTAGCCACTCCCTCATCTATGGATGGCTTCCAGAATTTATTTATTTTTTTTGAAAAACAAACTATCACCTGGGCATGATAAAAAAAAAACAACTGATTGGGCATGCTGAAGATCCTGTCAGCCAAAGAGTGTCAGCTGATGGGGACTAGAAGACAGGCCTTTTCTGCAATATCCCCAGATATGTAAAATAACTTCCCCTTGGAGATTAGAATGCTTCAATCCTCTCAGCCTTTTGTAAGACTTTAAAAATTTGGCTGTGTTTCCAAGCCTAGGGTGCCCCTTCTCTGGTTTTAGTATTAACTGGCCTAGTTTGGATATTTTTTATTGTTATCAAAATGTTCTTTCTCATTTTAAAATGTTTTTATTGTTTTAATAGTTTTATGCTTTTGAAATTGTAAGCCACCCAGAGTCACTAATTGAGATGGGCGACTGTAGAAATTGAATTGAATGAATGAGTGAATGAATGAATAAATAAACAAATTACAATATCTGTTATCTTAAAGCAAGAAATGATTGCTGTCTAACAGATGTTTCAGTGAAAGATGAGGTTCTCTAAATTTAATCAGTGATATACAGAGCACAATAAAAAGATCTTTGAACACAACCAAGAAAACCTATAGAACTAAATTCATTACATGCCTTTTGTTCTATAGTCACAGATTCCATTTTTGATTACGATGCCTCTTTATATAAGGGCCAAGCTTAAGAGATGTACACTTGAGACTAAAGAAAAGAAAGAATGGTGGAAAGAATCAGTGTATATAAATCTGCAAGAACACAATAAGAAGGAGCATTTACTCTTAAAGAAAATCGTTTACAGATGACAAAAGCTGTGATTTATTGCATTTATGCTATTACAAGCTATAATAAAAATAAAGGCTATGGATAATTGAAAAAAAGTCTATTTTCTTTTACAGAAGTGTAGGTTAATAAATTTTTTAAGACACCTACTGTCCTGAATGACTGAGGCTCTTTTCAGCTTGTTAAACAAAGTAAGAGAAGCCACATATCCCAAAATAAACTATAAAAATAGATTGCTATTGATTCTGAATCCTTTTTAAAAGGGTTTCCTTAAGGAATATGAAACAAAATAAGCTTAATTCAGGAACAAAAGTTACAGAAGAGACTATAGGAGAAAAGGGGTTAGACTTAACACAATTGTCCACATTTCTTTGTCGGTGCATTTTGCATTTCCTATAGTTCAATAAACATTGTCTTATAACACTATTTGGTTCATAAAAATTAAAAGTTGATCTTTTTACTCATTTTACAAGACTGTTCCCACTAGAATAAAACTTTGCAAGGAAAAAAGCATTCGATCTGCATGTTTGAGCAGTATCAGCAGACAAGTAATAGAGACACCAGTTGTATTAACATAATCAATACACAATTTACAGAACTACCGAGACAGAACAGAATTTGTATCTCTATGCCATTATTTTACTATCTATAAATCACTATAATTTCTGGATGGTTTTTATGCATTTTTGCTGTCATGCCTATGGATGTAAAAGATGCAAGAAGCACTGAGTGCACACTCAATGCTTCAAAGACAAACAAATATATTTCAGCCTGGAAACATAAGGAATACCAGGAAACTAAATAAGAGAGACAATTTTTTCTATTTAAATTTTATTTAATAATGTTCTCAATAAATGGATTCTCTACTGTAAGTTAATCAATAGTGAAAGCCACCACTGAGTAGATCCCCTTGGAGGATTTTCTTCTTCCCTTACTTTGCACAATGTACTCAAAAAGTGTTTGGAGGGTTCTGCAGCATGGGCACTTCCTACAGTTCAGAGACTTAAGTGGTGGTCTTCTCTCCCCTCTCCTAGTTAAGTTGTTCCAAGTATATAGAACATTCATGTGTTAACTGAGCACTGTCATTAAACAAGCTTCTCTTCCATAGTCACTTATTATTGGAAAGTAAAGACTTCTGAAGACCAGAAGACCTTTAGGTAATTTAACATTAGTCAATGTAAAAGTTTCAATCTTGAACCTCATAAAAAACTACATGAGAGCACAGGTCATACAGTATTTATAGTATTAGAGATAGCATAATTTTCATAAAAGGGGTTGTTGTTTGGAGACATGATATGGAGTCCCTCAAGTTCTCATTTTATAGCCACGAGCTGACATTTATATCAGTTGTTCCTAACTTGGTAACCCCAAGATTTGTTGAGACTAT
Source organism: Bothrops alternatus (assembly GCA_034064705.1). Taxonomy (NCBI): domain Eukaryota; kingdom Metazoa; phylum Chordata; class Lepidosauria; order Squamata; family Viperidae; genus Bothrops; species Bothrops alternatus. Next base: position 1,808,811 of record JARGCV010000079.1, on the reverse strand, counting down.
TTTTTTTTATTTTAAACTTGGTCCCAACGCCTGAAAAGCCCGGGGATGGGTAAGATAACTCTATACAAAGCTATTAAGAAAATACAGGAATCTAGGAATCTGGAATGAAGTATCATCAATATTTTAATGTCATCATGTTCTACTTATCAGACATAGGTGAGGATAGAGAGATGCTAAATTGTATGAATTTAGTAATGGATTGGATGGGGACAAATAAACAGAAGGCAAATTCTATTGAGATTGAGGCACTCAGTATTCTGGAGAGATGTGAGGGAACATACCGGTAGGAAGGAGGTAGATTGCCAGGAAAAAGGCGATGTGTTTTAGAAGAGCAAGAGGTAACTCAGTACAGATATTATGTGTGAGAGAAAGAGGGTGGCTCTTTAATAGCTCACAGAGTATATTGTAGATGCAGATAGAGTGCTCAAGCTGGCATTATCTATCTATAGGTATGAGACAATAAAGAAGTCAGCTTGGAAGAATCACCACCTGTCATTCTTGGCTTTGGCCCTAACAATAGCACTGAAATTGCTGTGAATTATTAGGTATATGTCTTATGATGTTCTTCAATTCAAAACTGTCAATGTCAATTTGAGCTGACTTGTCACCCACTATGTAAGTCTTTCTTATTATAACAGACTGACTAGGATAATCTATATTCATGTAAATTACTGATGTAAGTTACTGATGGGCCTGGTCTTGAAAACATTTTCATATCTCCTAAAAATCCTGGTTTGTCTACATGCAACCACTGTATCACTGCAAAAGAAAAACAGTGGTTATTTATTCATTTCAAAATTAATTTAAAATACTGGACCTTATTTTTAAATCTTTAATCAGAATATGCAATCTTTTGATGACAAGAATCACACTAATATTTGGATGGCTTGAGGGCTGCAAAATAGATGGAACCTCATCATACATAGGAGGACTGCTTGCTTTTGGAGGTAGACTGGGTTTTGTGTTTTTTTTGCTTTGGTTTTTCATTAGATTCTAGAACTAGAATTTATTCTAGTCTTCTAATTCTACCTCCAGCGTCTATTCTAGTCACTATCCTGAATAAATGGCTACCCAATCTTTACCTGAACCTCCAGTCATGGAAGATTTCAGGAAAAAAGCTGTTCCACTGCTTAACAGTTCTCATGGTCATTTTTTTGTGCTTCCATTTAAATGTGTCTGATTCTGGAAGATTGCCTGGACAAGTCCTTGTAATTTTCTTGATACGGTTTTTCAGAAATGGCTTTCCACTGTCTCCTTCCTAAGGCTGAGAGAAAATGACTAGCCTAAGATCATCCAGCTGGCTTTGTGCCCAAATTGGCACTAGAAATCACAGTCTCTCGGTTTCCACCTTGATGCTTTAACCACTATAGCAGATTAGCTCTCTGTGGTCAGATAATTCCTACTTAATTTGAGTTAGGATTTCCTCTATATTGTGTTATTTCTATGTGAAGGAATACCAAATATTTTATGTATTTTTTACCCCTAAATTCTGAAGACATATGCCATCCATGTTTTGTTGACATGGAACTCCAAGATTTGCAAAAAGGGAACTTGGGAAATGTAGTTTGCTTATCTCTACCTGGGATATAATCAAATATTTTAAACAGTATCTTCTTCCATATCTATCTTTTGATAAGTTAAAGGATCAAAAGAAGCTTTTGATTAGATCTCATCAATAGCAGTAATATATCTGGGACTCTTTTTTGATATTTTTAATATTTAGAAAAGGTGTAAGATCTCGGATGAAGGTACATTATGTCCTTTTAAAAAATATATCAATAAAGATAAGATTCACAATGTAAGGTTTTCTATACATTATACAACATGCTATAATGGAACATAATAAAATTTAAAAGTAACATGGTATTGTGATAAATTGTTACGCAATACAACAGCGGTTCCCAACCTTTTCTATACCCCGCATCCCTAGAACCCTTCTGATATATTCTCGCACCCCTTACAAAAGTTTGAAATAATGGCAACAAATTATACATACACACTATAATTTTGAAAACCCAAGTTTTTGCACCCCCTGGAATATTGTCTCGCATCCCTGGTTGAGAACCCCTGCAATACAGTATATGCTTTCTAACCAAAAACTTTTTTGTTGTTGTTTCTTCCACTGAATCATGTCTGGTTCCAAATCTCTGTAGCTTTAAAATCAGGCAGATTAATTATACAGACTTTGATCTATAGGTAGTCTTCATTTCATGAGCACACCTCGAACCAGCAAGTCTGTCATTCAGCAAAGCAACTGCTAAGTGAAACTGTGTCTATGCCTACAGTCTTACTTCAGCATTCCTTTGCTTCACAGACTTGTGAAAAATACATAAAATACATAAAGTCGTAAATGCGAGGCTTGGTTGCAAAGATACTGTCATAACTATCAACAGTCACTAAATGAGACAATCACTAAACAAGAACTACCTGTATTGCACTTATTGGTGCAAAATTGCATCTAACAAATGTCTGTTCCATGTTAATACATAACAAATACATGCTTAACAATTTCGAAGGATTTAAGTCAGAAGCTTAAGATTTTTGCAGATTGTTTCAGTTTTTCTTACATGCAGACCAACTGGCAGAATGTCATAACTATGACATAACATTGCTGTCAAGCTGGATAATTTAGAAATATCATTTGTCATAAGAGACATCATCACATATAAAAGCCATGGATCTTGACTTCAACTGACTTTTACTGGAGTTCCTCCAAAGCCACAGAGGAAATGCAACCAAAGTGCCTACCTATTCTTTGGGGACCTATTCAACCCAGGAAAGAGAAATCTCTGGAGCCAAAACTGAATAGAATCATGTCTATGGAGTTGTGGAATAGTTAAATATTGCCCTTCCCAACTGGATCCCTGTTTATGAAAGATCCCTTAGAACTGCTTTTTATGAAATCTAGACGCCGTAGGCCTAGAGAAGCTTAATTTAAAGAATACTGTTATCCTCATTCTTAAACGTTTATAATATCATGTATAGATAAAGTACAACCATGTTTATTCAAAAGTATTTCACTTCCTTGGGAAAAACTGAATATAATCCCATTTTTTATTTTGAGTTAATTTCTATTTGGTAAGGTTTTCTAATTACGTCACCTTAATTTGATAAGTATAGTGAACTGCATTAGATTTTGCATACTAAATCTCCAAGAAAGTAAACTCATTCATGTAGCTACTGACATGCTTTAACTTTTGTTATATTTATCCTGCTTTTATTTCATTTAGTTGTTGTTAGCCTTCCAGGGTCATTATATGAGATGGGTGGACATAAAATTTAAGTAAAATAACTATGACTCATCAAATAAGTTGGTCACTGCTAGTAAATGTCCACAAAATGCATCCCCTGAAAATAAAGTAAAAGAGGAAAATGGGATCCAAAGATATAAAACAACAACAGCAGCAGCTAAGGACAATCAAGAGATAGAAAAACAAAAATGCATGCTCTGTATGGAATTTAGAACATTATCATATTAATCTATAATGGCCATGAAGATTGGCCCTGAAGAAGATATTCTGCAACAGAAATTAACTGCTTAAAATAAACACCATATTTTGATGGCTTTTATGCATGTTTGTCCCTAGTTCTTTCTTTCTTTCTTTCTTTCTTTCTTTCTTTCTTTCTTTCTTTCTTTCTTTCTTTCTTTCTTTCTTTCTTTCTTTCTTTCTTTCTTTCTTTCCTTCCTTCCTTTCTTTCTTTCTTGGTATTTTGGTAATCTTTAATTTTCTTTTCTTCCCTCTTAGTTGTCTATCAAACACAAGAAAGGCAGTCATCATATGAATAGCATGATAGAGCTGTTACTTAAACTGGATATATAAACACTGTCTAAACAAATCATCAAAAATATTGATTCCAATAATTGATAAATCATGGAAGATTTGTCACCTCGAGGATCGACTACTGCAATGCTCTCTACATGGGGCTACCCTTGAAGAGTGTTCGGAGACTACAATTAGTGCAAAATGCAGCTGCGCGAGCAATTGTGGGCCTTCCACGTTGTGCCCACATTTAGTCAACCCTCCGCATGCTGCATTGGTTGCCTATCGGTCTCCAAGCGCAATTCAAAGTGTTGGTTATTACCTATAAAGCCCTTTATGGCATTGGACCAGGATACTTACGGGACCGTCTTCTGCCACATACTTCCCTTCGACCGGTGAGAGCGCATAGGGTCGGCCTCCTCCGGGTCCCGTCAGCGAAACAATGCCGTCTGGCGGGTCCTAGGGGGAGGGACTTCTCTGTTGTGGCGCCCACCCTCTGGAACCAACTGCCCCCTGAAGTCCGCGTTTCCCCCACTCTCCCGGCCTTCCGGAAGTATCTAAAAACTTATCTATGCCGGCAGGCCTGGGGATGACTGTGATTGTGTGTGAATGATGAATGTGTTTGGGGGGTCTTTTTAAATGCTTTGTAGATGTGGTTTTAGATATTTTTTTTTTAAATGCTGAGATGTTTTGTTTATGTTGTTAGCTGCTCCGAGTCCTTTGGAGAGGAGCGGCATAAAAATCTAATTAAAATAAATAAAAAAAATAAATAAGAAAGATTTTCAATAAGCTGAAAACTTCAGGGGGAGGGAGCAGGCAAAATCTAACCTCTTTCTATATGTTCTATGCATTCTAAATGGTTTCCTTATACTCTGTGTTGAATAAAATAAATACAATGTTATTTCAAAAAAGCAAAACGAAAACAGAGAACACAACCAAGACATACAGCTGGTTGTCATTCTTTAACTGTGATGGAACAAAAAAGAGCATTATCCCTTATAATATGCATTGTGTGGAAAGATCTCTACTATCTAGGCCTGTTCAAATCCTTGGAAAAAAGTGCTTCTGGTACCTCTTTCCAAACTGTTAAAGCAGCCTTGACCTTTTTCAATTTGCATGGCTGATTCTGAAGCTGTTCGTAGTTCTTTCTACATCTGCACACAGGCAGAAACTGCAAGTTCCTTGGAGAACTTGTTGCTGCTTGAATTGTTTTCACAGATTATATGAATACTAAGGCTATCATATCTGGGTTGGAAAAATCGAGAGAAAACAATAGCAAAGAAATATAATTTACTCCACCTCTCTGCTGCGAATTTAGATTTTTCCAGCCCAGGTATAGTAACCCCTCTAGTTTACATTTCAAAATATCTATTTCTAAAGATTTGCACAACACTACTACCATGGATGGCTTCCCATCATCAACTCGTTTACTATAAATTAAAATCTACAGTTTCCCAATGCTTTTATCCCCTAGAGCACAGGTGTCAAACTCACGACGTCACGACTTTTTTCTCATTGCCGGAAATGGGGTGAGCGCGTTGTGGTGTGACGTTTTGGTGTGATGCAGTTTGACCCCTCCCCCTGCTCTGATCTTCTAATTATTTTTTTAATGAAAACAGTATATAAATAATAAACCAAATAGAGGGGGAAAAACTCTTGCCATTGTGGGAGTATGCCAATTCTGCAATGTCACTTCATTTTCTATCTGTTTTTAATACTGCACACCAGCCAAAGTTGTTCTGAATTGGGTAACCTTATAAATCTAATAAATTAAAATTAAATTAAATTAGCAAAAATTAATAGATAAGATCATGCACCTATATCAGCTTTCCCCAACTTAGTGGAAGCTTGATTATTTGACAATTTTTATAAGAAAGAAAGTGCTTATCCAAAACTATCACAGATACATCATACAGCAAGAGGAAGTTGTGTATCAGACAAAACTTCATTTAAAGGTACTCCCAATGTAAGTATATGTGAGCGACTAACATTATTTCTTATTCATAAACCTGCCAAGTAAGAATTTTCACAAAGTAAATTAAGAATATAATTAAGTTCTCTTTTATAGTGACTGCTGAAACATGCAGATGTTCTCCAGACTAAAAAACAGTGGTTAGGTAAAATTACCCAACAATTTCACAGCTGAACTGGAATTTTAATCCCGTTCTCCTAGATCATAGAAAATTAGGTGTATTCAAGTCCCATTAAGATTCTATGGATTTAATCAAATAATAGAATGTTTTAGCTACTGTATTTCAGCAAACACAGCCTGCATTCCACCCAAATATTATACCTACTAACTGCATAAAATTCTCATTAGGCTCAAAGATATTTCAAGCACTAGCTGCTTTTCTTTTAACCAAACTGCAAATTAATTAACTGATTACAATAACATTAAAGTAGCAGAAAAGGTCGTATGTTGACCTAGTTGAATGAACCATTCTTAAAGATAGAAAATTACACCTATTATTAGAAATGTTAATTGCCTTAAGAAAGGTAAGAACTCTGAGCACAAAACTATAATGCTTTCATTATGCAATTCTTTGCAAGGGCCAACTCAAATAAAAGTCACTTTAAGAAGTAGAAATAAATCAAAGGTAGAGAACATCCATACAAAGACTACCAATTAAGCAAGTATATATACCAAATTTATATAATTTATATCACAACCAACTCCATAGGCTTAGCCACTCACATAAAAATAATAATCTCTTACAAATTCTAAATGCTACTGCAGAGGTCCCCAACCTTTTGGGCACCAGGGACTGGTTCCACGGAAAGAGGTTTTTCCATGGACTGGAAGATGCGTGGTTTTGTGTGCTGTCTGCATCCCGCAGATGTGGCTTTGCTTGTTTGTGTAGACCAATTGCTGGCATGCAATGGCTCAGTAGTGGTCCACGGACGGGAGGTTGGGGACCCCTGTACTACTGCATTTGTACAATGATTACAGTCAAAACTCAACCTAGCACAACAGCCAAACAAAATGGTACCGGTATCACAGCCTATTTTGGCAATTTCACTATCCTTCAAACCACTGCTAGGCAACTAAAAGACCAACTAAATGGTTCATTTATTATGTACAGAAAGCTAAGATTCAAACTGCACACACCTAAATTAAATATGAAATGAGAATGACAAATACTATTAGGCAGCCATGGATTATTTAGAAGCAATGCTTATTTAAGTTCCTAATTAATATGAACAAAATTAATATGAGACGTATAGATGCTTTTATTAGAATTACAAGCCATTCATTCTCTTGACAGAGAAGAAAAGGATTCTCTTCTCTATGAAATATTAGTATAAACATATTTAGTCTCTGGTAAATTTAATGAACTGATTGATTTAAATAACTTGGTACAGTGCTGGATATCAAAGTCTCTCAAGTTTACAGTAAAAACAAATGTTTAAAAAACAATTAAGCAAAATTAATAATTAAAAACCAATAGTTAAAATCTGTACAAAATCTGTTGTAAGGACGTTTGAAAAAGCTCCTCAGGAAAGACAGTCCAAAAAACTGAGATTGCAACAGAGAAGACTTGATCCTGGCTTCTGCCAGATAGGTGCACAGAAACGGTAGGCAAACATCAGATGTTTATATATAAAAAGCCTTTCTCTGATGGACTTGATAGCATGGACCTAAGCAATACAGGGCACCAGTTGGAATTCTGACCACCTGAAATTCTGCCCCCAAAATTGGCCTTCTGTTCAATGTTTAAAGCACAGGTATTTTTGTTCTTTCTGCTATACTCAAGACCAATCTAGCTCTCAGGTTGTATACCAATTAAAGTTTTCAGACTAGATAAAAACCCAGGTAGAGTACATTATTAAAATCAGGATAACCAGGGCATGCAGAAAGGAACACAATTGGCATATCAACAGAAGCTAATGAAGATGTTTCTGGCCTTTGATTCACTTTGGGAAACAAAGAAAGACTTTGACCCAGAAGCACTTCCACACTGCTTATCTCCTCTTTCTGGGGCAGTGCAGGTCTCTGGAATTATGGCCACTTGCAATCAGTAGCTCTGTCTTGTCTTGATTCAGTTTCAATTTATTATTTTCCTTGTAGCCCACTACACTTCAGGGAAACTGTATCATTTACTGAACCTGTCATAGAGAAATAAGTTTGGTAGTCTACAGCAAACTGATATCAAACAGATTTTGCCACTATCGCAGTTCCAAATTTCTTGATGATCTCTCGTAGTGGCTTATGTAGATACTGAAAACAGAACAGAGCTCTAAAGGGAAAAATATAATATTTTTCGATGAGCAACTGTCTCCAAGAGATATTATTTGCAGTCTTCCTAAGAGACAGGAATTAAACCACTGCACAATTGTGCCACCCATTTCCAAATATCTCAGGCAATCCAGAAAGGGTTGACATTATTGAAAGCTGACAAGAAGTTAAGTAAGTAACAGAGTCATACTCCTGTCAATCAGCAAAGAAAATCAATTAGACCAACCAAGGTAGTCTCAACTCTGTATCCTAAAGCCAGTTTGAAATGAATCAACATTATCTGCCTGTCTGATGTTGAAAGGCCAACATTCTCAATCATGTTACGCAATCAAGGATGGTTAAAAATTGGTTTATAGTTGTCCCTCTGAGAGATAAAGGACAAGCTTCTTAAGGATCTAATTATTGACTCCTTTAAAAAAGAGCAATTCTATTTTATTATTTTCCTCTTTTTATTATTTTATTAACTAAGGTTATACACAATAACTTTATAACTACAACTTACCAACTAATATGAACAATAATTCAGAGAAAAGGCATTGTAACACCACCTGTGTAATAGGCCTCTAAGAATAGGAGGTGGGATGTGATTCACATCTTTCACAACTTAAAACAACTGAGCAGCCCATGAGCTTGGGAGTACAGAATTCACAGGGGGGAAAATGGTTTTTTGGTACCTTTATTTTATGTTGCATTTTAACCAAATACCAGGCATTCATCTAGCTATCTACCTCACTGCTTTACGTCCTGAAGTTCATCTGTGTACCAGTTGTGGAAGAGAGGGCACTGAACAGGAAATGTGCTAAAAAACTCCCTATTCCATAGATATTAAGAAGATATTAAAAAATCAAATAATAGCAGCAATTCAAATCTTAATATCTTAAATAATGAAAAATATGTTCATATAATATGCCATAGTAAACCTATTAAATATACTTCATTTATTAACCTAAATACAAATATATATGACAAGATAAGCAGAATATAATAAAAATGTGAATGAAAAGTACACAGTAACTAGTCAAATGAACCATAAGACCAAACTAACAACTAATTGCTATACAAATTATTGCCCAATAAGGAGCCATCCAACTTCACTGGGTTTTGGTCATGTGAAAATTTAGGGCAACCTTCCCTTACCTGCTTCCTTAGAGACTATAAACCCATGGTTTACAACACCTGAAGGGCATTAACATTTATTTGATCTGAAGGAATTGTCTTCCCTCTAGTTCATGGGAATTTAAACAAAAATTAAGAGAATATGAAACGTGTATTATCAGGCAATTACCTCACATTTTCATCATAGAACTTCTAAATTTATTTTATTTTAATTTAATTTAATTTTTCGGACTTATATGCCGCTCCTCTCTGACGACTCGGAGCGGCTTACAACATAAATAAAACAATATTTCAAAAACTAAGTCCAAAACTAAAAAACATTAAAAATAACATCCCAGACACATTCATCATTCATTCAACGATCCACAGTCAACCCCAGGCCTGCCAGCAAAGATAGGTTTTAAGATTCCTTCGGAAGGCCGGGAGAGTTGGGGAAGCGCGGACTTCAGGAGGCAGTTGGTTCCAGAGGGTGGGCGCCACAACAGAGAAGGCCCTCCCCCTAGGACCCGCCAGACAGCATTGTTTCGCTGACGGGACCCGGAGGAGGCCGACCCTGTGCGCTCTCACCGGTCGAAGGGAAGTATGTGGTAGAAGACGGTCCTGTAAGTATCCTCGTCCAGTGCCATGAAGGGCTTTATAGGTAATAACCAACACTTTGAATTGCGCTCGGAGACCGATAAGCAACCAGTGCAGCATGCGGAGAGTTGGCGAAATGTGGGCACAACGTGGAAGGCCCACAATTGCTCGCGCAGCTGCATTTTGCACTAATTGTAGTCTCCGAACACTCTTCAAGGGTAGCCCCATGTAGAGAGCATTGCAGTAGTCGATCCTCGAGGTGACATGGGTATGTGTGACTGTGAGTAGAAACTCCCGATCCAAATAAGGGCGCAACTGGTATACCAGGCGAACCTGGGCAAATGCCCCCCTCGCCACAGCCGACAAATGATGTTCCAATGTCAGCCGTGGATCAAGGAGGACTCCCAAGTTGTGCACCTTCTCCGAGGGGTTTATAACTTTACCCCCCAGGGTAATGGAAGGACAGATTGAAATGTCCTTGGGAGGCAACACCCACAGCCACTCTGTCTTGTCAGGGTTGAGCCTCAATCTGTTAACGCCCATCCAGACCCTCACAGCCTCCAGACACCGGCACATCATCTCAACCGCTTCACTGATTTGGCCAGGAGTGGAAATGTACAGCTGGGTATCATCAGCATACTGATGGTATCTCACTCCATGCCGGTGGATGATCTCTCCCAGTGGCTTCATGTAGATGTTAAAAAGTAGGGGGGAGAGAACCGACCCCTGAGGCACCCCACACGGGAGTAACCTAGAGGTGGACCTCTGACCTCCCACTAACACCGACTGCGACCGACCAGAGAGATAGGAGAACCACCGTAACACGGTGCCCCCCACTCCCAATCCCTCCAGCCGACGCAGAAGGATACCATGGTCGATGGTATCGAACGCCGCTGAGAGGTCAAGAAGCACCAGGACAGAGGACTGGCCTCTATCCTGGGCCCGCCAGAGATCATCCATTAGAGCGACCAAAGCAGTTTCGGTGCTGTAGCCAGGCCTGAACCCAGACTGCAGAGGCCCCAGATAATAAAAATAAAAGTTAGAAATAAAAGTTTTGACTTTTTTTATTTGAGGAGGCATCTCGACTACCAAGTTGCATCTAATTTGTTAATTTTTATTTGGCCTAATAAAATTTATTATTTTTTTCAGTAGTCATAAGCGATGTTTGAGAAGTAATTTGGGGGGGGGGGGAATCCCAACACACTAATTATCTTGGCTCCTGTTTGAAGAGAATATTGTTTTTAACAATGAATGAACCAACATTTTAAAACCAAGATGCATATTTGCCTATCTTACAAACCTTCAGGACTTTCTAAGTCTAATTAATATCCATAAGGGGTTGACTTGATTCATATCCCCTCAATGCTGAGAGCAGGAACAAACATGAATACTGTAAGTAATGGGCTGAACTGGTAGGTGGAATTTAAGCATAAGTGCTGCACATGGGGAAATGTAATGTAATAGATTGAACTCCAATTCCCATCAGCCCTAAGCAGCATGCCTAACAAGATCTACCTGTTGCTCATTTCTCAGCTGAAAGTACCAAATAAAAGGAGAGGTAGAAGTCATCTCCTAAGACTCTTCAAAATCACTGCCAGCTAGTCTGTATGTACTGGAAGTAGGTTAATAGTCTTTAGAACACATTTTGTGTTCTGTTAAAAACAAATGAAATTATATGTAATTTTATATTGACTGGTGTCCTCTATAATAATGAAAAAGAAGTTGATGTTTTAGAACTTTAAAAGTTATCTGTGTCTCATCTACTCGGTAGCACCAACCTAACTATTACTAAGGGTAACACAAGTCGGCCACAGGAACAGATTTTAAGAATAATATTTTAAAAAAAAAACCTTTGACAACCTCTGAAGTAGATGCACGTATTTGTATTACTGAGTCATGGAGTAATCAATCCAAAAGGGCTTGAATTGTCTATCACATCTAAGCACAAAATCGCTATCTTTTCTATGAAACATAGGGAAGCTGAATAATGCAGGTGAATGTTTAATAAGAAAGATACTCCAAAAATTTAGATCAAGTTCCCTTTTTTGTTTTCCCTTGTTTATTTGGTACAACATAATCCCCAGACATATGGCTAACTATTGCTTGATCGTTATTCTATCTGAAAGTAAAGCTACTGAAGTTTAGGATTCACATCTTACAGAGGCTCTTTCATCTCTAATAATTACTAAACTAGCATAATTACTCAAGTGTTGCAGTGAAATGAAATACATGCTAAAGACCTATGCTTGCCCAAAATTAGAGGGAGATTTTGTTCTTGCATTTGTGCAATCTCACAACTGCAGCAACATTTCTAAGGACTGAATTTTCATTTAAACTTCTTCATTCTTGTTTGTGTAAGCTGTTCCTAAAATCTTTCTCCTACTATTTATTTATGAAAAGGAGGGAACTTAAATTACAATCCTTGAATTTTAGTTCTTTTTACTAACTGCATATGTTAAGAAACATTTAAATGGTACACAGACACATTTTCAGCATAAAGCAGGAACAAATAAGGCATCCAAATTCTAAGAAAGCTCCTGGTAGCCCCCAAAGGGGGTTGGGGTGAAGGAATGAAACAGAAGCCAGTCATTTTCTTTCCAATGGGACCACATTTTCATTCTAATGGGACCTTTGACAAAAAGGTATAACCCCCCCCCACACAAATCCAAGTGCATGTTAGAAATCATGCACTGAAGTTATATAACTCTTTTCAAGCATTCATAGTTCCATAATGCCATTCCACTATATAATGTATACTGAAAATTACTCAATCCAAAACTATATTGGAACCTAATAGTGTCTTAATTCTCCCACTTAGTTATTGCCATATTCATTTTTATATCATTAACTTTATAACTTGTCAAAATACAAAGATGCCATGAATCATAGTAGTATAGCATGACATTTGTACCAAAGAAATGGAACTTATTGAAATATAAAATTTTACTTTTCACAATTCGTGAAAGTACAGATCTACGCAAAGAATTTTAAATGAACATTGCAAATCGACACATATGTTCTGTATATACACATTCAGCAATAATTAGTTGGCAATTTAAAATTTATTTAACAGTAAGATATCTGCATCTCCAAGATTGTAATTGTCTTACAGAAACATATATTCAACTCCTAATTTTGTTGGGGTGTGTGTGTGTGTGTGTGTGTGTGTGTGTGTGTGTGTGTGTGTGTGTGGTATTCTTCTTCAACAATCGACAACATAAAAAAATAGTTCTTCTAATGCTTCTGCTTTGGTATTTTATTTCAAAAGACGGAATAGGATAGGGGATTCGTCCAAAGAATTTTAACTAGAGGAAATATGGCAAAAGAATAGGCCACAATTCTGACAAAACAGGATAGCAGTTAAAACCATACCAAACCTTGTGGCACTGAGTAGTAAACCAGTGTAAGTTAACTTTACCAACAACAATCACAATCAATAAAAATGGCAAATTGTGGCAGAGTCATCCTGGAACACAAACTCTGCTAAAAGCAATGGAGTTATGACTTGTAGGAAAAGATAAAGAGCGACTCAAACAACATGTGCATTTTAACTAAGCTTGAAGCCAAAATATCTAGTATCTCAATGGTCCTATATAAACTTCTATTTTGTATCAGTGTATTCTAACTTCCATATCCTAAATAAAACCTGCCTTATTAGCAAATAGCAATTATAATAGCTACATAGTTACATAGCATTCTATATACTATTGCAGTTTGACAAAGCTTTGGGTTCAAGCAGTAGCACCAATAGTTTCTGTCTGTCTGTCTATCCAAACATACATACATATATCAAAATAGATTAACAAAATGTAAACAAGTAATCAAAAAGCATAATTGCCCAAATTAAAAGGATATTTTAAAGTTCTAATTTTAGTTTTGAATGTGATTTCATGTACGTATTTTCAACTTTGCCTGTAGTGTTAGACGAAACCAAGGTAAAAGTCATTTTACAATCAGTCATTTCAGGTTTACAAACCAAGTAAAATTTTATTAATTATTTCTCCTTTCCTTTTAAGACAGTAATACTACAGTGCTTTGAAATTGGATATTTTCAGGAAAAATATTTTAGAAGTCATGGAAATCATGCTAGATGAATACTAATTATTATTTTTGTCAAATATTATGTAATGCTATAAATTATAAAATCTAATGATTTCTAAGCTGCTGTCTGTGTAAAGGTTGAAAAAGGAAAAACATTTGGCATGAAGAAAGGTGAATACTCATTGAATACCATTCACTGTGAGGCACTGTTTCTAAATTGTAATTCTCAATATTGTAACAACATCTGTGCTTTTCTATGCAAACATATTTAGCTCTCTAAAATGTGACAGAAGTGATGTGTTGATATATGTTTCTCAAATGGTAAATTGGATATATTTTTTCCAGATTTCTAACCGTTCCGGAAGTTAAGAAAATACAGCCATTATATCAGAAAGTTAATTCTAAAGCATTTTAGGATTTTAATATGTATCACTACAATCATTTCAGAATACTTCAATCAAGTTAAGCTGTTTCTCTTGCTAAAAATCAGAAAAATCTACAATCCTATACACGCTTACTTGCATGAAAATAATATTGAAATCAACAGATCTTATTCCAGAATAGGCACTAAAGGAACGTAATGCTATGAAAGTATGTATAGGTAAACACAAGAAAAATACATTTTAAGGGACGGAGATATTAAAATAATATGAACAATTCCTTAAAAATATATGTCCTGACATGCCTAATTTAATCCTCATAATTTCCTCCATGAATGCTGTGGCATATTGAAGATATTATGAGAGGTCTAAAAAGTTTATATTTATATGGTCATCCTGGACATATTTCCTTGGAGAATGCACCTCTTTACAGGTAAATTTTGCTGAATCAATGGGCTTACATTCAAAAATTATATTTTAAAATCATCCTCAAGAACTGTACTCACAGCGAACTATTACAATGGTCCTTTATCTGGTATCAAATACCATTTCCACATAGAAGGGAAACAATAATTGGCTATCTAACTGAAAATAATAATTTTCTATTTTAACAAAGACATTTAATGATAAAAACCCAAGTAAGAAAAATATTAACAGATTCCACAGAAGATGTCAAATTACAGAATCATCACCATTTTTTCCAGAAGCCAATATGAAGATATGACACATTTTACCTTCCTTTCCTATGTTGCTTAGGGAAATGTAACAATGATTTTGCACAATGGCCTACCTTGACCTTTTGTTGATGTAAATATACTTAATATATAAGTGACAGCTCAGTTGTTCATTCTTTATTTAAAAAGAACTAGTTTGAAGGAGACAAGTTTTAAATAGTGAGATTTCAAGCTAGCTTTTTTATATACTGTATATATTGTAGAATACATTTCCCTTTTCCAGTCAGGAAGAACAAAACTCAACCTTGCAAATGTCATGTCATATAGCATATATAAAAACAACCTGTAGATGCTGGTCTTTTAAACACAAAATAACTGTGCTTTAAACATTTGTAACTGAACTTATTGAAAACAGTTTTTCATCTCTACCTGAGTATATTTGCACAATTTATTAACATTCACATCTTGTTTTTTTTTATAGTGGCTATCATTTTCAAGTGGAGATTTTACTTCACAGACAAGATTTTTATTAAAAAACCTAAGCAACATAAATTACCCTTGTAATCAAACTGGTTAATTAAGATTTTAAAGCATATGCTCAGAAGAAGCCAACTTTTAAATCAAAAGCACAAAAATGATCAGTGGTACAAAAATAAAATGCCTTTGAAATGTTTTCTTCTCTTAAAGGAGCATAACAAATTGATCAGCAATCCTGAAGGTGCTTTATTCCATATTTTATGAAATTATTAGATAAGGTAGCCATTTTTTAAAAAAAATAACATTACTACTTTTATTCTAATTCTTTTTCAGCAAAGGGAAGGCAGTTGAGACTTAATTCCTACTTAATAGAGTAGTTTTGTTGATTCAATGTCAGCATACACAGATTCAGGAGAGCTTTTAAAATATATCCTGGCCCTGAAAGTTTGCAACTCCATTTTTAATCAACTGTTCCTGCTTATCTTTAAATGATTTGTGCATTAATCATTTTAAAGATTGAAAGAAAAAACTAAGACTGCAATTCTAAGCAGACACAAATGCAACTAATATTAAAATAGAAAGGACTGCCACAGTTAACAATAAAGTCTTTATACTGTAGTATGAGAAATATTTATTTCTCTTGAATATATTAATCAAAAAGGAGTGTTTTTTTAAAAGCAGTGATGGCAGAATATGTAAACTTTGGAACAACTTCAACATGCCAGATTCTTATTGTATTTTCCTTCAAATAATATCAAGCAGCTTAAGATCAACTTAATTAGGGAAGGGAAGGGTTGTAAAATAAAGCTGCATAGAGAAAATATTTTAGAAATAACGTACAGAGCAATGTGCTAAATACTGCATCAGTTATGATATATCAGATGGCATTAGCATGTATTATGACTAATGAACAGAGTAATGTCTTAGAATGTTTTAAGTGCTGCATTTAAATAACTAATTGTTTAGCTCAATACTTACTGTCAATGACAGGACTTCTGTCACTGGAATACTGACTGCTCTTTGCTTATGCACTATAGGTACAAATCAAA
>JARGCV010000079.1:1612500-1787500 GCA_034064705.1 Bothrops alternatus | reverse complement strand
CTGGTGCTATTGCCTTGTTGTTACAGTTGTGATGTCAGTCCCACAGATGCCTCCAGAGAACTGCCCTTGGGGAGGAGGGGAAGACCTTCTGATTTATGAACTGCACTGTGTGAAGTTATGTACTGCCTGAGTAGATCTTTACTGAGATGCAATTTGGGACATAGGTCCTATCAATCACAGTAGGTAAGTTTTTAAAGAACTCTGTCTATAATCACAAAAACAAATTCCATCAGAGGAGATTTTAATCCAGCGCAATACTGTTTAGGTAGCAAGATTGAAATTCAGACTTTGACCTAGTGATTTTGTTTATGAGTGACAGGAAACATCTGTAGCAACTAAAGGTGTTCCCAAGCAAAAGGGTTAACAGGATTTAGACCTTTTCTGCACGAAGGAAACAAACCTCTTGTATTTTTCAACTAAAAAGTTCCAATTAGTCAACAAATTCTGATTTTTGTATTTAATATAAAAGTGACAAGGCAGGAGTAGGCAAGTAAAGTACATAATTAGGTACTTCTATAACTATTTTTAATATCAGCTTGCATCATTCTCAGGTATTAGAAACTTTGTTTTTTATTGAAGCAAACACGATTCATACATGTGTATTTTTTTTTAAAAAAGTACTTTATTGAATTAACACTTTGATACATTTCTTCAACTTCATTTGTATCAGGAATCAGAAAACTCTTGATTCACACTTGCAAAATCAGCTTTATTTAATTGAGAAATTAAAATGCAATAAATACATATATCCATTGGAAATTCTATGCTTAATATCTTAAAGCACAACTGTTGCTTAACCACTGAGGAACAAGTATTGTTTGCCCCAGATTATTTAAACTTGATGACAGTCATTCAGAAACAAAAAGTATATTGGAGTGCAATTCTAAGCTGAATTGTGACAGGGAAGCGCATCATAAAAAATATTGGCTCCTATTCTCCCCCCCCCCCCAAAATCATGTTCATATTCTGTGGCACTCATAGCGTTTATGTGAATGGATAACATTACAGAAAAAATATTGCAGGATTTTTACAGATGGCCTAATTTTCTTTGCTGAAATTGCATTAAACGTTTGAGGAGCTATTTTTCAGTTACATGCAAATGTAAGTGATTCTGTCTAAATATACTGTACTACTTTGCACAGCTCCTTTATAGGTTTAAGCTAGGATAGGAAATGTAGTAACAGGAGACAACTGCATTAAGTGCCTATCTCCCCAGTTTTCTAAATGTTTCTTACCCCTCCAGGAATAAATCTCAATTCTGGAAGCCAAGCATTCATCAAAATTTAATCTGTTTCTTTAAATGCACAACAAAAACTAAAGAAGAGCAAAACATAAAGCTTCTCATAAGCTTCAGGCTATATCTACACATGACCTGGATAATTTTCTTAAAAGGAAATGCCTCCCACCCAATTTTACAACCATATAAAAAGTAAAAACACTTGAAATAATATCATACTCTTGCTCTTGATGCATGATTTATATGCTGTCATATGTCAATTTTTTTTCTTAATTTTAATGTGAGATAAAACTAGGATGGAAAAACTAGTCAAGGAACAAACCATGTAAATGCACCTTATTTTGAGGTTTTTGCTAGTCGTGTTTTAAAATATTCACATATTTTTGCACTACAGAAGTATGGATATAGCAGAATAAATAGATTTATAAATGATATGTATTCTCCAAAGAATTTGGTAATATTCGATATCAGCCCAAATAAATTCACAGTTTAAAATGTCCTCAGCAAAGCATCAAGCCCTTTGAGAACTTTCAAATCTCTGTAACAAAATTGCAATCCTGAGATCCAAACCACTGGGGGGGGGGTGAAATAACCCACTGCTCTCACTATAGATTAGTATGTTTCAGGCTATTTTCCTTTTTCTAATCTCACTTATCTTTTATGAATTTTGCCAGTGTGCCACCACAGTTCATTAGAATCAAGTTGCTACTACCGTCTTCACAGGCAGCAGGAGTGCAAAGTTTACATAATCCCAAAATGCACAGGGATTTTTCTCAACACAGTGTGGTTTTTAAACCCCTCAAGTTATGTGAAATAGGAGAACTGACCTCAAGACACTATAAACCTGGATGGTCTGGTTGTGAGTTGAAAGGTCAAGCTTGCTGGGGAAGGTCCTGAGGCTGTTTCAACCTAATAGTAACATTTGATTTGAACAAGATTGTGTTAAAAGCCCAAGTTTCATGAATTTATCTGTATTATTGGCATGTCTGGAACTTTGCTGAAAAGCTGACAGTCTAAAACACACAAAGAGAACAGTGATCAAGGAACTACAAAAAAAGGAGGATGTAACCAGTAAATAGATAAACTAAGAGAAGAAAACATTGTTTTTCTGCTTCATCCTGATAGATTTTCTTTGCATTGTTTCTTTGCGTCCAGTTATTTTCACTGTGGATTTCCTCCTTTATGTGGACTTCCCCCGTTCTCTCATTAAACCATGATTAAAATCACCTAATTTTGTATAGAATTACAAATGTTTTGTACTGGAATTTGTGAACTCCATTAATTGTCATATGAATAACTGCATTAATTGCACTGAACACAACAGAAAATCTTGCATGTTAAGTGATACCATTTCAAAAGTAGATAAACAGTCACTTCTGACAATTTTTAAAAACAATTTAAGACAATTTAGGATATAAAAATTTGGGGAGCTTGCATAATTTTTTCTGATTATTTTATGTTAGTGACCTAAGAGTTACTTTCAATGGAAGAAAAGGATCTATTTTGTCAAGTTTTATTCTTTTCACTGTATTTTCACTGTATCAAGTATGAAACTGGGTGCTGAAAATCAGGCTCTCATAAAAAAATATTTTTAAAAAAATTATAAGCAACTAAAGAAATTAAATTGCAATCAATCAGTAAGGACCAGATGGTGTTCAGTAGAGAATTCTAAAGGAACTAACAACCAGTATAACTGAGCTGCTAACACAAATATGTAATTTATCATTGAAAAGACTCTACTAGCAACTTGGAGAATGGCCAAGGTTATACCCATCTCTTTAAAAGGTGTTAATGATGATCCTGGGAATTAAAGCTTGTAATTCACATTTTTGTATCAAAAATCTCCTGAGGAAAAAAATAAAATAAAATCTGAAAAAAAATCTGTGATTCCTGTATACTTTTAGCTAACCTCTTAAGTTAATGATTCATGGAGTAGTCAACATGCATGGAAATGACTTAATTTTTGAAGAGCTTGTAATAAAAACATATAGATGTCAAAATAATGTAATATAGCCAAACCTCAGACATCTCTGTAGATTTTATCCCAAATCTATGTTTATGGTCCTATACATGAGCTTCAACATTATTACGAATAGGTTTTCAACTAAATATGTACAAGAATGAACTTCCATGAAAGAAAGAAAAAGCACATCTTCTAGTAAGTTCCATGAAAATCAAAGGAATCAATTCCAAATAAAAAGAAAATTCCAATTTACTAACAGTATAAATATGTGCCTACTATCTTCTTTAAATATTAATCAAACTCTATGTTTCTTTATGAGGTTGGTTAACACATATGTTAATCTAACACTATAGCACAGATGGAACAAAGGCATCTATGAATTCTTCCAAAGTACGTTAAGATCATTTTGACCATTTCCCAGATTATCTCCTCCAAGTGGAATTTGCCAAGCAATGTATTTTTATATAGAGAAGTGAGGCTTAGTGATCAATCTTGCATCAGAAAATTGTTCTTTGCCATAGTGACTCCAGGCTTTGTCTCCAGAACCATGTTCAGCTACAATTTTGCAGTGTTGGTTACTCTTGATAAGCTGCCTGTTGCTGCTATTTGCATTTATTGTTTGTCTTTATGTGATTATTTCTGTTTGACAGTCTGGTTCTAGATTTTTTTAGAAGAATATCTCCACCTCTGAAATATCCCTTGACATCCAGATATCTCTCACTACTAAAGCTAAATAGATATAAAGTTGCAAACAGTAAATGCCACCTCAGAAATTTGTGGATTTTGCAAGAAGGAAATTGGACCATATATATTAACTTATTTAAAATATATAATTTAAGAAAACTGAAAAAGCAAATGAAATATCGGTAATTTGAAATGTAATCCTCTTGACCCAGATCACAAGAATATATTGCAGGAATTAAGATGAGACCACTAAAGTCTCATGAAGTCATTTCTCCCTGTCTGGATCTAGTAGCAGACACACACACATACATACACAAACACACATATTTATACAAATTCTCTGTCTAGCTATCTCTGTCAGGCCATAGACACAATATTATGCTAGCTAAATAAATTCATAGGGTCATTGCTTTATAAGTTGCCCAAAGTTCTAACTTTAATTAGTTCTTCTATATTGAATGCATTGTATCAATCAGGAAATTAGATACTTTATCACTCTTTAGATATATTATGTGAGTCGATCCGGTATGCACATATGATATTCTGTGTTTTACAATGTGCAGAAGACTCATGTCAGAGGAACCGACATATTTCATTTCAGTGATCTCAGAACATTCCTTCCAAAGGAGAGCTATGCAGGATTCAAGAAGATAGAATTTTTCCAGCTTTTCAACTTTTGAAAAAGTCTCAAACCCTGAGGGTATAAATTTGTTGCCTTTAGAGAAGCAGCAAATATGATAACCAAGATGCTGATATTGTTCATGTTATAATTCAGTTGCAAGTTTATTTTAGAGTGGTTATAATTTACCATTTTTGATGGATATTTAACCATCAAACTAAATGGTTCCGATAAAAAATAAATAAATGATTGTTATAGAAAAACAGAATAGCAAATACATGGGAAATGAATGATACCATGGAATGATTGATTACAAATTTTCTCAGCTTGGTGCCTCCAGATGTACTGGACTCTGGCTACGAATTATGGGAATTGAAGTGCAACACATCTGGAGAGCACCAGATTGGGAAAAGCTGGCATACTGTGTTTCTTCCCGAATTAGACATATATTTCCAATGTTGCCCTGGCCCAGTCTGCCTGTGGTTCCGTTAACCAGGAGGCCTAGAAGAAAACTCGTTACTTTCACCTAAATAAATCCACTTTTCTGTTTTCATTTTATGCATGGGTTTATGTATTTTTATCTTGTCTTTATTATTTTTACAAATAACTCAAAGTAGTGACCATATCCATCATACCTTCCTTCTCCTTTTCCCCCCACAACAATCCAAGGTCAGTCTAGTTTTTATGGCTAAGGCAAGACTGGAACTGTCTACCCCAGTGCCTGAACACCTAAATTAAACTGGCTCTTTTATGAACATGCTTTGATAAGGACTTTTCTTTAATCCAGGAAAATTGTTCAGAAATAAATATTTTTTTTCATGAAATCCCCCAGGCAAATATTGTACATCACTGTCTTCAGAGGTGTGGCTATGAATCAATCTCTCCATTTTTGTAGCTGAGTCCAATGATTCATCCAGATAGCCCTCCTTTCTCCAGAACAGACAGAAACAAAGTTTACTTTTGCATACAATTTTTCTCAACTTATTTTGTAATGTTTCTGCCCTGTAAAGGACTGGGAATAAGTTCCATTTAAATCAGTTTGTTCTATAGGAAGCTTCTTTAGTCCATACCATTTATTAATATTGTATTGTGCTCCCACTAAACTCAGTTCAGATCATGCTGATGCAGAATATTTTTAACTCATCCTGTCACTAATCCAAAATGCTTAGTGGAATTCTACTACTAGATGCACTAGAAAGGGCAAAAGAAAAAAGAGGAATAAAATAAAACCAGTACTTGTTGACAAGCATTTTTTTTATATAAAGCCTCCATAAGAAAAATATTATATTTAATTCAATGCTTCACCAATTTGGCAAAAAATTAAATAGATAGTGAGATTGTGTTAATTTGAGATGGAGACTAACATATATTCATTCCCTTGCAATTATAGCTTATTTTTTTTATCAATATATTATATGGTTTGGGGTATGACAATATGAACAGTACCTACTTCATCATCCTTCAGTTTATTTATCTAATTTTCCATTCTTTTCCAATTCTTTCACTATATATACCACTTATTTTGCTTAAAATTAATTTTTTCAATAAAGAAAAAATCTACCTCTTTCATGTGTTTTATTATGAACAAATTGTTATTTTTTATTTTTGGGTTTTTAATTCTCATCCCATGTTGGCCTTATTAATAAGAGAGTATACATATGTATGACAGAAGAGAAGTGAAAAAAGAGAAAAAAGTTAACATACAATATCACTAAAAAGACTGACAATGTAAGGCATAGTCAAATTGTGGCAGGAATGTTGTGCAAATTTTTGGAGCTGGCTTTCTAGCATTTTAGCCTAATCACACAAATATATATTATCATCTCCTTACAATGACCTACATTTTCTGCAAAGCTTGTCCTGTACATATAACAACTTTATGTGTACCAATATGTGATCATATCTTTCCCATATTAGCTTCCCCCAAGCAGCCCATGTTTCTCTTTATCAGAGTTCTCCAGAATTTTTATTTATTTTTATATATGTGTTTATTATGAAACTTATTTGCTGCCCATCTCTAATATCCAATGACTCTGGGCAGTTTATAATATAAAATTAAGGTCCAGTTGAGATGAGTTATCCTCTAGTTTCCAAGCTTTGAAAATCTGACCATGCATTGAGCTGGACATGTATACTTTCTTATTAATAAGGCCAACTTGGGATGAGACAGAGAGAAGAATATACCCAATAATATTTTGTTTCCTGTTGTTAATATTACAATTTAGAGACTATAAATCAAAAGTAAATTCTTGCATGTGACAGCCTTTTCAATCTCTATTATGTTTTCTCATGAGGATCTCCAGATGACATAGGTTTATAATAAATTTGGACTAACAGCTTGGGAATATGGACTATGAGTTTGGTGAAAATGGGTGGGGCATATTTCTATTAAAGCCTTTGAAAACTTAATCTATGACTTTACTCACTCTGTAGAAACATTCTTCTTTGAATGATCCAAATATATTCCTGATCATCTCTGCAAGTATCCTTCAAACTTTTACTTTGCTAAGATTTTCACATGGGTGGGAATACTCAATTCTTCCAGTGTTTTGGACAACCTTAAGCATCTGCACAAGTAATTGGTATAAAAACAAAATAAGGGCAATTCTATTCTCGCACTTCAGGGCATAAGCTGATTACCAACCGAGGTTGCAGAGAAGATTCCCTCAGTGACAGACTGTTGCAATTAGGTGCATTATGTGACATTTATACCAGTCCCAAAAGCCTCAGGCACCAACACAATCTGAAACAGAAATATACAAGACAAGATGGACATCTAGTTTGCTATAGCATGGCGTTTGTTTTTTAAAAGGTGTTTGTTTTTTTTGTTTTCTACAACTAGGTATATGTATTTCTTGTGGAGTTGAACTAGTTTCTCCACCTCTTGGAGTCTCCCTATAAATATGCTGTGGACAACGATGAGAGAGAGGGGGGAGAAAAAATGTGTTCAAGTGCCAAAGGAAGTTGACAGCTCAAAGCACAAGACAAGTTCTGTTTCCACTTACCCTCAAGAACTGTTTGTAGCAATAGATCTAACCCCTGAGAATAATAAGTGGTTACATTTTTGTTTCATTTTATTTTGACAATGAATTAGATGTCCTGAATGTCTGCAGAGTTCAAACAAAGCAACAGGGCTTCAATTTAACTGGATAATTTTTTGTAAATATCAGTCAGACAGTCACAATAATTGTTGTTAACAGCTTAAAATGCCATTGTAGTAGGTTCTCTGTGAAAGAATTTTCAAAAGTAAACCAAAAACAGTTTGTTTTCCTTGTCATTCCCTCCTCCCATCCCCAAATCTCTACAGCCACTTTGCTAAACTGAACAAAGATTTGGCTTTTTAAAAGTCATGAGCTGCCAAAGATGTTTTGAAGGTTACCATTCATACTATTAAGACAAGTACTAGAGCTGAAAGTGATGCTGTATGCTGAGCAACTAACACATTTAGAAAGCATCCAGTTTGAGGGTTAAATGAAAGCAAAAATAATTACTTTATCCATGTTTTTGAAGAAAATAAAACAGCTTGATGTAAGCTAAATGAATGGAAGCCTGTGACTTGAAAGGAATAGATAGATAGAGGGGGGAAAAAAGGTCAGAAGACTAAATTTTCCCTAAGGGAAAAGTCATTCTTTGGAATCATTAACCTCCTTCTAGGTCACTACTGGGAGGGGGTCGGAAGCAGCAGGAAATCCTCCTGCTCCAAGAAGAATGGGTGCATCTTTCACCACCCACTGACCTGGCAATGTTGTGGCAGACATAATTGTGTTCACAAATTCCCCTTCAGGCACGCTTGGTTTTAGATTCCTCTTTAAAGAGCCATGATTATCTAGTTATATTGCAATGTGCCATTTATAGTGGATGTTTTCAGGAAGCTGCAACATAATTAAACTACTCTTTGTCTGAAAGTCTGGTATCATCTTCATAATCCAGGGAACAATAAAGGTGTGCTAGTCATAGAGTCTTAATGTCTTCAGCAGAACTAAATTAATAGCCATAGTTTACATTTTTGGAGACGTAGCTATTTTATTAGCTTGCCTATATGGCAGAATGATAATATGGTATTTTATTAGATGGATAAGGCTGAGCTGCCGAGCACTGACTAAAGAGACACTCTATATGTTAGCAGCAATATAAGTCCCCATGGTGATATATTGCCTTCCTGTTTAAGAGAAGCTGCTATAGGACTATCAAGTGCAAGAAATTTCTTTTGAGTTTTGCAGTTCTGTACCAAAAGCATCTGAATCTTGTTTTGTTGAGGCAATGATAAGATACAGCAATTAAAATTGCTAGTATATCTTCTACTTATGTTGTCTGAAGTTTCCACCAAAGTGCCTAACTTAAGGTTAGGCCTTAGATTTGCATAGCATAGCCTGTAGCAGCTGTAGGTTAGCAGAGGGGCAATTATTTTGCTTGCAGAGACTCCAGATCATCTAGGATCATGCCAGATAAGGTTGGAAAATCTCCAGTATCAAACTGCCCCTGCCAGTTACTGTTGAAAATAATGGACTGGATGGGCTTGACTTGACTTGACAACTTGTTCAAGCATCATACTAAACTATAAAGTGATATGTTTGGTATCGGTTAAGGTAAGATACAACTCAGCTATTGCTATATTATGTGGCTTATGTTAACCCAATTATCATTTATTTAAAATTTATAAATCTTGGCTCAGGATTTTTTTTTGCAATATATGGA
Source organism: Bothrops alternatus (assembly GCA_034064705.1). Classification (NCBI taxonomy): domain Eukaryota; kingdom Metazoa; phylum Chordata; class Lepidosauria; order Squamata; family Viperidae; genus Bothrops; species Bothrops alternatus. The sequence continues at coordinate 1,778,302 of JARGCV010000079.1, read as the reverse complement.
TTTTAGGTTTTTTAATATTCTGTATATGACATATATTGTTCAATGTAAGAAAATTGAGCAATATTTCTTTCTGCTTCTTTATTAATATACAAATAAAACAGTCTAGATGAAACACTGATTAAATTAAGTTAAACTGAAACAGAAATAAAACATTGCAACAGATCAAATCTAAGCGACAGGTTCAGTCCTATTTCTAATTCTATACATTCAACTCAAACTGAACTTTTAAAAGACAGTGAAACAATTGCATGAACTCAAGAGACAATCTGAAGTAGCTAAGATAAAATACAACATAAATATAATATCTAGTAGAAGAAATATCACTGTTCACAAAACATGATGACAATTGGATTGGTTTCTCAGAAATGATTACCTTTTTACCTATGGTAAATAGAGTAACAACTCACCTAAGTAAAACTAGTATATAAATTATGTGCAGAGTTTGCATAGCACAACAGCAAATTATATACTGTATCACATTTACTTTTGATACATTTTAGATTCTTATAGCAGGTGTATACATGTCCGCACACAGACACAACTCACAATTAGGCTAAATGAATTAAATCTGCTGATTATTACTGTCAAAGAGACTTTCAAAGTCAGAGAGCTGAAGCTTTTGACAGATATTCCCTATGTAGTCACTTTTGCCAAATATGCATTTCACATACTGTGACTTTGGTTATAACTAGTGAACAGCAATTCAATTTATAACTATTACTTAACTGCATAAGTTCATGTAACACAAACTTGCTTGGATGAAACAACTGAACTTGAATAACAAGTTGATCCAATATAAAGAAGAAAACTCTCACTAAACTACATATTAAATGTGATGAAACATAAAGCAGGGGGGAAAAAATACTCCTGGCACATGAGACATATCACTAGTATAAATAGCTCTGCTTTTGTGCAAGTTAAACTACAGCAATGGTTTAATTTTAATATATAATAACATTTCCTAAACTAAGGCAATCCTTTCATTTCAAATTAGGAACAGAGATAAAAGTAATACAAGAAGACATTGATTCCCAGATCTGGACTTTCATTTGTGTGAATATCTTCAAACATTTAGTTCATATGGCTTCTATAACCATTATAGACATTTTTATAAATGAACATGGTAATTTTGGGGTGCAAGTGATCAGTATTAAATGCTAAAAGATCCAAACCTTTATGCTACAAAAAAATTAATACATACCTCCTCTGTAATGGTAAGGTTTTGAAAAATTATATAGCTGCTTGGGGTTATTTTCTGTCAAAATATATACTTTCTTAATATATTTATATCAATATCTTCACAGTCATTCAAGAAAACAATGGAAAAAAATCTTTTCCCCTTTGATTTGGTTCCTTTTTTAACTGGTTAATTTTGAGATCACTTTAATTACCATATCCAAAGTTCCCAGTCTTGCTAGAGAATGAGATTGTCTTATCTTATCCTAGGTAGTTTGTAAAGATATAACATATTAAAATGTACAATTTTAAATAATATAGTCCTAAACACATACAATTAGAAGACCAATAGAACTCACTGAAAGTTATTTTTAAGTAGTTATACATAACACTGTAGTGTCTGTCTCACTGATTGTATGAGAGAGAAGTAGACACATACTGTAATGTATGTTTGATAGTACAATTCACCCATGACAAGTACTTGACTATGAATTTATTGGGAACTTATTCACAGGTAAGTGTATAGTGGACTGCAGTTTGCATTGATTATAATCCTTGGGATACAATAACACTTTATTTGACTAGGGTTTTTTTTATTGTATGCTTGTCTGTTTGCAGGCATACAGATAGTCTTCACTTAACAAGTGAACTGTTTGAACAATGAACTTCAAAATTCTTAGAGGTTCTATGGCAGCAAAAGGTAAGCATATAAGTTTAAGTAATAAATAAATAAAAATAAATAAGTCAACAGGACTTCTTCCAAATAGAAAACATTTGCACATCACTGTAAGCCAGAAAATAAATCATTCTTGTTTATTTGTAAAAGGGTTCTCTGTTGGTCCATGCTGCTTGACTTCTACTATTATTCACTGTGGCTAAGAGAGATAGATGCATAGGTTATTTGACCTATAATGTAATATCATACTAGTGGTATAAAAGTATCTTTTAAAAAAAAATCATAAAAAATTATTTTTAGCATTTTGGCTGTTACAGTCAATTAACTATGATCCTCGTTTCACTGTGACAGTGACTAAACATTACTGTAAAACTAAATCAATAGTCTTAATGTTTTTTATCAATCTCTTTTAGTATTACCATATTTTGTCATAAACACCGCTAAGTCCTTTAATAGAGGATATGTACTTGCTTATCAAGAAAAAAATGTGCTACAATTAAACGGGGCTCATGGTTTGAACTAAAAAAAAAAAAGTTACGACCGGTCCTTAAAGTTATGACTTCTGCACATTCCCACAGTCACATTTCAGGCACTTGGCAATTGGCTTGCATTTATGTTGAGTTGCAGCATAGTGTAGTCATGACCACAATTTCTGACTTTTTTTGTTGGTTTCTGGCAGATAGTAGCAAAATAATGCCCGTTGGATACACTGGATTTGCTTAAAGACCACCTGATTTGCTTAATAACTATATGATTCATTTAACAACCATGGTAACTTCCCTTACAACCATCTTAAAAACAGTCATAACATCGAGTCCAGTCACATGGTGACTCACTTAATGACTGTAATGACTTATGACCAAAATTACAGGCTTATTTGTAGTCGTAAACTTAGGACTACCGGTATGCATGGATCCCTCTCTCTCTCTCTGCTTCTCTTTCTCACTCCTGCTCTCTCACACACATAGCGATAATATTTATACAGTAATTTACAAAAGTGTTAGGCAGTTGTGCAAAAATATTGTAAATTAGGAATGCTTTCAGAAATAGAAGTGTTAATAGTTTATTTTTATCAATTAACCAAATGGACAGTAAATGAACAGAAGGGAAATGCAAATCAATTTCAAAATAGCATCTCTTTTGTTCATTTACTTTCTATTTTGTTAATTGATAAAAATAAACTATTAACATATATTTAGTTACATCTTTTTTGTTTATTCAAACTTTAAAAAAATAAATATGTTCTTAATAAAAATTAATTATAATTCTAAAAATATTATCAAACTCATAACATGAGCAAAAAAGAAAGAAAATGAAGCATAAATAGATAAATAAATAACATAAATGAAAATGAAGAATGCCTGCCAAAATGAAACAGTCTTAAGGGTCCTCAAAGATGTGTTTGCAACACTGTGAGGAAATATTATACTCCTTTCTCTAGACTATTTTCAATGAATCTAATGGAATGGACTGTGTGCTGTTAGAGCTTATATGATAATAAATTGGCTGGTCTTTAAAATGTTGCAAGATATTTCCTTGTTTTTATTGTCTTCCCTGAACTGAACAATGGAAGTCAAAGGTACAACTGGGTGTTTAAGGATTCTGACACATAACTTGGATGACTTCTTCCAGCATGTTCATGCAGAGATAATAGGAAATCCTGCCTATCAGTGGCTCCATGCTGGAACAATAGTTCACCTTCTTGAACCTAACTTCCATGAACAGCCAAAGCCATTGAAAAACAATTATCCCCTCAGAGGCCACCCTCATCACGGTGAAGCAGTCCGGACTGCTGAAGGCCTTTGAATTGAATTCCTACTGACCATATTTATTAAGTTACCATCTTAGTGAAATTCATCAAAACTCACAGAGGCTCAGAAGTATCAAGTCACCCTTTCCCAGGTGGTCTGATGCAGAAGAATAGAAGTTTTCCATCAAAAAACTTGTTTGGCAAATGTATACATCTTTTGCATAACAGCATTATTACATATGGAAAATAAAAAAACCCAATCACATAAATTATTATTATTATTTATTTATTAAATTTCTGTCCCAGGTGTAGTCGTTCTCACCGGCTGTTTTAAGGAAGCAAGTGTTCCTTAAAGAATCGGTCTGCACACTTATATATTAACAAAGACAAACACAGTCTAATTTTTTTTGCAAGGGGTTAGTTGTTTGGGTTAGCCTTAAGCACAGAAACTTTTTCTTCCCTTATGTGTTTTAATTCTTTTATTTGTTTTCTGATTGACAGTAGTAATAGCTTATCAAGATGACTGAGGTACATAAGTTATGATTGGTATAATGACCAGTGGAGGAATTCAGGGGGTTCGCACCAGTTCGGCAGAACTGGTAGATATTTTTTTGTTGCCCAGGCCCAGAATGAACTTCTGGAAGTGACATCCACACAGAGAACCAAGCGGTTGTTCACATATTTGAATCCCACCACTGGCATAATTTATAAATGGCTTTCAAAGTAGTTCTGGATATTAGTTTTAGCATTCCTTTTCTCACTCTCCTCTACAAAATGGTATACTCACCAGCTGTATATCTGTTACTTTACATCCTTACTCAAGATCCTAAAGTGATTAAAGCCAGTATCCATTCTCTATAATGACAGATACTTTCAAGTCACTTTATGAGCTGGGAAACACTTCTATTTATTCAAGATACTCACAAAGATAACCAAGTTCTATTTCCGCCATAATATTTTTAGTTTCATCTAAAACCTTAACATATGAAGTAGCTAAAGCCCCTTTTTAATTACACATACTGTATACAGGGTTCCTTTTTTAAAAAAAAAATGAAGCTTGAGAAATTTAAGATTATAATTCAAAAAATTATTCAGCTATAGACAGAATAAGACAAAGGTATAAAAAAGCAACAAAAAAAATCCTACTCTTTTAGAACCTAAGGGGTTTCCCCCCCCCCTTTCATTTATTTCTACTACTTTGCAGATGTGTGGGGCAAGTAGGAGGCTAATATATCTCACTTTAGCAGTACTAATTGTTTGCATTATCACAATAATCAAATGCAACCATATTAATCTCTGTGGTTATTAACTTGATTTTTACACATTAAGATTTAGATTTAATCCCTCAGGACCATCTATTAATGCTTTTAAAGTTGACGGGTTTCAACAGTTTTAAGGGTTCCCCCCCACCTTTTTTTAGCTGCAGGCAGTAAAATCTGAACGTGTGTGGAGTTTTGTATTTTGCATTCCTGTGGGATTCTCGGAGACAGTGCTGTCAAGGACCATGAATCATGTTAATACATAGCAACCTCTACAGCTATTAAAATGTCTGCAATAATGTGATTATTTTAAAACGAAAAACTAATATCACATGCATTTCTTAAAGATCAACTCTCCTTTTAAAATCCTGAAGAAGGATTGCAAGTGAGAAAAAGGTGTAGAAACTTTCGAAGCAACTGTAACCTGAAATATCTGCAAAATATCTGCTAAAAAGAAGCTTAATATATTTTTATAGAATCCTTCTTTATTGACCTCATTGTAAATGACAAATTATGGTACAATATAAATCCAAACAATGGGATGATTACACAATTTTATTTTAGGCAGTTGATACTAAGATGAAATTTCTGGAACATCTATTTTAAGATTCTCACAACAATGAATTATTATATCCGAGAAGCATAAAAATATTCATTTATTATAAATATTACATTACTGTTTATCAATGATATTGATGATCATGATGATGATGTTAGCTCAGATTTCCTTTTAAATTCAAGATAGTTGTGTCAATTTATAAGAAATTAAAATCATAACTAATACTTCTAGTATGACCAATTGCTCCTCCCTAAATTTTAGCAACAGGACTTCATATAATTATACTTTTATATATTTGAAAAGGAATTTCAAGGGTGGCTTACAAGGGGGTATTTATGCAGTATGGGTTATGAAGTACAGGACTGAAATTAGATAAAAGAATACAAGTAATTCAAATTTATTCTCCTTTGGTTATAGTCAGAAAATAGGAGAAGACTAAAAAAGACTTTCCAATAATTTACAATTATTCTCATTTCTTTCTTAAACTAGAAAACATTGACATGGTTGTAATGAAGATTTAGCAGTAATTGGTCTAGATTCATATATAGTGTATTTCCTTTAATCTGAATTGCAGAAGAAACAAGGATATATACATACATCGGAGACGAGGAGAAAGGGGTGGAGAACATAGGAGGTGAGGTGTGTGTAGGACATGGCCATGAAGATATGGGAAGGAGAGCGGGGGGGGGGGGAGATGAGAGGACAGTACCTAGTGCATGGCTCAATGGAGCGAGAAGGAGCAACTGGGAAAACATGGAGGAAACGAACGGCCAAAAAAAGGGGGGAAGGAGCATGCTGAACTCAGGAGCCTGTAGTGATGAGATGGATAGCAATACATGCACAAAGAAGGAGGGTGGAGGAAACAGAACAAGTAATGGGGTGGCAGCATCAATTAACATCAAGAATATAATCAACACGCAACCCAATCAAGTAGGACCTATGACGAGATCCAGGAGCCATGTGCATAAACTGACTAGCACTATAAAGGAGACTCCCATCGACTGGTTTTAAGCCCTGATGATGTTGGCAGTTGGCCGATGAAAGCTTGGCACTAGATTAAACGTTTTTAGTTTTAAATCTTTCCTGGTGTTCGTGTTTGTTTGCTTTTATAATATGACTATACCCAGGATTCGTGTTTTTAACGAAATATTTTTTTAAATTGCATAATTGCATTTAGGCACCATGAAACTTATGGCAATCTCACTAATATAGATGCACAATGCTAAACTTACACTCTAACTAGAGTAGGAATGTTTATCACAATATCTTAAAATAAGTAAATTGTGATTATTAGGTTTTAATGTAGAAATATGTAGACAAGTCATTCCCTATTTTGCGTGTTAAAATTATCCTTATAATATCATAACAGATATAGTATTGATATCAATTATGAAAATAAATCTTAGAAAAAAGTAAAGTAGTTTTAGAGAATATCTGTCTCCCTATCATCTATTTATCTGCCTGTCTATTTATTTCCATGCTACTAGCAGACTAACTACATGCATCTATATTGGTATCAGTGTGCATTTCTTTTTTAAAAAGTTGATGTTTTTTTTATATATAAAATTTTTTTATTAAAACAATCAACATTAAACATAAGATCATATTAAGAAGCAATCATCATAGAACCTGAAGTACAACACTAAGTATTAGTCTTTGTAAACGTTTGATTTGGTAAACATTCCTCACTCCTCACGTCAAGCCTCAACTATACGCCTGTTACATTTTATTTGATTGGTATTTCTCTTATATATAGTCTATCCACTGTTTCCAGTCTATCACATATTGTTCATTTGAGCGATCCTTCAAATACGCCAAAATTTTTGCCATTTCTGCCAAGTGTATTACTTTCAGAGTCCAAACTTCAATAGGTGGTATTTCTGGCTTCTTCCAGTATTGTCCCACCAGCAGTCTAGCTGCTGTGACCAAATTAAGAATTAGATTCATCTCAGTAATAGTGCAATCTTTTATGATCCCTAACAAAAGATCCTGAGGTAGAAATTCAATAACCTGAGGTAGAAATTCAATCCGCTTTTTCAATATTAAAGTAATCAACATTAAACATAAGATCATATTAAGAAGCAATCATAGTACATAAAATACAACATTAGGTGTTAGTCTTTGTAAACGTCTGGTTTGGTAAACATTCTTCACTCCTCACGTCAAGCCTCAACTATACGCCAGATACATTTTATTTGATTGGTGTTTCTCTTGTATATAGTCTATCCACTGTTTCCAGTCTGTCAAGTATTGTTCATTTGAGCGATCTTTCAAATATGCCGATATTTTCGCCATTTCCGCCAAATTTATTACTTTCAAAGTCCATTCTTCCATAGGTGGTATTTCTGGATTCTTCCAGTATTGTCCCACCAACAATCTGGCTGCTGTAATCAAGTTCAAAAATAAGTTCATCTCAGAGATAGTGCAATCTTTTATGATCCCTAACAAAAAAACCTGAGGTAGAAATTCAATACGCTTTTTGAAAATGGTTTGGAGTGTCCACCATATCTTCCTCCAGAAGGCTTTGATTTTTCTACATGTCCACCATACATGAAAATATGTAGCCTCCCCATCACCACACCTCCAGCATTTGGGTTGGGTGTCTGGATAGATGTATGCTAGTTTTTTCGGGTCTAGATGCCACCTATAGAACATCTTGTAGAAGTTTTCCCTTAGCTGTTGCGCTTTCGTAAATACTAAATTTCTCACCCAGATTTCCTCCCACATTTCCATCGTGATGGGATGCCCAAAATCTCGTTCCCACTTTACCATACAGGTCTTGATTAACACAGTTTCAGAGTCCATTTCTATCAGAGCACCGTACACTCGTTTGATATGCATGATCCCCTGCTCTCTAACTTGTTCGATTAAGTTCTCATCTGTCAGGGACAAGCCCTTCCTCGTGTCTTTTTGCCACCTAGACTGCAGTTGCAAATATGATAGCCAGGTACCCCCTACTCCTTCTTCTGCTAGCGTATTTGGTGGCTTTAATGAAAACCCATTTTCTTCTTCCAATACCAGTTTACTGTAGGGCACCACTTCCTGCCCCTGAGATGTATTTATGTCACCTATTGCGTGCCCAGGTATCGTCCAGATGGGGATCCTATCGTGTAGGAGGTACTTATATTTCATCCAGACCCACAACAACGGGGTTCGTAGAGGGTTCTCCCTGAAGTTCGTATCAGCCTTTTTGTCATACACCAGGTATGCGTGCCATCCAAATAGTAGACAATGCCCTTCGATATCCAGTATTCGTTTGTTTGTCATGTTAATCCAGTCACTCAGCGCCACCAACGCCGTGGCATAGTAATATAAAAATAATTCACCCGGATCAAACAGGATTTATACAAGGACGTCAGATGAAAACTAATGTGAGACAGCTGTTGAACATAATAGAGTACTTGGAAAGGCATAACCAGGTACCCGCCACTCTCATGTTTGTGGATGCAGAAAAAGCCTTCGACAGATTGAACTGGCCGTTCCTGACAAACCTGGTCCGGGAGATGAAAATGGGAGAGCAGTTTCTCAACTCCATAGTGGCAACTTACCAGAAACAAACAGGCCGGATCATTGTGAATGGTGACCTAACAGACTCATTCAACATAGAAAGAGGCACGAGACAGGGCTGCCCGCTGTCACCCCTGCTATTTGTTCTAACATTAGAGACTCTACTGAACAAGATCAGAGCAGCAGAAGACATAAAGGGCATACGGATTAGACAACAAGACTACAGACTATGTGCCTTCGCAGATGACCTGCTGGTGACAGTGTCATAGCCAGTACAATCAGCAAAGAGACTGATGGAGATAATGAAAGACTATGGTAGGGTATCAGGCTTCAAAGTAAACATATCTAAGACGAAGATGTTAGTTAAAAATCTGGACAACAAAGCAAAACGGGACTTGGAAAGGATAACGGGCTGTGAAATAATTAAAAAAGTTAAATACTTAGGAGTGGAGATAGAAGCAACGAATGCGAAATTATACAAAAATGTTTTAGTTAAATGATTTAGTTAAAGATTCTCTCCTGTTGTTTTTTTTTTTTTTTTAATAATTTTTTTATTAAAATTTTTTATAAAAAACTTTTAACAATTATAACATAGTAACCTATTAACTCAACTGAAAACAAACAAATTACATAATAAAAATAAACAATACAAAGAACTGCTCGGAACCCCCCTCCAGAACACCCTCCACCAGCCCACTCCTCTTGTATTTTCGCTCCTCCTCCTCGCCATCCAAAACACTAGCTACAATTCTACCGAGCATCCTACAAAAATTATCTAATCCCTAAGTCCCCAACTACAGTTGAGAAACATAAGCTAACGTATATTATCTCCCTCCCCCCTCCCCCCCCGACTTCCCAGAATGAATACAGGGTAAAAACACAAGAAACCTCACTAAACTACTATATTAAACTATTTAACTATATATCAAATCTAATTCTTTCAACTGATATTTCTTTTGCATATAATCAATCCATTTCTTCCAGTCCATCAAAAACGTTTCATTTGAGTGGTTCTTCAGGTATGCCGAAATCTTAGCCATCTCCACAAGATGGGTAACTTTTAATGTCCATTCTTCAATAGATGGTATTTCAGATGACTTCCAATATTGTCCCACCAACAGTCTTGCAGCAGTAATCAAGTTCAAAATCAACTTAGTCTCTGTGGTGGAACAATCCTTTGTAATACCCAACAAAAACAACTGTGGTACAAACTCAATACGCTTTTTCAAAATATTTTGAAGAATCCACCATATTTTTATCCAAAAAGCCTTAATTTTTTTGCAAGACCACCAAATGTGAAAGTAAGTAGCGTCCATAGAGTCACATCGCCAACATTTGGGTTGCAAATTTGGATACATAGACGATAATTTTTTGGGATCTAAATGCCATCTGTAAAACATTTTATAAAAATTTTCTCTTAGATGCTGAGCTTGTGTAAATTTAACATTTTTCACCCATATTCTTTTCCAAGTTTCCATCATAATTGGGTGGCCGAAGTTACCTTCCCATTTAATCATACAGTCTTTAATTAATTCAGTTCCAGAATCAATTTCAATTAAAGCATCATATATTCTTTTAATATGCATCTTTCTTTGATCTCTAATTTGTATAATTAATTTTTCATCATCCTTTAAAGAAAAACCCATCTTGACATCTTTTTGCCATCTGGCTTGAAGTTGTGCATGATAAAACCAATTATGAGCTATACCTTCCTCCCTTAATTTATCTAATGATTTCAGTTCTATGCTATTCCCTTCTTTATTTAAAAGTTTATCATAGGGCACCACGTCTTGAATTTGTTGTATACCTATACTCTGTATTGCGTGTCTGGGAACTGTCCATAAAGGAATTTTACCATTTAACTTATAATAATACTTTTTCCAGACTCGCAAGACAGAGTTTCTTATTATATGTTCTTTAAAACTCCTATCCAATTTTTTGTCATAAACTAAATACGCGTGGAGCCCATATACTAACCCATATCCTTCTATATTTAATATTCTTTCATTTGTTAAGTTAATCCAATCACTTATAACCACTAGAACTGCTGCATAATAATATAATTTAAAATTAGGCACTTTCAAACCACCTCTCTCTCTTGTGTCTTGAATAATTTTAAATTTAACCCTTGGTTTCTTGCCATCCCAAATGAATTTGTTTATACCTTTCTGCCATTCATCGAGATTTCCATCCTTTTTAAGTATTGGTAACATTTGAAATAAAAATAAAAATTTCGGCAATACATTCATTTTAATAGCGGCTATTCTGCCCAACATGGATAATTGTAGTTTTTTCCAATTCTCCAATTCTTTTTGTACTTTACACCATAAAAGTTCATAATTATTCTTATATAATTTACCATTTGAAGCTTCTATATAAATTCCTAAATATTTAACTTTTTTAACTATCTCGCATCCCGTTATTCTTTCCAAATCTTGTTTTAATTTGTTATCAAGATTTTTAACCAACATCTTTGTCTTGGATAAATTTAGTTTAAAACCTGAAACTTTTCCATAATTTTGAATAATTTCCATCAAACTCTGAACCGATTGTATTGGCTGAGTTAGCGTCACAAGTAAATCGTCTGCAAAGGCACATAATCTATAATCATGTTGTCTAATTTGTACCCCCCTTAATTCCTCTGATGCTCTAATCCTATTCAATAGGACGTCAGATGAAAACTAATGTGAGACAGCTGTTGAACATAATAGAGTACTTGGAAAGGCATAACCAGGTACCCGCCACTCTCATGTTTGTGGATGCAGAAAAAGCCTTCGACAGATTGAACTGGCCGTTCCTGACAAACCTGGTCCGGGAGATGAAAATGGGAGAGCAGTTTCTCAACTCCATAGTGGCAACTTACCAGAAACAAACAGGCCGGATCATTGTGAATGGTGACCTAACAGACTCATTCAACATAGAAAGAGGCACGAGACAGGGCTGCCCGCTGTCACCCCTGCTATTTGTTCTAACATTAGAGACTCTACTGAACAAGATCAGAGCAGCAGAAGACATAAAGGGCATACGGATTAGACAACAAGACTACAGACTATGTGCCTTCGCAGATGACCTGCTGGTGACAGTGTCATAGCCAGTACAATCAGCAAAGAGACTGATGGAGATAATGAAAGACTATGGTAGGGTATCAGGCTTCAAAGTAAACATATCTAAGACGAAGATGTTAGTTAAAAATCTGGACAACAAAGCAAAACGGGACTTGGAAAGGATAACGGGCTGTGAAATAATTAAAAAAGTTAAATACTTAGGAGTGGAGATAGAAGCAACGAATGCGAAATTATACAAAAATGTTTTAGTTAAATGATTTAGTTAAAGATTCTCTCCTGTTGATTTGACAAGAACAGCTATATATTCAGTATCATTTCAAAGGTACTTGTGATCCCTAGGCCACATTAATCAGTGATGCTACCTCCTACAAATGCAAAGATTTGCATTTATAAATAGCCTTTGTTTTGGGAAGGAGAAGTGGCTTTGGCAATCTCTAAGCTTCAGCACCCTGTGCCAGTGCCTACTTGGCCTTAGCCTAAAGCTGGCTTTGTAAGAATTTGTATATGGGTTTGACATCAGACTCCAATCCTAAATTTGTAATGCACTTGGTCAGAGTATTAAAGGTAGATCTGAGATGGAATTGCAAGTATAATTCTGGAATCTTAATTAAATCTTTTGTAGTAAATTTTTAAAAAAGGCTTTGTCAGTGATGAATTTGTGGGAGCCAATGCAGCCTACTTTGTCCATATTTTAAAGCCTGGCCCTTGGGTCATGACATCTCACTTTGTGGAAACTTGCAGCAAGGATAAGGAATCTCCTGTCCATTTTCTTTTCTATATTTTCCCTGCAACATAAACATTTATGAAACATTCCCCCATCTACTTACACAGTGCACACCATAGATTCAAGTGACAATAAACACAGCCCACTGGAGCATGCATGGTACTCAATCCCCTGGGAAATCTGACAGGCAGCCATGGTCAGTTTATTTGAATACCAGCAAACAAGGGGACTGACTGCCTGAATAGTTGATTAGCACCTGTGCTCCTTTCTTCCCCTCCCTTCTTCACCTTACCCTGTTGTTAGGGTGACCCAGCTGCCAATCAAACAGGAGTGTTGGGCAGCAGACCAGAGGATCGAAGACAAGATGGCTGCCTGGGAGCTCTGTGGCACAGAGAAAGAAGTCAAATAAACAGAAAACCGAAAAGTCAAATAAAGACATAAACTAAAGGATAGACTGCTCGAGCAGAAGACACAACCGGTATGGAGGCAGTAGCTGAGAAAATGGAGAAAACGAAGTAGTTATTTTCTTTTCTCAAACTGGCATGAGATAAAAGTTCTTGACCTAATGATTAAGAGAAATACCAAGAAGCATAGCCAGGAACAAACAGGGAGAAAAAATGAAGAAAAAGTAAAGACTTTGACAAAACAAAAATAGATGTAAAAATAGGTGTAAATAAATACATAGATAAAGGGGCCCCAGTTGATATTGTATATCTTGACTTTCAAAAGGCTTTTGACAAAGTTCCTCACCAAAGGCTCCTAAAAAAGCTCTCCAGCCACGGAATTAGAGGACAGGTCTTGTCCTGGATTGGTAACTGGCTAAATTGTAGGAAGCAAAGGGTGGCAATAAATGGACAATTCTCCGGATGGAAAGAAGTGAGAAGTGGTGTACCCCAAGGTTCAGTTTTGGGACCTTTACTTTTTAATTTATTCATCAATGATCTGGATGTAGAAGTTAATAGTGAGGTAGCCAAGTTTGCTGATGACACTAAATTGTTCCGGGTTGTGAAAAGTGAAACTGATTGTCGGGAGCTCCAGAAGGATCTCTCGAAATTGTGTGAGTGGGCAACAAAGTGGCAAATGCATTTTAACCTAAACAAGTGCAAAGTTATGCACATCGGGGCAAAGAACCCCAATTATACTTACCAACTGATGGGGACCAAACTTTCTGAGACAACCCAAGAAAGGGATCTTGGGGTTTTGGTGGACAGCTCGATGAAGATGTCAACCCAATGCGCAGCAGCAGTAAAAAAAGCAAATTCCATGCTTGGCATGATTAGGAAGGGAATCGAAAATAAGTCAGCAAGTGTTGTATTGCCTCTGTACAAATCGATGGTGAGACCACACTTGGAGTACTGTGTACAGTTCTGGTCACCGCACCTCAAGAAGGATATAATGGAACTGGAAAAGGTGCAAAAAAGGGCAACAAGAATGATCAAGGAAATGGAGCGCCTCCCTTATGAAACCAGATTGCAACGCCTTGGTCTCTTCAGCCTTGAAAGACGGCATTTAAGGGGTGACTTGATCGAAGTGTATAAAATCATGCATGGGATAGAAAAGGTGGATAGAGAAAAATTCTTTTCTCTATCACACAATACCAGGACAAGGGGGCACTCCCTAAAGCTCATAGCTAAGAAAGCGAGGACAAATAAAGGGAAATATTTCTTCACCCAGAGGGTCGTTGATTTATGGAATTCACTTCCTGAAGGGGTCGTGACAGCTGTCAGCCTTGACAGCTTCAAGGCAGGGCTAGATAGATTCATGGATGCCAAGTGTATCGGTGGTTATTAAAACGGATGTCCATGTGCCGCCTCTATGTTGGTTGAGGCAGGCAGGATTCCCTTGAGTACCATTTGTTGGGGGTCAAGGGAAAGGGAGGGTTTTGCCTTCTCTTTCTGCTCAAGATCCCCATGTACAATTGGTGGGCCACTGTGTGACACAGAATGCTGGACTCGATGGGCTTTGCCTGATTCAGCATGGCTCTTCTTATGTTCTTATGTTCTTATGTAGAAAGCAGAAATTAAAAAAGAAAAAAAGACTGATTGAACTCTGTTGAAGACTCTGCAACTGAGGTGAAAGTGACTGGGATGGAATTTTTGTAGGGAAGGAAGCGATGGACACCTGATAATTTCCTGTCTTGTAAATAGACTTGTAGTTTAAAGAAACTTCTCTGATCAAATCACAATGTTTTTCAGAGTTGTAACTTCAAATTCACTCCTGCTGGGTGACCAGACTTAGCCCTGCAGTCACCAAATCACCAAATCACTTCTTCTAACCTACACTCCCACAAAGAAGAGGGAGTCAAGCTATTCTCCAAAGCGCCTGAAGGCAGGACAAGAAGCAACCGATGGAAACTAATCAAGGAGAGAAGCAACCTAGAACTAAGGAGAAACTTCCTGACAGTTAGAACAATTAACCAGTGGAACAACCTGCCTCCAGAAGCGGTGAATGCTCCAACACTGGAAGTTTTTAAGAAGAAACTGGACAGCCATTTGTCTGAAATGGCATAGGGTTTCCTGCCTGATCAGGGGTTGGACTAGATGATCTCCAAGGTACCTTCCAACTTTATTATTATTATTATTATTATTATTATTATTATTATTATTATTATTATTATTATTATTATTTTGTTGTTGTTGTTCTCGTCGTCATCATCATATCTTCATCATATCATCATTATTATTTATATCTCCAAATGAGTTTAGTCTGAGAGGAAGAAGGGCCCAAGCAGGGTCCATGAACCTTCAAATATGGCAGGAGTATGCCTAACATGCTCCTTGACCTTACTGACTAACCTCAACAGTCCCCCTCTTGACCTTTCAAACCTGCCAATGAAGTCAGACTTTAAGTGATGAACCAAGGTGTTTAGAGATAGATGTAATTGAATATCTGTAATTGGCATGCAGAAGTACAGTGATCACTCAGTTCCTATTACAAGAAAACAAAAAAGCCCTGAATTAAACAGGGTTATAGATTATATGCTTCCCGAATTATTAAATTGAAATGATCAAGAAAGCAATATAAATCATACTGTGATCTTTATAAATGGAATGTAACACCTAATAACAGAGGGTAACCTTACTATGGTCTGACCCAGTGCTTCAAAATTCTACATTTCTATAAGGTCTCCAAGCCCTATAGAACCCTTCTACTAATGCTAGCACCTTCTAACATAAACAGTAGCCTTAGTATACTCATGCAGTGTCACCTTTCACACTAAGGAAAGTGCAATGTGGTTTCTGTTATCTATATTTTTCCACTTTCGGGTCATCAGGCGGTATTAGTTCTGCTCTATGTAGTATACATTTCAGAACCATAAAAAAGGGTTGAATATTATTTGCCTCCCAACAAAGTTGTATAGCACTTTGAAGATTCATGCAGGTATTGTAGCATAAACTTTCAAGGATCAGAGGTGATACTGTCAAATTACATAATCTACAATATAAATTAATCCCAAAGGTGCTTTTCAAAAGACAACTGGACTTCCTTGGTTTTTTCCTTGAAAATGTTTTGTTCCTCATCCAAGAAGAATATGCTATAAGTTAATGCATTTATCTCCTCCTTTTCCTATCCTGAGAGTTCAAATATGGTGATATACTATACTTTCCAGCTAAAAGAATCTAGGCATAGTAGGAATAAAGTGAGCCTAGATATGTATATTCAAATATTATACACACATGTATGTGGTATGTGTATGTACATGCATATGTGTGAGTATATATATGTGCTGTATTTTCTTTAGCTTTTTGTATAAATGCAGCAAAATAAAGCTTGTTCACAAGTGAACAGAATTGTGAGATTGTGTGCTTCTCTTTTTTTTATGTTTGAGCCCCATAGTGAATTTAAAGGTATGTCATAAATGACACTCCTAAAGTTAGAAAATACCACTGCTATCAGAGACACGGCTTTTGCTTCATTGACATGCTTCAGGCAATAAAATGTTGCAGACCTTACTACAACTGTGTTTTAAGCTAAGAAGTTATTCTTCATAACTATAAATATGCCTGAATGGAGAGTTTAGAGAATGACCTTCCCTCTAGTGCGACAAGTAACATTTGCTGCTATAGATTGTTATTGAAGCCCTTAGCATTTTTTTTTTACAACAGAACTAAATAAGTATTCAGGTGTTAATGTGCTTGCCTGGTTGTATCTCATTTATTTTTATTGTCATTTAACTTGTTCCTCATAATTCTTCATTGTTTCTTCTTTGCTCTTGTACTTCCCTTTTAGTTTACATTACATACAAATACAAACAGAGAAGAAAGAAAAATCAGAAAAAAGAGATGTTAAATGTGGGAATAGAATCGTTGGGAGTCAGGCAGCTTATACAATTAATATGTATTATTATTATCTACACAACAGTGTGACATCACAGCTGTCAGTTGTTTAGCTGGTGTTGGCATCATATTCATTGAGTTCTTTCCAAGAACTTAGGATGTTGTAATGTATTGCTGTAATATATGTGCGGATTCAAGCAGTATGGCCTTCTATAATTGCTGGAGGAAATTTTGTCACTGACCATATTTTATAAGTACTGTCCAAGATTTTTTGGCATGGCATCCAGTATGTCTAAACCACTAGGCTGGTTTAGGACATAATCTTTCAATTTTGATTTTCAGCTATTGATAATTGTGATTTTGAATCTCCAATTTTTTGTCTTCTATTCTACTATTCGTGCTATTGACAGGTCAATTATGCAAACTTCCTTCTTTTCAACCACAGTTTAAAAGAAAACAACACCTCAATGGACATTTTGCTTGGAAAAGGATCACTTTAGGTTTTTGGCTGATGCCAAAAGCCCAACAGGTACATTCCTTGAGAAAAAGAATAGAATAGAGTTGGAAGGGACTTGGAGGTCTTCTAGTACAGCCCCCCCCCGCTCAAGCAGGAGAACCTATACCATCTCAGACAAGTGACTGTCCAGTTTCTTTTTAAAAGTCTCCTGTGATGGAGCGCCCACTATTTCTGAAGGCAGGCTTTTTCACTGGTTAATTGTCCTCACTGTTAGGAACTTTCTCCTTAATTCCAGGTTGCTTGTCTCTTTGATCAGTTTCAAACCATTGTTTCTTGTCCTACCCTCTGGTGCTTTGGAGAATAATTTGACCCCCTCTTCTTTATGGCAGCCTCTCAAATGCTGGAATATTGCTATCATGTCACCCCTATTTCTTGTTTTCTTTAGACTAGCCAAATCCAAGTCCTGCAGCCGTTCTTCATATGTTTTAGTCTCCAGGCCTTGGGTCATCTTAGTTGTTCTTCTCTGAACTTTTTCCAAGGTCTCAACATCTTTTTTGTAGTAGGGTGACTAAAATTGTTTGCAATATTTCAGCTGTGGCTTCACTAGGGTTTTATAAAGCAGTACTAATACGTCGCGTGATCTTGATTTTATGTCTCTGTTTATGCAATCCAGGATTGTATTAGCTTTTTTGGCTGCTGCTTCACATTGCTGGCTCATAGTCAAGTGATTGTCTACTAGGACTCCAAGATTCCTCTCACAGTTACTGTTTTTGAGCCAGGTCTCACCTAATCTGTACTTATATCTTTGATTTTTCCTACCTAAATGTAAAACTTTGCTTTTCTCCACATTAAAACTCATTTTGTTGGATAGGGCCCATTGTTCCAGTTTGTCAAGATCTTTTTAAATTCTGAGCTTGTCTTCTAGGGTGTTGGCTATTCCTGCCAGTTTATTATTATCTGCAAATTTAATGAGTTCCACTTATATTTCTTATATAAGTCATTGATGAAGATATTGAAGAGTACTGGGCCTATGGCAGCCTTGTGGTTCCCCTCTGCTTACTTCTCTCCATGTGGATGTAGTGCCATTGAGGACTACTCGTTGAGTACAGTTTGTCAGCCAGCTACAAATCCATCTGGTGGTGATATTGTCTATTCCATCTTTTTCTAGCTTACAAACAGTAGATTATGGTCTACTTTGTCAAATGCCTTACTGAAATCAAAGTATATTATGTCCACAGTGTTTTGCTGGTCTATTAATTTGGTCACTTTATCAAAGAATGAAATAAGATTGGTTTGGCATGACTTGTTTTTAACAAACCTGTGCTGGCTACCAGTTATAATTTTGTTTGCTTCTAGTTGTTTGCAGATCTGTTTTTTGAATATCTTTTCCAGGATCTTCCTAGGTATTGATGTTAGACTCACTGGTCTGTAGTTTCCTGGTTCTGTTTTTTTTCTCCTTTCTTGAAGATGGGAACCACATCAGCCCTTTTCCAATTCTCAGATACTTCCCCGTTGCTCCAGGATTTTTGAAAGATATGGTGCAATGGTTCTGAGATAACATCTGCCAGCTTCTTCAAAAGTCTGGGATGTAGTCTGTTGGGTCCTGTTGATTTATATTCATCAAGGTTGGATAGGTGTTCTCTTCCCATTTTCTTGATTATTTTAATTTTTATTTCTAGTTTGTCTTTTGCAGTATTTTTTTTGGTGTGTTGTGCTATAATTTTTGTGTGTGTGAACACTGATGCAAAGAATGAGTTAAGCAGGTCTGCTTTCTCACTACTGCCTGTTAATTCATTGCCTTCTTCTCTCTTTAGTGGACCTACAGTTTCCTTGACTTTTTTCTTGTTATTAATATGTTGAAAAAAACTTTTTTTTTATTATCCTTGATTTCTGTTGCAAGTTTTTGTTCATTCTGAGCTTTGCTCTCCTGACTGTCTTTGCATGTTCTGGCTGTCTGCTGATAATCAGCCTTAGTTATTTGTCCCTCTTTCCATTTTTCTGAAGTTTTCATGAATTACTGTTTGAATTGTGCTAAGGTAGTCACATGTAATACACCTTTGTCAGCTACAAAAACTAAGCAGGGCCAGAACTTGTTAGCATTTGGATGGGAGACAAAAAAAAAAAAAAATCTTAGAATTGTTGGCAGGGTAGTTGAAAAAACATTCTGGAAGAAGACAATGGACAGAGGCAATGGGAAAAGTCAAAACCATATTGTTGTCAAAAAAAACTAGGAACTGAGCTAAAATAAACTTTGTTTTTGTTATTGTTTATTATTATTGATAACATTGCTGTTGGAAAATATTGCTCAAGAAGGAGGAATAGCAGAAAAAAAGTGAAATGTATACAGTATATCAAAAGACTGACATTTTAAAAGTGGGATTCCATGTGATTAAAAGATCCTGGATCTGTAAAACTTGAAAACTGTCTTGTTCCACTTTTAAAAAATAATCTAAAGTAGAGTTCATGATTTATGAACAGAACATTTGAAGAATAGCTTTTTCCCATATTATCATGCTGTGCTTTGTGCTCTATCACCAAAAGAAATATGATTGGTAGACGTTATAAGAAAGTTCCTGTTTGACATCACCTTATCTAAAGAACTCCCCCATCAGCAAAGTCAAAATGAGACCTTAGCTGTAATTTTGTAAATTGTTAAGATACATTTGATCCACCAGGTTTTTAATTTGTACCAGTTTATGTATTTGTGATATTTTCATGTTTTATTCTGATTTCTGGTTAACTTTCTAATTCTACTGAATTAATAATTAGTATTATTGTAAATGCTAGGGCTAAAATCTAGCATATTTTATAATTATTTCAATACTGTTTGAACACAATGTCATGACCCTTGAGACAGTGTCTCAAAGACCATAGGATATGTGTTCCTGCCATCAATGTCAGATCTTTTTGATTTGGAAAAAAATATCAGAATGGGACAGTTACAGAGGAACAGACAGGAGACCAAGCTATGATCATTAAAGAGTCTGTTGTACACAAAGCACCTTTCCTGCCTCCATATTCCTAAATGAATCAGACACTAGATAGATGGAATATGCATGTTCTTTTTCATATAACATTATAAGAGATTTTGCCTATATATTTAAGTGTCTCCCTGAATGAAATACATAGAACTTTGCCAAATAGAATATGACTTTATTCTCATCTGGAAATACACAAAATAGATTATAATGGCAGATTTATACACCCTCACTCCACCATTTGTCTTTGTATGAGGTTTAGTAGTTACTGTTGCCACTAACTATTTTCTAAGGAATAGCCATAGATTGTGACCTTCCTTAATTCCAGTATGTGAATTAAGCTTATGTTTTTTATTGACATATTAAAGGAAAATATGAAATAATGAAAGAGAAATAATATTTATAACCACCTCCTGGTCTACTGAGTATGTAAGTAGGAGCCTGTCACCTCCTTTGATAAATAGATCAATCTCACAAGGTATGAATAGTCTCAAAATGTTGTTGTTGTTTTTTTAAAAAAGTCAGAAATTCTAAGCCCTTTTTAGTATTGCAATAGCAAAGAAAACGAAAAACATAGAACTGCTAAAATTAGTGATAACATCTTAAAATAATTTTCAATAGAAAATATGCATGAATAACTTTCTGCCTGACCGTAGCATGTCACTGGTCAGCTTTAATTTAGAAGTAACTCTGAGGTAAAAAGTTTCCAAATTGTACAAAGATTTACACTTTACCAAAGATTTACATTTTCAGAAAATATAAACATGAGCGAAAGAACAAGAAATCACTAACTAGCAAACACTATAGCAAAAAATATATGTGCTATAGTTCTTGGCTTTTCCTATGGAACTAACAACCCTTAGAACAAATCTTACCACTTGCTTGTTACTCAGGTATTCTTCCATCTACAAGTTCCAGCTTAAATCTGAGATTCAAAAGGAACTTGTTTCTCCTTGTTTCTCTTCACCCCTTGGGATGTACCTTCTTACTTTTTTTCTCCCTAACTTTCACTTATTTTTTTAATATTTTATCAACAAGAGTAAAATACAAAACAAAAACAGAAAAACATACATCCAAAATTAACAACAAAAAAGAAAATAAATTGTGTCTGTACAAAAAAGGAAAAAAATGACCCAAATGTCAAATAACTTTCATTTCTTTTTCAAAGATATATACTATTTTTTTTCTCTAGGTGAAAGGAAGTGTATTGGGTATTCTCACTACTTTTTAGTATGAGATTTTCAACCATTCATCTGTCAGAATGAATGTTAATCCTGTCTGACATAAGAAGTTAGGAAGGGGCTAATCTCACACCAGACATCCTTTAATCCAGGGGTCCCCAACCCCCGATCCGCAGCCCAGTGCCAGTCCACAGCCCATTCAAAACTGAGTTGTGGAAGTGGTTGGTGAGTGTATGTGCACACGCAAAGCTGCATTTGTGAAAGTGGTGCGCACACGTGGAACCATCCGCTCTTTCCCCCCACCCTATCACCACCGCCTCTTCTGCTAGTCTGCCAAGCTGGAAAAATTGGGGACCGCTGCTTTAATTAATAGCCCCAAAGCCTAGGATGCTAGTTCTCTTCTATATTAGCAGCAACTGTTAAAATGATTAATAGGGATATGGTCTTTGAGAGAGAAAACAATCCACTATCAGCATAATTCTCACTTCACATTTATATTTTACTATGAATATTTACCTATATGCAAAATACAGGTAGTCCTTAACTTATGACTGGTCACTTAGTGACCATTTTAAATTATAACAGACCTCCGGAGGGGTACTTAACTGGAGTTGATGTTCCAATGATCAGGTCTGCCCCTTTGTTGCATTTCCAGCTATTTGCTGTGTCCTGTAGTCACGTGACCATGGTTTAACAATGGTTTTGCTGAAAACTGTGATTTACTTCCTGGTTTTAGCAAAACCATTGATTTGCTTAATGACTACATGTTTGCTTAACTGCTGCAAAAAATCTCATAAAATTGGGTCAGTCATGTGACAAACGTGATTTACAAACCATACAACATATAATTGTAATGAGCAGGCTCAATTATGATCACAACTCTAGATCTATCTGTAAGCAATGATATATATTATGATATATACCATCACAGTTCCTTTCAAATTATGAGATGTAAAGCATTAAGGATCTATTAGCTCTTCAAAGATCAAAAACCAGCATCTTCTTTTTGTGCTTCTTTTTGCCCAGCCACACCTTTCAAACACAAATTTTATAGTCAAGATATTCATAGTACTTAGTTACCGCTGTGTTTATGAGCAAAAATTACTATGTGGAAATAGAAATATTTTTCTGTTTTATGCATAAAAATTAGGCTCTTTCCTGATTTTTGAAGATATAATTATGAGTAATAAATGCTCTATAAATGTATACTATTATGCCACAATGGATCAGAATTGATGTATAAGAGAACCGTGGATAAATGGCACATTGTATTTTCTACGATATATCAAAAATCTAATCCCCCCAGTCAGAAGTTATATTGCCTTCTTCATTTTACTTCTGTAACCCCATGAAGGTTTAATTGGCAGTTATCTTACAATGTGATCTCTTAGCTTTTCAAGAGTCCTTTTCTTTTCTGAGAACAATTTTTTTGAGGGAAAAATGAACATTTTCTCAAGGGAATTAATTATTACCTTGACTTGTCTAGTCATATATTTCATATGAACCTTTTGAAATTACTAAACGCATGACAGACATACTGTGCAGTTCTCAAAATCACATCATACTGTTGAATTTTAAAGATGTTCCTAACCTCAGTTGGTCATGTGTGGGGACAAGACAACTCAGACTCTAGCTTTCCTGCTTCTTGAATGACAACATTCAAACTTGAGCAATTCTAGCACTGCACACATGTGCACAATCCGTTCATACTGCAGTCCTATTGTGCTTTCCTGATAATCATCTTGTGAGGAAGGGGTTAATGTGTTAGGATAAGAAGATGTAAAGTGAATGGAGTGGGCTCACTGTCACTTAAACATTACTTGTGCAGAAAAAGAGCTCATAATGACTTTTTTCTTTGTTCTCTCTTGCTTACATTTTAGAATTTCCATCACCTGTATCATTCATCTTTGCTTGGGAACAACAGCCGACATAATGTGTCACTATATTATCAGGGTGTCAGAATCAGATAGCTTGAGTTGGCAGAAGTGCTGAGGATTGTTGGAAGATGCATGCCCCATTAGATTTTTCTCGTTTAGGGAAATGCTCTGGAAAAAAATTCCTATGGGCAGAATTGTCAAATCGCTAAGATGTGTAGAAATTCTCTTCAGGAATTAAGTTCATTGTCTCAAAGTTTTTTGATATACCTATTTCTAAGGAAGAATCAATCTTCCTGTATTATAATCCTGTTATCTAAAGCAAAATGGGGAACAGAGACTAAATAATACTTCCTTGTCTAATATAATCACCACAGAATTTAAAAAGTTTTTTGAAATGGCTTTTTAAATTCATTAAATTCCATTAAAATAATCAATTAGGAAATATTTGTATTAATTAAAATTTATCAAACAACTCAACACTTAAACAGTACAGACACTAATGGGATTAGCAGATGGAGAAGGAATTTCACTCATTTTGCCTCCTTCCATCTCAATTATTGAAAAAAAACAAAACAGAAAATAGGTTTTAATAATTCTGAGTTTTGGAAAGAGCTGGCTATTTCTTGTTAAGAAAAGTACAACAGCTGCATTTTATAAGTTGCTGGTGTTTTTCTGAGGTTTGATGTTTCAAAGGTAGCAAATGAGAAGTTGATTCTAACCTTGTAAGTAGACAACTTTTCCATTAGGAAATAAAAAAATGAAAATCTCAAAGACCTATGTCATAACACAGCTTGAACATGCCAATTAAAGTTTATATGAGTAACCTGTTTTGTGATATGGGTGGTTATATAACTTTGAAAAATACATACATACACACAGAGAGACATAATGGACACAATAAATGCATTTCCTATTTTCTACTCTTCCAAATGTTTCTGAACAGTGACTGTATCAAAATGATCCCCCACCAGTGGTCATATTTGTTAAGAATACTGAGAATTAAAGTTCAACTATTCTGGAAAATTACAGGTTACCCACCCTTGACCTACTTAGAAATCATTTCCACACTAGTGATTTATAGTGTTTTCTAGTAATCCAACGATCTTTGTGCCACAATAAGTGTAATGCAGGCTTTATAACACTTTAACCATAATTGTATGATGCAATGGAGATTCTATAAATAATTAGTGAAGAAATTACTAATCACTCTTGTTCTACATTCAACCTATCATAAGGTAAGAGTGAGACAAGAGACTGAGGAAAAAAATATGGCAGGTTCCAGATGCAGTTTATAGATTCAGAAATAGTAAATTCTACTCTAAACTCCGAACATATGTGCTGAGCATCACATATAACTTATATTGATTATATCTTGTAACAGCCCAACCATACTGTTTTGCATAAAAATTTCAGATGTTAATTTATATCTTTATACACACATTACTGTAATTTAACAGAAATACAAGCCAACACAGGAAAAAATATAACCATAAAGTTTGTGCATCTGCTTAGCTTGCTATTCAAGTTCTAAATATTTATGTATTCATTAGATTTATATTCTACTTTTTCTGCAGTAGCAAAAGGCAGTATACATAGTACTCCCTCATTCTTTTTCACCACAGGAACCAACTTCTGTAAGGACTGAATTGGACTGAAAGATAGTGATTTGGCCAAAAACAACCAGTGAAGTTCCATGGATCTTTGGACTTGAACAGTGTTCTTGGCCCTAATCCTATACCTTAACCACCACACCACACAGGCTTCAAATGTGAAGCAGACAGCTGCTAAAACTGGGCTGCAAAACCTGTGACTCTTTGCTGCAACCTAATGGTCCTTTAGATTTTTGAAGCCCAAATCTGCTAGCAATATAAACAATTTTAATTCCCAAAAGAAGATACAATTGAATAGAGTATTGCTTTGCACTATAAGGCAGATGTTCCTACCTTATAGAAATTCCTGTTTAGCTACTTTAGTCTCAACTTCCTCTCCCTGAGTACCATTCAGATACATCTTCTGAGAGAGAAAGAGAGACAGATAGACAAACAGATAGAAAGAAAGAAAGCAAACTGTTAGTCTGACAGACTCTACCAAACATTGCAATCATATGATTTCATCAAATTACAGTATGATACAGAGAATCTAGCCACCTTAACAATGTAGTTTGATTTATTATCTCTAATTCATTGTACCAGTAATAATGAAGCTAAATTTTATACATTTTGGGTTCGTGGTGCAGAAATATAAATATCTTTGGAGGAGTTGCTGATACTTGGAAAAAATAAAAGTCAATTCAAAGAGACCAGCAGAAGACAAAAAGTCACTATCACTGATATCACAAGCACAAATTTATGAAGAACTGAAATTACTAGTTACTAATGGACGATCCTGAGAAATTATTTCCCATCAGGTCAAAAAAGTTAGCAATAACTGAACAACTTAATAACATTGTGTCACCCTTTTTCTCAAAATGCAGCAGCAATGAAATAATTTTTAAACCTTTTCCACCTGGTGAATACTACTACTTCTTTCTGACTTCTTTTCATACCATTTCCTATGTGGAGAATACCCACAATACTATCACATCACTGGTGTGATAATTCCCATTTGCACTAGTATGCTCAGGGATCTGAAAAGCTGAATAGCCGAATAGCAGAGTAGGGGACAGAATTTAAGAATCATTTTTTAAAAATGACTAAAATACCATTAAAAAAAGAATCATTTGTCGTGCTTAGTTGCACTGTCTCATTTTCCTTTGAACAGACAAACAAGGAAGAGGGGACATGGCAAGAAATGATAGTATAAAAGACTATCAGAATATTCTTTCCAGTCTCAGCTGACTTAACTGAGTTGTGAACTGTATTCCTCTCACTTTGCAGATCTGAGCTAACCTGGTCTCCTATTTTATTAGAATAGCTATCATGGAATTTTAATTTGTATTTTTACCAAGACTTAGCCAGGAAGTTGTTGCATCCTTCCTGGGACCATCATTTGAACAGGGAAAGTAAAGACAATGAAATGAATGAGAGAACTTGATTCTTTCAGTCCTACAATGTAAGTTGCTTTGGGCCTAAGGCAATATGAGAATTTACTCATTATATTCTTCATCTGCCTATCCTTTAAAAAACATGAAGAAGCTCTCCTATTTTAGAACTTTTTTATTCATATGAAAATTAGGACTTAAAAATACAGCGCTCTATTTTAATTACAAGCCAGACCATTTGTTCCACAATCTGGTACAAGTTTGTACATGGCTGCATGTACATTGGTTTCCCTGTGTTTATTTGAGTGTGCTGACTATATTCAGCAAATAATATTTTTTTTCAATTCTGATAAGGGAAGAATATTGTTCTAAAAATAATGCCAAATAGTCATTGGTGGCTTATAACAAGGTCTCATGTTCCATTACACTTTCTTTTAGCATAATGCCATTGTCCACCAAAAATCACCACTTTACTCTGCTTAACAGTAATACTAGATATCTTATATACAGAACATGATTCTACGCAAACTTGAACCTCTCTTTTGAGAAATTCTAATTCCATCTGTCAAAGCTCACCTTGGCTGCAGATGCCTTTATTACATCCTGAGCTAAGGTTAACAAACATAAAGAAATATACTTCTCTCTCCTCCAATGGATACATCCATTGCAGACAGCATCTGTTTCTCAAGTAAGGACATCAGGGATTTGGTCTATAAAAGAGAGCATTGTTGCTGGAGCACCGCTATGATAAAACAGCAAAATCCAGTTCAGCTGCCAATGTATCTTGCGCTTACACCATTCAGCCTAATTGCTGCTTACAATATATAAGATCATGCTGTGCTGGGAGATATAGGCAATAACTGAACACAATGGTATGATTTAAAGACAGGTTAGCTTTTCAATTTACTTGTACGAGCATTTGGCTTTCCAATCCTGACACAAATGAACTCTGTTCATATTGTATAATGTCAAACTTAGTTATCACTTTCCTGGGGATTATTAATCCCAATAATGACACAATAAACTTCAGTTAAAGCTTTCCACCTAAGATGGATAGTGCCTTAGGTCTTCTGAAATACTCTGCTTTGCCCTTTGTTCTTAGTGGCCAGATCACACCCAATTTTACTGTACTCTGTATCTGCCAATATTAACAGCTGTCTCCCTTTGGCTCTGCATGCCACCTCTTGGCATACTTTTAAAGTGGATTTTTGGAATTTAAAAATGGCTGTGTTTTGGAGGCAATATTTTTATGCAAAGGTAATCAAATGCCAAGTAGAGTTTGAAAGAAGAAAAATGGATTTTCCTAATAGGAAGAAATGGAATGTCTGCAAGATAATGTTTCGTTCTGCAGATGAGAGCAGAATGGCAATGCTGCCAAACTATCCTGGCAAAAGCTTGAATCTTTCACTTCTTGACTGTACCAGGAACTCTCAAGAGGACAATGTGGGCTAGCCCCATGTCAGTAGTTCGAATAGGCTAAGGTTGCCAGGTTTGAAAAAAGGATTTTATTTTAGCTGTATATTTTATCAGCCAAGAAGAGCAAGATTGAAGAATATACAATAATTTATGGTTACACTGCATTTTTAAAGTAATCTAATAGTCTACAGTTCCATTTTCTATCCTATATTCAACACACACACATATATATTTACATATATGCAAATATCTGCATAATTTAAAATGGGCAGTGAAGAAGGAGTTGCCTTCCAAAACCCAGGAGATTAAAAAAAAATCCACTATATTTTCTTCTTCATAGTTGTGAATCTTCACAGACTTGCATTAGGGAACACAAGCGCCATTCATATGCATTTTCCTATTGTAGCTTTGATTTTAATTTCATGCTTGCTAGTCTTTTTCTTCAAGGTAGTTTTATTGTTAACACAGGCTGAATTTCATTCCATATAAAGACCGAAATAGAAATTTATAGCAAACAAACAAATAAATAAATAAAACTCCTGGTTTCAATAGTTTAGGGTATGGTCTTCAATATGCCCATAATATTCCATACATCAGTGATTGTCAAGATAGGCTGGAAACTTATTTAAATCCCATCAGAGAAAATAAAATAGAGCTGGCATGCACATCTCTCCTACTTTGTAATTTTTGCTATGATGATGAGCCAAGAGCTTCACCCTAAAGCAGATATTCAAACTTGCAACTTCATGTGATGTTGCATGACATATCGGAGCTTTTTCTCCATTGCTGGCAATGGGGTGGGCGCGATTTCCTGATGACGCGTCCGGCCCGCAGGCTGGCAGTTTGACACCCCTACTCTAAAGTATCTGATCCCAAAAAAAGAAATAGAGGAAAAGTATAAAATTAAGTTTAAATTAAGATTGAATATAGCTATTATAATTATTGTCCACATATTACTTCTCTTTCTCTCTCATTGGAGCACTGTTTAATGCCAGTTAAGGAATTTTGGGAGTGGAATTCCACTGCATTAAATGTTATCAATGGGCGAAAATTTTGGGACAGGCTCTAGGGTGTTGCCTTCAAAGTTTTGGAGAATGACATGCAACCCTGAGCCCATTGATGCAGAAAATGTAAGGCTGAAAGAGACCTCAGAAGACATCTAGTCCAGGAATCCCCAACCTCCAGGATGCAGAATGCTACTGGTCCGCGGCATGTTGGCAACTGGTCGGTGAAAGCGGCGGGTGAGTATGGGAAGCTCCATTTGTACAAGCAGCAGATATGCATGTGAAACCATCACCTCCCCCCCACCGCTGCCAGTTTGTGGAGGTTGAAAGGCTAGGGACCGCTGATCTAGTCCAATCCCTGCTCAGAACAGACTTCACTTGAGTATCTCTGACAGATGACATCCAACATTTGTTTCAAGTCTCACTTTATGTGGCAGGATTTTTAGCTAGTTGACAGTTCATATAGTCATGAAATTTCTTTTGACTTCTAACTACAAATTATTTTTTTGAGTTTAGTTCTGGCCCTGCCTCTGGAAAATAGCTCACTTCTTTTCGATTTAAACCTTTCAGTTATTTGACTTACAGAGCTTAGTTTCCAAACCCTTCATCATCTTGGTAGTCATCTGAATTTCTTCCAATTTTTCACTGTCACTTTTGAATTGTGGTGCCAAGAACTGGATATAGTAACTGGCTCTCTTTTAATTTCTGGTTGGCAAGGACATCAGGATCCTTTTCACATGCACCTCTGCCAGTTCTTCCCTAACCTGTACTTCGGGTCTTTTAAATTCCTTTCTATTGATTTAAGTTACTTCTCAGGGCTGTCTATATCTTCTATCTGTGCTTTAATTTTTTTAAAAAAAACCTGTGTATCGTTTGCAAACTTAATCCTTTTCTCAACATTCTCATCTTGGTCTTTGTTAACAGTTGAAAGGCACAGGAGTCAGAAGAGAACTCTGTGGAAGTTGTCTCAGGACTTCAAGCGGAGTCATACTCTTTAATGAGAACTTTATGTGATCATTCGCCTATTGAAAATCTATCCTACACTACTATCGTCTTGTTCACTGAGATACTTACTGGAGAATTTGTTGATGTCCAGGTACACAATGTCTATGGCATTGCCTGATTTATTAAGTTAGTAGTTCACTCTGAAAAAGTTAGTCTGACATGATTTGTTTGTTAATTGTTGCATGTCTATGTAAGGGATCACAAACATACTGTTCCATAAACTATTTGTCCAATAGTTTACAGATTACTCTGTCCTTCCCTTTTTAAAAACTATAAATATAAATTAATACAATATAAGTGTTAATTCTTTTTTATTTTTTATATTATTATTATTTATTTTTTATTGTACCAACCAGAGTTACAATTTGTGATATCAGTGGCTATATCAGACATGTCAAACACAAGACCTGGTGGCCAGATGCGGCCCGCAAAGTGGTTTCATGTGGCCCGCAAAGCCATCCTGGAAACAGTGAGGGAACGGCCCCCATTGCCTTGGCCCTGGCCCAGACTGGCTGGGAGCCAATGTACAATTTTATGGTGGCCATCTATGCTGAAACGCATTCAGTCTTAGCTCCACAAGGCCATCTGGAAACAGCGAGGAACCAGCCCCTGTCATGTCACCACGCCCCCTGGGTGCATGCTGGGGAGGTGTCACCTTTGTGAGGAATGAAGAAATGCACCATCGCGCTGGCCACTTCCAGGTGATGTGCATTTCTTCATTCTTCACAAAGGGTGACACCTCCCCAGCTGTGTTTCTTGCTTATTTTTCTTTCTCCCTCATCTCAAATATTTTCCCACCACTCTGTACTTAGGAAAGAAGGAAGGAAAGAAGGAAAGGAGAGGGAGGGTCTGAGAGAAGTCCTGCCTTAGTCCTGCCTTAGTCCTGCCCTGCTGCCTTTAACTATCCCCTTGCCCCCTCCTCCTGGCCTATCCTGGGGATCTCCCATCCTATTGCTAAGGAAGCTTTGGATACAAAGCTGGATCTCCTCCCATGGAGAGGGAATGGGCCTCCCTCTGACTTTGCCCTTGTACCTATCATGAGCAACCTGGCTAAGGAGAGCAAGCACAGCAGCAGCAGCCTTGAGGAGGAGGTAAGTGCAGCTAGATGCCCCCTTGGAGAAGTGGGGCTGGGCTTGGTGCCACGGGTGCTCAAGGGCCAGGCTGGGCATTTGACCTCTGCTGCCCAGGGCTCCGGGAAGCTCGTGGCACCATCCAGCCCCCTCTCACATGGCCTGAGAGGAACAGTGAGGGTTTTCCAGTGGACCATGCCTTGGCACTTGCCCTGGTCCCACCCCCTTCTGCTAGAGACCTTCATATGTGTCCCACTCCTGCCCAGGTCCCCACAGGCACTCAAATGATGTAGAGCTGGCCATGCCACCCATTAGGCCACACCCACTCCATCTACTCTCACCCAGTAGGCCGCACCCACCCACCCCCCTGAGGGCAACCGCAATGCTGATGCGGCCCTCAATGAAATTGAGTTTGACACCCTTGGGCTATATGAATGAATAAATGAATGAATGAATGAACAAATGAATAAATAAGACAAGTCTGTCATTTTCCCAGTACTTTTTCTTTCTCTTCTTTAAAATGGGGGCAGAATTTGCTCTCCATTTTTCTTGGATCTTGTCAGTACATTAGGAGTTCCCAAAGAATATCAGGAGTTGTTCTGCAATCACTCCACTAATTCCTACAAGTACCCTAGGATTAATCCATCTAAGCCTGAGTATTTGAATTCATTTAAATTAGGTAAATTCTTTCTTATCCTCTCTTTGACTATCGTAAGTTATAATTGTCTCTTTTCCCCAGTGGCATAACAATGACCAATGACAACTCATTTTCCTTTTAACAGAAGACAGATGCAAAATAGGAATTAAGAAGTTCTGCTCTGTCACCATCGCTCTTTATCGATTGGATGCTTTTTCCTTGTAACACACTTTTATCCTCTTTGACTTTCCTTTCATTTCTGAGATACACAAATAGTCCTTTTTATTGCTATTGTTTGTTTTTGATATGCCTTGCCAGAGGTGCTCAACACTGAGATAGCCAGCATATAAATTTAAATAAATAAATAAATAATGTCCTTCGTTTTGAGCATTAGTCTTTCTGACACAAACACGGTACCCTGTATTCTTTGGTGATATATCTTTCTTTCCATTTCCTAAACATGCACCTTTTTCTCTTCAGCATTGTAGAGAGCTCTCTGTATGTCTATCCTGGACTTGGTACATTTTTCCCATTTCTCTTCTTGTAGGAATTGTTTGCAATTCCTTCTCATTTCTCATCCTTCCTGGATTTCTTCCTTCATCAGAATTTTAAGTCATTGGATCCAACCTATCTTCCCTGAGAGTTCCTCAAAGTACACTCTCTGAAATCCAGCCTCTGAGTTCCAATTTTTCTTCACCTGGATAACATAAATTCAAAGATAACACAATTCCTTTCCCCTTCTTTTCTTCTTGAACCACTTCCTTCCTATTGTTGAGGTTTAGGCCCAGGATATCTGATCCCCTTGTTCTTTCTTCTACCTTCTGACAAATGAAGTTATCAGCAATAGAGGACAATAATTGTTTGGACCTTTGACTCTTGGCAGACTTATAGTCCCAGTAGTTGTCAGGATAATAGAAATCTCCCATTATCAGTGCAGCAGGAGTCTTTGAAAGACTGGTTTCTGATACTGAAAGGCTTCATACATGTCTACTGCCTATCCTCACAGTCTAATATCTCTCACATTAATACCACTTTTACTTCTTTCTTTCTTTTTATTCTTACCCCAACCATTGCTAAAGAATTTCTGTGTTCCATCATTTCTCTGTAATATATGTATATGCATATATTTGTTTAAATGCAGTATAACATTTCCCTTTTTTCTGAGACAATTCCTTTTGAATTAGTTGTAGCCTTCTAGTACTACTATATATATATATCAGTTGTGACGCCAGCTCACCTAGTACTACCCCTCCAAGTTCACTGATAATTATCATATGTGTCATCCTGAATTCTCTTGGTTCATTTCCCATATTTTATACATATTATAACTCTGAGGTTCTGCATAACTGACACTGGCATTACTGTTGTGGTTTCCTGCAAAATCCTGAGTCCCTACTCCAGCCTCTTCCTCCTCCTTTTGCATCCTGATTTCTTAATCTCAGTTCTTGGTTCTATAATCAGTTCTAGACATTTGCCACTCTACCCCTTTGTTCTAATTTAAAACTCTCCTAATAAGTTATGTGTTAAACTCTTATTTCCCAGCCTTCATAAGATGTAGCCCCATTTTTTCTCAGGAGTCCTTTGTGAAGGTAACATAAGCCATTATTGTAGAATTTAAATCCTTGGTGTCATTATCTATGCACCAATTACTGATTTCCAGAAACCTGCATTATTCTCTTCTTACACAGTAAGTCACGTGTGAAAGGATTGACCAAAAAAGAAAAATACCAAAATCTTACTTGTGCTCCCAGTTCCTAAATCTTCTTGTCCAGGCTTCACAACCTCTGAAGATTCTGTCAGCATCACTTTTAGTAGTCTTATTTATACCCACTTTAATCAAGTGAAAATAACCCTCTCTGCTTTATTTTTTTAATTGCAACAACATGTGTATTTGTGGTACCTGTGAATTGAGTCTTCTTTAGGCATTGCATTTCCTTCCCTCACTGTCCATATGGTTTGGAATTCCTCTACTGATTTCCCCAACCAAAATTGCATGCAAAATTTCTCTATTTGTTCTTATTTCTTTGTTTCCCCCCACCCACCACCACCATTTTCTTCTTAGGAATTATAACTTTTATTTAGCCCATTTCTTTTTTCATGAACAGCCCAGGTCCTTTTTCATGAACAATATTATACAGTATTCCAAACATTTGAGGATTAAGGAAGGAATGCTCTGGTCTCTTATCTTGCATGCCTCTTCCTACTGACTTTGGCTTACTCATTTTGGGGATGCAGTGTAGGGAAAGGTTTTGAAGTTTCTGAATTCACAGGCCTTGATAGTCAAAGATGAAATTTTCTGTTTATGTCCATATTATGGGTGCTCCTAAGGAAGGGGAGAGGGGAAAAAAATATATCCCACACATACATTTATAAAAAGTATGCCTAGGGCTTTAATTCTTCCTCCCCCCCCCCCGCCCCAGTACAACAGCTATAAAAATGATTCTGTGATGTGAATCCATTACTTTCCTGGGTTGAGTTGAAGCACTTGTGCAAGTAAGGCAAATTGGTTTCCAGTATTTCCAAAGTAAATCTCAGGAGATGATAGCTAGCTACACAGGCAAGCTAAGCTGTGCTTTAAAGTTATGGCATTCAAGTCCAAAACCTCACATCAATAAATGAGTGTCTAAGGAAGAAAAAAATACCTTAATCGGAATGCCACGTAAAGAACCTTAATTCTCTGCCTTACAGATTCTGGCTTGGTCTGTCTTCTGAAGATTTATTAAACCTTGAATGTCCAGATGTACCATAGATTAAAATATAGAATGGTGGAGACAATAAGCTGAGTGTTTTGGTGAATTGCTGGAGATGTAAGAGTGCAGATAACAAACAGGAAGGCACGTTTGGGCTTATTTTTCTCTGTTTGCAATCTGGAAACTCTTTTAACTATGGCTTGGCTACATAAATAGCTCTCTTGGATGGCAGAACTAAAGCCTTTTGTGGATAACTTTGCAAGCAACAGGTTTCTGCCATCTCCTCAGCAGACCACTTTTCTTTGCCAAGAAGAAAGGGAGAAATTGGAAGCAGTTAGTACAGTTGGGCTGTTTGGTACAGCAGCAGGTAGTCAGATCTCTCTTCTGCCATAAAGCTCACTGTGCAGCTTGAGGAAACTCACTATTTGACTCCGGGTTACTTCATTGAATTGTTCTGAGAAATAATTCACAACTTATTTAATCCACTGTATTTCAGTTTATTAGAATTATTAACACACAACTGTTTTGTTTATAAACATATTTAATCATCTTTTTTTCATAAAAAGTAATGAGCTTTTTTATTATTATTATTCTCTACAGGAATCCCCAGTCATGGCAATTTCCAGCCTTATGGTCTTAGGCCCTATGGCTTTCAGATCCCAGAACTTCACAGCCGGCATGGCCATTGATAAGAATGTTGGGAATTGGTTCACATACCTGGAGATTGCTACAATTGGCAAACAGTGTTCTACACCGTGATTAGGACAATCCTATATAACATTTTGCCAGGGCACGATCAATGTCTATGTGTAAAATTATGAATATAATATTGATTTATTTCTTTACATCTATTCAATTTCAATTCATGCATAAGGTTTATTTTTGCTTGTATTTTTATCTCATTGTATGCTAAAAACTTTAACTGAAACCAACAAAAATAAATGTACCCAAGTTACTAGCTATTTAACAGAGTTGAGAAAATTGGCTGCTGATCTTAAAAAAAACTAAGTATGATTGGACCATGTAAACACAGATGAGAGATAACCAGGAACTATCAGGGCTACAAACCTGAAAGCATCCATCAGAAGGCAATGTCAAACTACTTCCTTATTGTTGTCCCCAATTACTAACTTCAGGTTATCTGAGGTTTCTCTCCCCTCCCATTTGCATATCATTTAATATTTCATTTAATTAATTTAAAGGATTCAGATAAGCTTCATTTTAGATCTTAAATTATACTATTATTAATTATACCCAGTTTTTGCATTAGTACTTTGTGGTCCTCAATCTGAAAAAAGTTGTCTACTCTTGATTTATTGAAGACACTATTGATTAAGTGTTACAGCATTTTAATCCATAACCCATGTTTGAGAAACAATAATAGCTAGACTTGTATAACATACAGTGGGGCAAAAAAGTATTGAGGCAGCCACCAATTGTGCAAGTTCTCCCACTTAAAAAGATGAGAGAGGCCTGTAATTGTATCATAGGTAGACCTCACCTATGAGAGACAAAATGAGAAAACAAATCCAGACAATCACATTGTCTGATTTGGAAAGAATTTATTTGCAAATTATGGTGGAAAATAAGTATTGGTCAATATCAAATGTTCATCTCAATACTTTGTTATATATCCTTTGTTGGCAATGACAGAGGTCAAACGTTTGCTGTAAGTCTTCACAAGGTTGGCACACACTGTTGCTGGTATGTTGGCCCATTCCTCCATGCACATCTCCTCTAGAGCAGTGATGTTTTGGGGCTGTTGCTGGGCAACACGGACTTTCAACTCTCTCCAAAGGTTTTCTATGGGGTTGAGATCTGGAGACTGGCTAGGCCACTCCAGGACCTTGAAATGTCTCTTACAAAACCACTCCTTCATTGTCCGGGTGGTGTGTTTGGGATCATTGTCATGCTGAAAGACCCAGCCACGTTTCATCTTCAATGCCCTTGCTGATGGAAGGAGATTTGCACTCAAAATCTCACGATACATGGCCCCATTCATTCTTTCCTGTACACAGATCAGTTGTCCTGGTGCCTTTGCAGAGAAACAGCCCCAAAGCATGATGTTGCCACCCCCATGCTTCACAGTAGGTATGGTGTTCTTTGGCTGCAACTCTGCATTCTCTCTCCTCCAAACACGATGAGTTGTGTTTCTACAAACAGTTCTACTTTGGTTTCATCTGACCATATGACATTCTCCCAATCCTCTTCTGGATCATCCAAATGCTCTCTAGCAAACTTCAGACGGGCCCGGACATGTACTGGCTTAAGCAGGGGGACATGTCTGGCATTGTAGGATCTGAGTCCCTGGCGGCGTAGTGTGTTACTGATGGTTGCCTTTGTTGTGTTGGTCCCAGCTCTCTGCAGGTCATTCATTAGGTCCCCCTGTGTGGTTCTGGGATTTTTGCTCACCGTTTTTGTGATCATGTTGACCCCATGGGGTGAGATCTTGTGTGGAGCCCCAGATCGAGGGAGATTATCAGTGGTCTTGTATGTCTTCCATTTTCTAATTATTGCTCCCACAGTTGATTTCTTCACACCAAGCTGCTTGCCTATTGCAGATTCAGTCTTCCCAGCCTGGTGCAGGTCTACAATTTTGTTTCTGGTGTCCTTCGACAGCTCTTTGGTCTTCACCATAGTGGAGTTTGGAGTGTGACTGTTTGAGGTTGTGGACAGGTGTCTTTTATACTGATAACAAGTTCAACCAGGTGCCATTAATACAGGTAATGAGTGGAGGACAGAGGGGCCTCTTAAAGAAGAAGTTACAGGTCTGTGAGAGCCAGAAATCTTGCTTGTTTGTAGGTGCCCACATACTTATTTTCCACCATAATGTGCAAATAAATTCTTTCCAAATCAGACAATGTGATTGTCTGGATTTGTTTTCTCATTTTGTCTGTGATAGGTGAGGTCTACCTATGATGACAATTACAGGCCTCTCTCATCTTTTTAAGTGGGAGAACTTGCAAATTGATGGCTGCCTCAATACTTTTTTGCCCCACTGTATTCTGTCTAAATCAACAAACATGTTTTGCTGGCTTAAGGTATTAAGTGCTGATAGTTTCTTTCTAGTGGTCATAATTGCCCTATATCAGAGTATGCCCAATATTTCAAAAACTGCAGACTAAAATATCTCATTTCTAATTATATTTTTAAGTAATCTACACATACAATAGATATTAAGAGCAGATTAAAAAATTGTTCTTATACCTATAGTTATACAGAAATTCCAACAGGAGTAACTTGTTAAGCAAACTCTATATATTGAAATTCCTTCATCTAGTAAAAATGTAAAAGTAATACCGTTTTTTCTGCTTAGCATACACTAAAACAAACAAATAAGAGATTAGTTTGTGCCATAAATAATATTTTATTTTGAATTCAATTTGAGCCAAGGCTTAGCTTTATAAGTCATAAAGTTTTAGGGATCAGTTCTAAAATATGGGGGAA
Organism: Bothrops alternatus; assembly: GCA_034064705.1. Classification (NCBI taxonomy): domain Eukaryota; kingdom Metazoa; phylum Chordata; class Lepidosauria; order Squamata; family Viperidae; genus Bothrops; species Bothrops alternatus. The sequence continues at coordinate 1,740,567 of JARGCV010000079.1, read as the reverse complement.
TTATTACTGATACTTATTTAGTCTCTGAAGGAGTTGCTCCTTATCTAGTATTAAAATGTGTCCAGTTCTAGACACCATGAAGTTCAACAGAAAAATCAGGAAAGTCAGAGGAATGTGCCCAAGATGAATTAGGGTATTGAAACTTTGCAGATGCAGACAGAATGCAACTCTTGGGGCTGTTTAAGTTAGAGAAAATATGTTTGAGAGGCCTATTTATAACATGCATGGTAAAGAAAGGGTGACTTTTTCTTCTCCCATACTACTCAAATTAGAGGATTGAAACTGGACTAGTAGAAAATTTAAAAATGATAAGGGGGAATAGTTCTTCATGCTGCGTGTAATCGATGCACATGTTCCAAAATAAAATTTATCCAGAATGTACATGGGTCAATATAAAAGAGGGGGAAAAGTGATGTTACCATAGGTGTATATTACAGACCACCCAAGCAATCAGAAGAAATAGATGAACTCTTTTCCAACAGTTTACAAATGTATGTAGGAAGCATACCACAGTAGTAATGGGAGACTTCAACTATCCAGATATCAACTGGGAGACAAACTCTGCAGCAAGCGGGAGATCAAACAGATTCCTAACCAACCTAGCTGACAACTTTGTCATCCAAAAGGTGGAGGAGGAAACTAGACGCAAAACCATACTGGACTTAATTCTAACTAATAGAGAAGAAGTGATAGAGGTAGTTAAGGTTGCCAGAACCTTGGACAGAAGTGACCATGTCATACTGGAATTTAATATAACGCAAACACTAGCAACAAATAACAATCCAACCAGTGTCTTGAACTTCAAAAGAGCTGACTTTAACAAACTCAGAGAGAACCTAGGAAAGATCCCATGGATGAAACTCCTAAAGGGGAAAACAACCCAAGAAGCATGAGAAACTCTGAAAAATGCGATCATAAAAGCCCAGTCCAGCACAATACCACTGAAAAAGAAAAACAAGAAATTCAAGAAGAAATCAGCATGGCTGCACAAAGATCTCCCTGACAAACTGAAATACAAAAAGGACAAATACAAAAATACAAATACAAAAATGAAAGAGGATCACATAACTAAGGCCAGAACATGCAAGAACATGCAAAGATCAACTCAGGAAAGCAAAGGTTCAGAACGAACAAAGACTTGCAACAGAAATCATGGATAATAAAAAAAGTTTCTTCCAACATACTAACAACAAGAAAAAAGTCTAGGAAGCTGTAGGTCCACTAAAGAGAAAAGATGGCAAGGAAATAATAGGCAACAAGGACAAAGCAGAGCTGCTTAACTCATACTTTGTATCAGTCTTCACACAAAAAGAAACTATAGCACAACATACCAAAAAAAACATTGCAAAAGACAAATTAGAATTTTTTTTTAAAATAAATAAGAAAATGGTAAGAAAACACCTATCCGACCTTGACGAATATAAATCACCGGGGCCTGACAGATTATATCTCAGAGTTCTGAAAGAGCTGGCAGATGTTATTTCAGAACCATTGTACCACATCTTTCAAAAATCCTGGAGCAACGGGAAAGTATCTGAGGATTGAAAAAGGACTGATGCCAAACCAATCTTATTTCATTCTTCGACAAAGTGACTAAACTAATAGACCAGCAAAATACTGTGGACATAGTATACTTAGACTTCAGTAAGGCATTTGATAAAGTAGACCATAACCTACTCCTTGGTAAGCTAGAAAAAGGTGGAATAGACAACATCACCACCAGATGGATCTGTAGCTGGCTGACAAACCGTACTCAACAAGTAGTCCTCAACGGCTCTACATCCACATGGAGAGAAGTAAGCAGAGGGGTACCACAAGGTTTCGTCTTTGACCCAGTACTCTTCAATATTTTCCTCAATCACTTAGATGAGTGTTTGGTGTCATCAAATTTGCAGATGACACCAAACTGGCAAGAGTAGCCAACACCCCAGAAGACAAACTCAGGATCCAAAAAGATCTTGACAAACTTGAATAATGGGCCCTATCCAACAGAATGAGTTTCAGTGTGGAGAAAAGCAAAGTTTTACATTTAGGTAGGAAAAATCAAAGGTACAAGTACAGATTGGGCAAGACCTGGCTTAAAAACAGTAACTGTGAGAGGGACCTTGGAGTCCCAGTGGACGATCACTTAACCATGAACCAGCAGTGTGCAGCAGTAACCAAAAAAGCTAATACAATCCTGGGTTGTATAAACAGAGGCATGGAATCAAGATCATGCGAAGTATTAGTACCGCTTTATAAAAACCCTAATAAGACCAAACCTGGAATACTGCAGATAATTTTCGTTACCATATCACAAAAAAGATGTTGAGACCTAGGAAAAAGTTCAGAGAAAAACAACTAAGATGATCCAAGGCCTGGAGACTAAAACATATGAAGAAAGGCTGCAGGACTTGGGTTTGGCTAGTCTAAAGAAAACAAGAAGTAGGGGAGACATAATAACAGTATTCCAGTATTTGAGGGGCTGCCACAAAGAAGAGGGGGTCACTTTATTCACTAAAGCACTAGAGGGCAGGACGAGAAAAATGGTTGTAAACTGATCAAAGAGAGAAGCAACCTGGAATTAAGGAGAAACTTCCTGACAGTGAGGACAATTAACCAGTGGAACAGCTTGCCTCCAGAAATTGTGGGAGATCCATCACAGGAGATTTTTAAGAAGAGGCTAGACAGTCACTTATCTGAGATGGTATAGGTTCTCCTGCTTAAGCAGGGGGCTGGACTAGAAGACCTCCAATGTCCCTTCCAGCGCTATTCTATTCTATTCTATTCTATTCTATTCTATTCTATTCTATTCTATTCTATTCTATTCTATTCTATTCTATTCTATTCTATTCTATTCTATGGAATATACTGCTAGAAGATGTAGTGGCTATACTTTGACTGGCTTTAAAAAGAACACACTGACTATTGTCTTGATGATCCCTCAGGCACAAGGGCAGTCTGCCTTTCCAGACCAGGTGCACATCAATGGAAGAGAAGTTATCTGGCTTGTGGTCTTATTAAGTAACTCTGATGGGCCACTATGTGAGATGGAATTCTAACTAGATGGACCTAGACTTGAACTGACAGAGTTAGTCTTACTTTTTAAAGCTCATATCCTACGACTCATACAACTATAATTTGATCCCATGACAAGGAGTCTTGTAGGAAATATAGTTAATAGAATAAAATCATTTAATTCTAGAAACAGTTTGTTTGGAAAGGTAGAATACATATATATGTACATACATACATATATACAAATGCTAAATAAATAAAACACGCTATTTTCTAACCAAGTATCATTCATGATCTGACTTAAAATCATACAATATGTTTCTTATTTGGAGTTCTTTGGGTAGTGGGTTTAATGGATGCACACATTCAAATTCTCCAGATACGAAGCTTCTTTGATGATCTTGGAAAAGTCGGTCATTATCTCTCTCAGTATACTTTCCTCATAGGATTTGTTGTTAAGGTAAAAGGGGAAGCTTACAATATGTTGTCTTTAATTCTGTGGAGGAAAAGTGGGTTTAGGCATAATTAATAACAGTCCTGAACTAGTAAAAGCCAATCTACATTTGACATGAAGTATATGTGAGTGCTTGTTGTTCTCAATTTTAATGTTTTAAATAGCAATCTTGTAAAAGGATTACATGGTAAGGATCATCATCACAAAACACAGAGAGATATTTTCTTTAAAAAATAAGCAAATCTTGCTTATTTATTAATTTTAAAAAACGTTAAAACTACTACTATAATCCATGTTTAAAGCAACCAAGCCTCTAAGAGACTGACAGAAAGAAAGTACACATGAAAATTACCAACTATTGTTAAAACCTCAGAGAGTGGAATAAACTTTGTGGAAAGAAAGTTTGATTGAAATAGAATCATATTTTTCCCCAGTGTGTATACGGTATTGTTTTTGAAAAAGAAATAGAGTCCATTCCTAGGTTGGGCAGTTGGGATTTGTGTTTTTAGAATCGGAACACTTTTTTCTCTTCACATAACACATTTGAAGCACAAGCTTTAACACAAGTAGTATGTTCCATTAACTCAGACTGTGTGGTTACTTTATGTTTCAATATGTTGTGTGAATTCAGGGAACTGACTTTCTTGAACAAATTCTAGTTAAATTAAGCCCGGTAAATGTGCCTGGAATTCAAAAGGTCACAAGGACATTACCTGAGCACAATAATCTTTTGTCCACATTGGTTCCCAAAGCAGCCTTCAAGTGTTGCTATCTTTGATTCTCAAGGCAGAATGCATCTAGCTGGCACAGCACCAAAGCAGTTACCCTAACTAGTAGGAAAACCAAATAAGGTATGATACAATAGCTTACCTTTTCCTAATCTGATGCTGGATTTGAATGTCTGTGCCTGATCAATATGTATAGAGAGAGATCCTTGATTTAAACAAAAAGATGAGAAAGATACCTGGCAAGGAAGCTCCAAGGATACTTTAAAAAAATGAGCTGTGCCCATTTATTAGATAAGTGAAGGGCTCAGAGAAAGGAGGAGGAAGAAATTGTGTCCATTCAGAATCAGAATAGAGTTGGAATGGACCTTGTAGGTCTTCTAGCCCAATTTTCTGCTCAAGCACGAGACCCTGTACCACAGGTCGGCAATCTGCGGCTCCGGAGGACTCTGCAGGGAGCAGGGAGCAGGGAGCAGGAAGGGCAGGAGAGAGCTAGCTACCCCAGCTATGCTGACTCAGGAATTCTGGGAGTTGAAGTCCATGAGTCATAAAAGAGTTGAGGTTGCCTACCCCTGAGCTTGTTGGAGAACAGCTTGAAGCCAGCTTGCCAGGTGAGCAGATCGGAGAGAGGGGGGGAGAGAAAGAGAGGGGGAGGGAAGGAGAGAGAGAGAGAGAGAGGAAAGAGAGAGAGGAAAGAGAGAGAGGAAAGAGAGAGAAAGAAAGAGAGTGGGGAAGAGGACTGGCAGACCAAGGGCAGATAGAGAGGGAGGGAGGGAGAGAGAGACAGAGAGAGACCCTTTTGACATCTAAAATGAAGATAACACTGCATATATCCTTTTTTACCTGTGTGTGTGTGTGTATGTATATATATATATACATACACACACACACACACACATACAGACAGACGTTGCTTCTCTCCTTAATTAATGTCCTTCCTTTTTTTTTTGCCTTGCCTTCTGGTGCTTTTGAGAATAAGTTGACCCCCTCTTCCTTGTGACAGCCCCTGAATTACTCCATTCATCGAATAGTTCATTGAAACAAATAAGCTAAATAAGCTCAGCAGAATGCTTCTTACATCCTCATGTAATATGAATCATAAAGATGTGTGAGTGTGATTGCACACTTGTAATATGAACATGTGAATGGTGAATGCAGGGCCTAAAGCAAAGAAGAGATATTCATGGTAGAATTTTATTTAAATCCAATGTTTATTCCTGTTCTAAACACACAAAAAGCAGAAAGAAGAAAACAGCAGTGTTCGCTGCCTACACAGCAATGCCCATAGCATTAAGGATGCTGGCTTTTTGCAACGTGAGGATTTCCCTTCACTGGGGAAATTAATACCTGCCTTTCAGTGCACCTTCGAGATGCTTTTTTCTGGCTGAACAAACAGCTCAAGTAAAGGGGCAGGCACTCTTGGTCTAAAATACTTATATTCTAATAGTATAATTGATGTTGTATAGATTTGGCATGAAGAATTAATTGCTAATGAAAACAGGCTGCTGAAGTGCAGTTTTCACGCTATGTCTTATGTGCATTTTAGAAGACTGCCAGAAAAATTCTTTTTCATAAATGGGGTAATTTGTTGCATTTTTAAAGCCATTCGTCCTGAGAGATTATGAATGTATATTGCCTAAGGTTGTATTCCATCATTACAAAAGTGCTAGAATCCTTCTTAAAGTTTGTTTTACCTGTAGAAGCACTGGGAATTTTATCTCCTACATGAAATTCAACAACACTGGCATTTTGACATTTGAGAGGGTCTTTTGGTTTTGTCAGCCGCAGGAAGAAAAAAAAAATTAGAGGAACAACTTCTTTTTAATAATGCAGCCAGTAACTCTGCTTATCCATTTGCCCTGACTGCAGGATGCCTTTTGATATTGTGTATAGATATTTTTTCACAAAGCTTAACGTGTCTTTCTGACAATGATTAATTTGTGTTCAAAATATAGTTTTACATTTCATTCTTTTTTTCCTCTTCAGTGAATCAGGAAGAATCCATTTGCAGTGGAATGCTGTACAAACCCCTTTAAATGAGAGTTAATGAGTTGAACAAGTTACATTAAGTTCTTCAGCTTCATGGAGCATGACCTACTAGACGGATTGTTTTGGGTTCCTAAACTAGGAAGAGATTATATCTACTTTTCTTTCCCCCCTCTCCTCCTCACTTTTAATTTGCATTTAAGTGCATGCCCATCTTTTTAGGTCAAATTTTGATACAGCTTCTTAGGTTTCACTTTGTTATTTTTATAGGAATATTTAATTGAAATTAAATTAACCCAATTATTTGATGGAAGCAATGATTAGACTGCCAGCATTATAGGACTGGTGGGATGGATAACATAGGTGATTTGTATTGTGCCAACACCTCTCTTCTGTGTCCTGAGACACCTGTCCACTAGGTAACCCTATTTGCAGATTAAATAGATAAATCAATGGGTGAAAATACTGAAAGGCAAACTGATATATCAGGGCAGATTAGATTACTGGTATTAGTAACACAGTTGGTTGGGCTTTCCCAGCATATAATCACTTGCCCCAATTCAGAACACCTTAGCAATAGCAATAGCACTTACATACTGCTTCATAGTGCTTTATAGCACTCTCTGAGCAGTTTACAGGGTCAGCATATTGCCCCCAGCAATCTGAGCCATCATTTTACTGATCATGGAAGGATGGAAGGCTGAGTCAACCTTGAGCCTGCCAGGATCAAACTCCAAAGAGTGGGCAGAGTTAGACTGCAATACTGCATTTTAACCACTATGCCACCAGTGTTAGACCTTTTGCTAACACATCTCAAAAAACAATGACAATAGGAAATTTGCTCAGCTTTAGCTTCACAACAAAACTTCCTCTTTTCTATGTTTCTTTTCTTTTTGTTTTGCTTATTATTCAGCCTTGCCACTTTAACAACTCCATTTATATTCTAGGTATGTTGACTGGAAATTCTGAAACTTCCAGTACAGTATATGGAGAACACCTTGTTTAGGTTTTTCTGAATTCTGCCACTGAGCTATATAGCATTAGAATGCAACTACTTCTTGAAAAAATGTTGATAATTATTGAATTAAAGTTAATTCTCTTATTGGTTTTCAATATTTTGAATATTTTCATATTTTTCTAAGTCTACCTTCCCTGACCTGGGGCATTCCAGATATATTGGGAATTCATGAAAAACTTCTTATTTTGGCATGGCATAACTGTGCCCCCTAAAATTTCTGGTAAATTGACTCCATGAAGAGAATCTAAAGACATGGAGTTCTTCTTTTCTTTCCCTCAAAAACGATCTCATATATCTTTTTAAGAAATGGCATAATTATGAAAACTAGTTAGTGTTTTTAGCATTCAACTGTGTCTTAGGAAGTTGGGTTTAGCTGCAAGATAATTTTCTAATCAGCTGACTAGACCCATGACATCAGAGATAAAACAGTTTGATTAATGGCAAAATGATAGTATTGTAGGTCTCCCAGAGAATCTGGCTTTTACATAACCACCACTTTCTATGGAATTAAACAACATATTAAAAAAAAGAAAAGGCCTAGTTTGATGTAGTGGCTAAGGCATCAAGAAACTAGGAGACCATGAGTGTCTGACCTTAGGCAGAAAGCCAGTTAGCTAACCTTGAGCTTGTCACTTTCTCTCAGACCTTGGAAGGAGATAATGGCAAACCACTTCAGAAAAATATTGCTAAGAAAACTGTAACACTTGCCCTGGCAGTTGCTAGTGGTCAAGATTGTGTGTGTGTGTGTGTGTGTGTGTGTGTGCATGTATGCCTGCATGCATGTGTGTATGCATACACACACATAATCCAAAAAGGAAGTAGAAGATGTGCTGACAAACATTTGAACAGGAGACCCAGATTATCTTTCTTCAGCTACACTTCAGAGCCTTGAACATATGCTAAGATTTTATTCAAGCAGGTTATATGTACCTAATATAGCTAAACTAACTGCATTAAATTTATTTAGAATTCAATAAGTATGATTGTTATGTCCCCTTATTTTTTTTCTTAATTTCTCTTTCCCTCCCCACCCAAAATTTCTTTTTATATAAACAGATATGGATTATTTTGTTTAAAAAGAATTTTTACATTAAAATTTTTGTTTTGCTGCACAACTCCCTTTATGTTTTCAGAGAATTGCTGAAGTTTTGCTAAGACACTTCCATTTTTCCTAGAGAAAGACAGGAAGGAGAAGTCTTTGGTGATAGAAGTAGGCAGACTAGAATGCATCAGGAAGGTTAGCCTAACTAATGGAAACTCTCTTAATTATCTTTTACTAGGAAATTTATAAAAGAAAGATTTAAATTATTCTCTCCTTCCCTTCAGCTTGTAAAAATAGCAATTCCAAATTTTGATAGAATTGGGGAAAGCTGCTCTAAAGCACAATGTATTGAAATAAGCTGTTTTCTGAAATCACATAGTTTCTGATTAGGACCACCTGCTGTAGGGTTCTAGCTGTAACATCTATAAATTGGAAACTCTTAAGTTTTCCATTGTTGCTCTTCTCTGCACTCAGAAAGGTTAGGAACAGCAAGATTTTATTTATGCAGCATCAGCAGACATGTTACATGTGTAGCCTTGATCTCAATCTGAAGAAGACGGACTGACTACCGGTATTACCAGGTTTAGGACTAGGTTTTGGATGCTGAAGCTAGTTTTCAGGTGTGGAAGTAAGGAGTAGATTCCTTATCTGTTCAACATCATACCTATCTGATAATTTGAGGTACACAGTAAATGAAAGATGGCAGAAAAGAGATGCTTGCTTTCAGGTTCTTCCAGGATTCTTACTCTTCAGAAGAAGAAGTGGCTTAGAAAAGGTGGTTAATAGAAAACAGCATCCTGTAATTTCTTACAACTTACATCTGAGGAAATTGCTCCCTGGGAATACCATGCTATAATTACTCCCCTTGTTATCAGAAAATCTCTACTATGGAAGTGACAGAAAAAGAGTGAATCATAAAGAATCAAGTTTTGTTATAAGTTCTAGATAAACAAGAAGCAAATGGACTCAGTGGAGAAATCAAGGAAAAGCAACCTTAGAACTTGACAAACCAGGAAAGTTACTTATCTTAGTGGTCCTTAAAGAGATAGATACTTGCAATGGCCTAAATAAAGTCTCTTCTGAATGCAAAATTTATTATTATTATTATTATTATTATTATTATTATTATTATTGTTGTTGTTGTTGTTGTTGTTGTTGTTGTTGTTGCTGCTGCTGCTGTTGCTGTTGTTGTTTTGTTAATCAATTTATTATTATTTATTATTACTGACTTATTGTGTATTGATATATTTTATATGGTATCATTCACAGAAAGGTAGTATTTTGAGCCAATGTTCCATTCCTATTATTTTTGTATTAATTCTCATCACTAATTATACTGAAGGAATAATTTTGGGCATACAGAAACATAGTTTCTATGATTTGTTTTAAATAAATTGTGAGTAAATACAACCTCGTGAATAATCCATCATAAATAATATAGTCGTCAATTGAAAATGAAACTCAAATCATAGTATGATATAAGAGAGCCAGTGTGGTATCATGGTTAAGGTGTTGGTTTCTCTAATGATATATGAGAATGATCTTGGGAGGAAGATGTGCTACCTAGGGAACAATCAGAGTTGCAGCTGCATAAAGAAAGAAAGAAACTCAGAAAGGAACTTCCTTAACTTTTCAGACTGTAAAAGAGATGGCTGGCCTTGTAAGATTCTGTTAATGTAATCATACAATAAAGATCAATTACTTCATCTGGTTGTATTACCTGGAAAAGCTGACAACAGTCTTCCAAGTCTGATAGTGTAATGGGATACACCCTATTCTCTCCCTCTCCCTCCTCTTTTCCCTACAATAACCCTGTGAAGTGGGCTGGGCTGAGAGAAAATCACAGTCTCAAAGTCATCTAGCCAGCTTTCATAACTATGGCAGGAGTAGAATTCAGTCTCCTGATTTCTAGGCCAGCACCTTATGAATGCTATCCTCAGATTCTGAATTAAAGAGCTAGTTTCCTCTATCAGTTGAGGCACCAGGCCAGAAAGCGAGAGACTTAGAGTTAAAGTACTGCCTTAGTCATGAAAGCCAGCTGGGTGACTTTGGGCCTCTCTCTCTCTCTCTCTCTCTCTCTCTCTCTCTCTCTCTCTCTCTCTCTCTCTCTCTCTCTCTCTCTCTCTCTCTCTCTCTCTCTCTCTCTCTCTCTCTCTCTCTCTCTCTCTCTCTCTCTCTCTCTCTCTCTCTCTCTCTCAATCCAATCCACCTCACAGGGTTGTTGTGAAGAAATAGGAGGAGGAAGGAGTACTGTATGTGTTTGCTGCCTTGAGTTACAGTATTGTAAAAATAATCAAGGTGGGATATAAATGTAACAAATAGAGAATATATATATTTTTAGGAAAAATTCATTGCAGCCTGAGGAGAATTAGCTGGATTATTATCATTACATGTGTAAGGTAAATGAATCTTAGTTCGCAGATAAAACCATTTAAACAATTGATATTACAGTACAAAGAAAAATAACAGAGTAGAAAGGAACCAACAATGACTCATTATTTTATAAGATGTTAAATAAGTATATATCAGATGGGTGGAAGTGGGTCATTTAAGGAAGATGGAAAAGAAAATAGCACTTTTGGTGTTTACTTGACCTACTTGTGATTCCACTTTGCTTGGCCACCTGAGAGATACACTGTCATCTCCCACTCATGGGAATATACCATTAAATATTCGTTCACTTACTCCTGTTATCTTTGCTGCAGCACAGAAATGCTGCCCTGAAAGATGTGCCATCTATCATTTATAAGAGAATAAATAAATTTTAAAAAGTGCAACAGAAAGTGTTGCAGTTGTTCAGTTCACCAAAAAGCATTACTTGCATCAGTGCACAAGTGGGAGGAAACCTATGTTAAACAAAGCCATTTGACATTGCTATTTGCATTACTGGCTGCTTAATCTTTTTTGTTATTCTATGATAATCAAAGGAATTCAATACTTTCAATTCTGGCTTAAAACTGTCAATACAAAGCAAGGATAAGAATGTACAACATTGTATTATGACTTGTAAGCAAACACAACTGTATAGAAGACCCTGTCTCATGAGGAAGTCATGGTAGATCCCAAGTGGAAAAAAGAAATGGAGTTTCATGGCAAAGAATCTTTCTTTCAAGAGAGCATGGCTGTACATAAAATAAGATTTATCCTCTGTAGGATGCTGAATAAAACTGATTTATTGCCATAGTGGTAGGATTCATTTTCATAAATGTAATGGAGCCACCATGCCATTTTCGCCATCCTTTCCTCCTTCTTTAAATATTTGTTTAGTACTAACACTATTTCTGACTGCAGTCATGGACACAGATGTGGTTTGATGCCTTCCTGTCCAGAAGAATTATTTCTACTACTAGACAGGAAATGAAGAGATGATTTATAGGGACTGATTAGAAGAAAGTGAGTTGGCAATCAAGAAGAAAAAAGGTCAGACTCAGTTATATAAGGCAGTATTTTTAAAAATTGTCTTTAAAGATATGGCTCTTGTGTAAACAAAATCCCTTTCTCAAATGTTTAGTTAGTGATTAAATATTTATACATATATAAATATTTATATATTGCCATGGTCAGAAAGAAGAAGGTTCTTCTTCTAGGTTCACAAGAAGAAGAAAAGTACCATTGATAATCAGCCCCATAATAATAATAGTAGTAATAAAATTGTTAACAATATTAGTGAGTCCATTCACACTCATGCTACAAGCTGAATGTTAACTGACAGTTTAAGGGCCAGAATGTAAGCTGAGTTGGGGCCAGGGATATCTCCTAGAGTTGTCCATAGTATGTGGTTATTAGAACATAATATGGTTGGAAGGGAACTTAGTGGACTTTTAGTTCAACCTCTGCATACCATTTTGGGCAAATTGTTATCTATTTTTTTTTTCTTGAAAACTTCCAGTGACAGAACACCCACAATTTCTGGAGGCAATCTATTCCACTGATTAATTATTCTCACTGTCAGGAAATTTGTCTTTAATTCTAAATTGGATCTCTCTTTAATAATCTTCCACCCATTACTCCTTGTCCTGCCCTCAGATACATTGGAAAATAGGTTGACCCCCTCTTTTCTGTGACAGCCCCTCAAATATTGGAAGACTGCTATCATGTCATCCCTAGTCCTTCTCTTCATTTGAATGGACATTGCTAGTACCTGCAACCATTCATCATAAAATTCAGCCTCCAGACCCCTTATTATTTTTGTTGCACTTCTCTCCACTCTTTCTTTTTTATATCATGGTGACCAGAACTGGATGAAATATTCCAAGTGTAATCTTACCAGTGCAGTATAAAATAGTGCTATCACTTCATGTAATCTTGATAATATATTTCTGTTGATGTAGCTTAGGACTTATTGGCTTTTTTTGGCAGCTGAAGCACACTGCTGGCTCATTCTTAAGTGGTTGTCCACTAGGACATCTCTATCCCTCTCACAGTACTACTGTTCAGCTAGATGTCACCTATTCTATAACTCTGCATTTTGTTTTTCTTGCATTTGGTTGGATAAGATGTTCAAGTCTGCAAGATCCTTCTGTAACTGTAGACAATTGATCTCAGAATAGGTATAATTCTGTGGAAATGGGTTTTACCAATCTATAATTCAGAGCAATCTTCAAAAGCAGCCCCTTGTAAACACGGAGCAATAGCCTCATCCTGAAGTGATCAAGGCAGAAATCATGATTGTCAAGTCTTTCCGATTTGGTATGGCCTTAACTGATGCTCAATGAGAGCTAGGCAAAGCCTGTCCATGGCTTCCAGCTGCTGCTCTAGGAAAAGCTATGAATTGAGGAGGATCTCTACTGACAAATTAGCTCTTTCAGCAAGAGCACAATCTCATCAAGCTCAGCTATTAGGACCAATGAAACAAAGACAGCTGACAACAAAAAGGGTGGAAAGGCTAAAACAATGGATAGAAAAGCTTCTAACAGCAAATCCACATGGTAGTAGTTTTCATATGTCATCAGGTAGACCACCTTCAACACTGGAATTCATGCTGGTGATGCTTTTTGGCTCTGGTTGGTACTTAAGGTAGAAGTTACATATGCTGTATGGGTAGTTAATGCTTTTGGGTCCATTGCAATTTATGTAGCTTGAGAGCTATAATTGTGGGTTAGGAGTTTCTGAATCTTTTTCTGTACCAACAAAGATCAGTCATGTTTTATATTTCAATGTGTTTCCTCCATTTTCTTGCTACCAATTAGGCATAGTAATCAGGAAAATCCATGTAACAAGCTGACATTCACAGTCATACAGAAAAGCCTCCAGTATTCAGATGACTAACAATCAGCTAAGGCAGTGAAATCAAAGAAGTTTACTTGGATGGCAGAACGCAAAACTAAGATTACATATTTTGTTAGGAGGGAAGAGGATCTGAATTTTTGATGATTAACAAGTAGAGAGATTGTGTTAATGAAAGTATTATTATGGAGAGTAATGCCAGGCAAAAATCTCATACAAAGGATTGTTAGAAAAGGGTTTACTTTAAAGTGTGATAGCCACTTAAACAATTTTATGATGTGGTCACATCTGAAACATACAAACATACAATGCCTATGATTTTGGACAAGGCATAGAAAATGGTAAGCAAATTATGTGGTTGTGGCCGTGTGTGACAATAGATTATAATTCTCATTATTCTCCTTTAGCAAGGCCAATAAGTTGTAATGCTATTGTGGTGGTCAAAAAAGAATATGAGGTATATGCATATATGGCAAAACTATACACAGTTTGTTAAACAAAATGGGATAGAATATTCTTTTTCCCAATTATACTAGAACTTATCCAATAAAACTGATATCAGTAGAAGGCCAAGAAAGGCAAAAGAAACTCAAAATGCAATTGAAGAAGTTACTGCTAAAAGAATTATTATAACAGTTAGTACAAATAGTTTTAATAGTTGATATTAGTCAAACTCATGAGAAAAACAAATACACTAAACAAAAGAAGATGTTTGTTTATCTAAGTCTTCCTCCAAATAGTCCACAATACTCCTTTTGTGTTATAACAACTCTGATAGATAATGAATGATCCAATGTCATCTGATAAGCTTTGGGACTACATAGGGATCACCTTGATAGCTAAATTAAATTTTCCTATTCAGATGCTGCTACAGTAGTGTATTAAAGAGGCAGGGCTATTCACATTCCCTGAGGTCATACTGGGAAATATGGTGCTTGCCTAAAAAGTCATCTCTTTGAGCTAAAGGAGATTTTTTTATATTAAAATAGCAAGAAAAATAATATAAATTTGAAAGTTGGAATGACAGATTTATTCATTCATCACATTTATACAGTTTTATAAGTTGATGACTGTAGTGTGATATCATAAATGATGTAGAATGAAATTATTGGTCTTGTTATTTGAATTGCCTGATGCTGGGCTGGTTTTCATAAAATACGAAGCAAAATGTGATTTGTATTGTATTGGTTGGCATAGAATTTATGCAAATCTAGCCATTGTGGTTTGTTTGTTTGTTAGTCATGATTTATAATGTATGATAGGTTCAGGCACTCTGCAGTTCTTCAAAAGTACGGGTTGCCCAAAACAGAGCTTTTCTGCAGGCATTCTAGCTTCCACAGAAGGCAAAAAAGAAATGGATCTAGGCTTGGAAGAGGCTTCACCTGAGGCTTCATAAACTAGATTAGGCTGGGCTCATGTTCCCAGTTCCTGTTGTACAGAATACTACCTAATATAAAGATTAATGTAACTAATGGCCTCTGATAACTCATAATAATTTAGCCTTTTGTTTCTTTTTGTTTTGCTTAATCCTAAATAAATCATGCATCTTCAGAACTGTGCTTTTATTTTAGGATTAGGCAAATCCGAACAATCAAGGAGTCTTCATATCAATAAGGATTACTTGCATAAGTAAAGGCCTTCTGAATGAAACCCAGACTCCCTAAGGAGAGGCTACTTGTCAAAATTAATGTTAATGATACTTTTCAAACAAAGCTTACACACACTGGCATTCTCTGGTCTGCCACTGTTTACCACATCATAAGTGCTTTTGTTTGAAGAAATACCTTTGACTCCAGCCTGTTCATCTTTTCTCCTTCAGAAATGGGGATGGGAATGGGGCAGAGGGGAAATCCCCCCCCTAAGCAAACACACACATTTTCTAACATGCTGAATCAGAAGAGGGAAATCTCAGTATTTAACTGCACAATCTCATTTCATGCTTTCCCTATCCCCAACTCAGTCTGTAAAATATTCTGTGTCTCCTAACAAATTACATTTCTTACATACAAGGTTTTGCCTTGCTGTGTACAATTATGCTATGCCTGCTAAAACTATTTAAAATCAATAAAGTAACTTGGAATGTAAAGTGCATAGACAAGATTTTTGCAGTCCTGAATATATTGTAATGTCTGGACAGAAGTGCTGGAATTTATGCTACTGTCACTCAGGTTTTCCTCAATTTAGTCCTTTTCAGGTCTCCTTTTATCTTATGATCTCTTAAAAGATCTTCTTGCAATTTGCCAAAGTCTCTCCCCACTCTCCAAATCCACCGTGTGGGGGGTGGATGGGAAGTACATCAAGTCATTCCTATTCGTGTATTTTGATGTTGTTTTCTCAAGTATCTTACAATGTTGGTGAGATACAATTTATATTAGTATGATCCATTTTATTCTCAGGAAACTTTGCTAAATGAAGTGGGCAACTTCATAGGTCAACCGAGTAGCTGAACAAATGTACACTATGTCAACTTTTTCATGTATCTATTGAACTTCAAGAAAAAAAATGGCCCTTGCAGAAAACTTCTAAGGTATACAGTCCGCAAACATCTAAGCTGTGTTTTAAATATGAAATATTTTCCCATCAACATTGCCAATGTATGTGTGAGGAATATAGGAAATGTCACCTCACTTAGTGTTGGAGCATATCACTGAAGAGGAGATTTTGAGGGCCAAATTGCCTTTATCTCCCATTGAGGGCAAAATGGGCCGAATTTCTGCCATGCTGAAATGATGAACCAGTGGTTTATGCTTCTATTAAAATTTAAATGATCCACCTTTCCGGATTCGAGCGCTTTCTGTAGGTAAGTCGTAATGGGTGCCTACAAGTATATCCAAGAATTATGGAGGAAGAAGCAGTCTGATGTAATGCGTTTCCTCCTGCGTGTCCGTTGCTGGCAATATCGCCAGTTATCAGCACTTCATCGAGCTCCTCGCCCAACCAGACCAGACAAAGCCCGCAGGCTGGGATATAAAGCCAAGCAAGGTTATGTCATCTATCGCATCAGAGTTCGTCGTGGTGGTCGTAAACGCCCAGTTCCTAAGGTGCTACTTATGGAAAGCCTGTGCATCATGGTGTGAACCAGTTGAAATTTGCCCGGAGTCTGCAGTCTGTAGCAGAAGAGCGTGCTGGCCGACACTGTGGAGCCTTAAGAGTGCTGAATTCTTACTGGGTGGGTGAAGATTCCACATACAAGTTCTTTGAGGTCATTCTGATTGATCCTTTCCACAAAGCTATCAGGCGCAATCCAGATACACAATGGATCACCAAACCAGTTCACAAACATAGAAAGATGCGTGGGCTGACCTCTGCTGGAAGGAAGAGCCGTGGCCTTGGCAAAGGCCACAAATTCCATCACACAATTGGTGGATCACGTCGTGCTGCATGGAGACGACATAATACTTTGCAGCTTCATCGTTATCGCTGATTCTTTTCATGGAGACAGCATAACACTTCACAGCTTTATCATTATCGCTGATCCTTTTGATTTTAAATTTATCAATAAAAAGTCAACCAGAAAAAAAAAATTTAAATGATACATTTTGCCTATTGAACTCCCAAACACACTCAAAGGGGAATACAGGTTGATGCCACTCATTGCAGGATCCTGCAAGGACCATCAGGAGTGCTGTTCTCGGTGGTTTATCCTTTTCTGGATCATAATTGGACCTGCTTGTTTCATGCTGTCCCTCTCAGTTTTTCTACTTTGGGATGGTAATGTGTATTAATTCACTATAACATATGCAAATCAATCTTGCTGCATCATGCTAAATAGAGCTCTGATCTGTGGCCCCCAGATGGCAACATTTTATGAAACAGCTGACACAAGGGGCCTGTTCCTAGGACATGCTTACCTGAGTTGATGGTAGATAATATGTTGCGGGATCTCAAAAACAATTTAGCCCTAAAGAGATCCAATATTGCATGGAAATAAATCCTGGAAATTGCTGACTGTGGCATCAACTTACAACTATTTCTCCTGATAGCAATTGGAAATGAATCCAGCTTATGCTTCGTCAAAATAATGTTGTCCAAATAGTGGTTATGAGAGCCATTGATTAGAGGGATTCACCTTGAACTTGCTCTACAACAACAAAGACAATGTGATATTTGCTTTCTCAGCTGAGAAGAACCTCCTTATTCAGAAGCATTGTATATAGTTAATATTCTATTTCTCTTCCTATTGCTCCAGCCACTCATGAGCTGGCAAGACAAATATCGAAAGGAAGGCAGTTTTACCTTCTTAATAGTTTTGAGTTTTCAATGCTTGGTCAGTTCAGCTAGAAGAAAAAACTAGTAAACTCTCACAAATTTCACCTCAGTTTGAAATGCCTCATTGTGGGCAATGTTTCCTAGTGTATACTTTTGGTATGTGAACTGCTAAGTGCAACTCAAGGTGCTGATTGTCACCGATAAAGCCCTTCATTGCATAGGGCCACAAAATACTTGGAGAAGGGCCATCTGTCTTCAGTTGTCTTACCCAACTTATTAGATCTCACGTGAGGATGTGCTTTAGGTCCCATCAATCAAAGAATGTCATGTTGTAGGGTCCAAGAAGTATAAGTTCTTTGTCCACATTTGACCTACAATGGCATGGGATGTATGTGGAGGCAATGAGAAAATATAAGCCATTCACTGTGTCCCCTAAGTTCCCAGTGGTGCCTTTGTAGGTTCCAAGAACTCTAGAAATTTCACTTTGAGAAACATATTGTTAACCAGCAGAGTCTTAAACTTTGATCGTATATTTGCAAAGAACTTCAGATAGTCTTAAGCAAAGGTGCCTTTTTCTGCAATGAAATGGTTCTTTTTCTATGTTAATGCCATTTCTGTTTTCTCTGCTGTCCCTGCCAACAGTCTCATCAATTAGCAGTACCAGTTGTGGTAGTGTGTTTCCTCCCCTTTTTGTGATCCGAACACCTGCCTGCTAGAAACTAGGCTATGGCTATTAAATAGTTGTCAGATGGTAACTATAACATTAATAGATCCCATCCATAGATCTGTCTCTACATTCAGTTTAGTGCCAGGGAGTTGCACAGCCAGACATCTGGCAACTAGATGACCATGGAACTCTCCAACAGTTTGATTTTTGGCAGCCACAAAAGTTACTTTGGTTGCATGTTAATGCCTACTCTTGCTATGCTGTGTTTTAAAAAAGGATTAGAAGAAAATGCAGTGATTAAAAAAGATACATTGGTAATATTGTCCTTATTGATATAAGACTGCTAAAATGGCCATCATCAAGCCTGTTACAATGAAAAGCATTCTAATTTGGTTAATATGTTTTTACAGAACATGCTTAAAATATTGAATAATTAGTAACCACAATGAATACATAGTATAGTTTTCAATAACTTGATACCTTCCAAATATGTTAGGCTTCTGCTTCTAGAATTCCTAACCAGTATAGTTTTCACTTTCAAGGAATGATGTTCAATACGTTAGGAAGATGCTATGTTAAACAACACTCATGATGGACAATGATGCTCCTTGTTTTTTCCATGAAATTATAACCTGACCGTGTATCCCAAAAAAGCCCTTCAGGACAGTACATCCTTATGCCACCTTGAAAGGTAAAGACTCCCTTAAGCCTCATTCCCCAATGACTGCATGGATACATCCATGTACTTTTTTTTGGCAACAACAAGAAAGCTTCTGGGGAGGGTGCTATTTTCAACTTCCCAGCCTTTTCTACAAATGTGAGATTTCCCTGGTAATCTATCTGGGTGATCTCCCATTGAAGTACTGACCACATTTGACTCCTCTCAAATTTTTCAAGATAAACCCAGTTATGCATACAGAAAAACTCTCTTCAGAGTGAGAATAGTTTCAAAAGCTGTTTGGAAAAAGAAATTTTAGAAAGGCCAGATATAGACAACTGGAAAGAGTAAATCAAAAAGTAGTTGTTTTATAAATGTTTTAAAAACACAATAATAATAATTAGAACTCAGAATGAATTTACCGAGAACAGATTTTGTCAGATTAAACATTGCTCATGAAATCAAGTTATTTATGACTATATATTCTAATATCAAACTTTAATCTGATTTGGTAGTTAACAAGCAGGCATGTTGTGATAGAATGAAAAATAACAGCTTTTGTTTTTGGCAAAATATTTCCATCCTTGCCTAGAAAAAAGGGTTGTCATAGACTGAGATGCCATTTTTAGGAAATAATGGTTCCTGAAAGTAATTTTCATTTGGGTGAAAGAGAAAGAGTGTATCTAATTTCCAAAGAATCTTGATCCCAAATTCTCAGAGACGAAATAAAGCATTCCAAAACAAACACATATATAACTGTAAAGTGGAGGGCACTAATATTTATGATTGGGCACATTTTGAGAATTATTGGATCTTCTACTAACACATCATTCTTTGCTATTAATTAAAGCAGGCACATCTTGCTGCTGCTGTTTTAGGGAGACAGCTCATTAAAATGACTCTTAAAGTGGTTTCATCCTCTTTTTTTTTCAAGTTGATGCAGACAGCTGAAAAAAAGGGCCAACTATCTGATGAATATTTGAGAAGTCCAAGGCACTTCTTCCAAATAATGTGTGATAGGTCTACTAATATTCTCATTTCTTCCTCTGAGCAATGAGCCCAGGTGGTAAAATAGTTTTAGCAGCAAATAAATAAATAAATAAATAATAATACCTGAAGTAGATAGTTAGTGTAGAAAAATACATATTCCAAATGTTACAGTAACTATGAGAAATAAAAATATATGTTTTCATGATCAGCCATTTAAGGACTGCCAGTGTGGATAATGAGGCTGGATTTTTAAGGAAAGGCTCATAAAGTGACATAGAAATGAGTTTTGGTTTTGACATTTAATACTTTAATGTCAACTGAAACAGACTACCACAAGGGCACACATGAGATGGAAGAGTGGGGGGGGGAGGAATCCTAGATGCCAGCCTTTCATATCACTAGCTCTGAAATTATACTTGTGTGAGAGAACCGATGTCCATTTTATTAGCACAAATAAAGGGAGTTCTCTCCCACTTAGTTATATCCAGAAAGGCAATAGGCCATAAATCAACTCATGGCATGATTTTTCTTTGCCAGTCCATCAGCATAATTCTTTTGGCTGTCAGTGCTGCTCTCAGGAGCCATCTCACGTCCCATTTATTCAAATTATGTAGAGAATTGGTGCATCCTCCAACCCACATCGCTGTAGATTTGTCTAAATTGATTTTCTAAGACTAACTCAATTTGTCTAAAAATCTCATTCTAAAAATTGGCTTGTCCCTCTGCAAAAGACTAAGAACTGAGAAGTCTCCCATAATATTTTAAGAATTCTGTACATGCCTGATGCATTGAGGAACAAGCAAATTTGCAAATAAAAACATTTTTTCATGCTTTCATTTATTTGGATCAGGTCTCTGATCCACCAACTTATCGTTCTCCAGCAATGACAATAAAGTGGATTAAAAAGACATATCTGTACTTTTTACAATCCAAGTTATTTCTTTAGGCAAACTAGACATAAACTGCCTTTAGAAAGCCCCATCAAAAAGTTAAGCAGAGAAATTGGGTGGATAATTTCTCAAGGGAATTCTCTTTGGGCAGAGCAATGACAGTTGCACCACTGTTAGAAAAGTACAATGGGAAGAGTTTGCTCATTACATTTTCCCTTGGGAAGCCATAGAGGCTGTAGTGCAGCTCTCAAGAGAGATTCTGAAAAATGAAAGACAGGAGATTCATGTGCATCCCCTAGCAGCTTCATAAGTAAGAACGCCCAACAACAAAATCCACCTATGAGAAGATGTCAGTGTTTCTCTGAAAGTTTTCTCACCTCACACTTCGGAAATATTTCTATTGCCATCTCTTTCATCAAACTGAATTAGACCTGGTAGAAAAAAATGAGAGGATTTTTTTTCTGCTTGGCAGTAATTTCTATCACCTTGAATTATGGCATTAAACTTCTGTTGAACTAACTTAAAATTATCTCCAGTCTTCATGAGAGTACTGTACTTCATTTTCTTCTAAACTGTAATTTTGGGAGGAGTTTTTTCTCCTCAACTTTTCAGAAAAAAAGAAATGTTTATATTCTATTTATTTAAAAATTATTTTAAAACATTAAGTAATTTAATTGCAATAATTTATAGTGTAGCTTTCTAAACATCTCTCTGTCACTTTCTGCCTTTGCAATAGATAGAAGTTTATCTTTCTTGATGGCAAAAGTGTTCTTTATTTTGCAGTTTTATTGATTGTTTGAATATATAAAATGTTCATGGATTATAATCTCATATGCTAGATTAAGCAATAGGAATTCTGCAGCAATAAATATATATAAAACTGAAGATGGGACTATAGTAGAAGAGGCTTCCATCATGTTCATAAAAGTTTACTTTAATGTCTTGCCTTATTCCCCTCTAGAAAATATTTCACCACAGAAAATATAACACCATTATGGAAACATCATTGCATGCAACTTTTCCACAAATCAAATTGTTTGCAAACTGAAATATACATGCCAATCTTTCATGCAAATTTGCTAATAAGCAGCATATTTTCCTTATCCAGAAATGTTCTCAGGTAATTAAAAGGAATATATGGTTATTGGATAAATGTTCCATAAGCAAAATGATCTTCACAAAAGGTCAAAAGCAATAGATTTATTCCTATGCAGTTAAACAATAGATATATATTGATATAAATGGTTTTACATATTCTAAGTGCATATAAGATCAAAGCCAATAAATATTGGGCAATGTTTTGATAATTAACAAATGCTTTGCTGAAAATAAATAATTGCAGTAGGAAACCAGAAATATATGTGTATGTGTTTGCTATCTATGCAAGAAACTTTAATGCCATGAAAGATAACTAGCATATTGCTGTGATCAGTTCAGACCAACTATTTGGTACCACCTCAATGAACCCTCAAGGCAAATAATTTCCAACATTTAAATAGGAGGGTTTTAAATCAGCTCAAGAACTTTTCACATTGACCATATTAGCACTAGGCATTGCCTTTTTAAAAATTTCACGTGTGCTTCATAAATACCTCATGAAAAAGAAGATTCCTTGCTTGATATTGTTGTTCCCAAATGATCTCTGCTTTATAGAATAAGTTTCTGGGCTATATCCTCTGGGATCAAGGAATCATTTCAAGTCTCTGAAATTCCACGTTTTATCAAGGATTTAATTGCAAAGGTAAGTGTGTGCACCTGCTAAGGCATTCCTAATTATTTGATAATGGCGTAATCTTTCTCAATACAGCCAGTCTTTGTGGTGGTAAGTTACACTAATGAAGCACACTGAGAGAACTAATTCCCCCAATATTGGAGGTACTTATTTAAATAAAAACAAGTAAACAAAACTAATCCTAGGAAGATTAAGTGGAAATTGACTGCCATGACATATCCCATGTCTTGCTTTGTTTTTTATTATAAAAGTCATCTATCCAGTTCACACTGGATGGTAAATCAAGGTCAGTTCACAAAGCCTTGTAAAAATCCTTTGAACAATATCTTTCTTTCACACCAGAGATTTGCACATTTCAAGGTCTCTTGTGCCTTTCAGAAAGTGGCGTTCAAAGCCGCTGACTTGGAAACAACTGTAATTAAACTTTTTTTAAAAAAAATAAAATCATAAGTATTTCCCCACCTCCCACCTCCCTATAGTTACAGGGACTTGTTGGGAGCATATTTCACTTTCACAAACTCACACCCAGGACTGTATCTATTGAATACTTGCTGACAGTTTGCTGTTGCAGAAAGCCAGAAGCTAAATTATAACATTTTATTTTCATCATCTTGGGCAAATAAGGGGGGGGGGAGGGAGGGAAGAGAGAGAGCAGGGGAGGATATGGAGAAGACAGTGCCATAAACCAGATGGATTCTAGGACCCTTGTCAAAAGTTATGCCAATCACACATTGCTTGTTTTTTCCCCAATAATCCAAGCCACGCTCATATTCAAATAGCAAAGCCATTTGACAACATCAGTTCCATTACAGCTTGGAGTCATCTGTTTTATTGGATTTTAAGGGAATATAGCCAGAATGCTCCATTTCCATGAGCATATTATTAAACCAACTTCACAGGTCTGTCAGAAATTCAACTGAAAACAATTTCATCCTACAAAGAATGAAATATTCCTTGTTAGACTTCCTTTGCAAATCAGTTTTAAAAATAGTTGTTAAAAGAAAAAAAGCAAAGTTTGACAAAACACAGCAATGTAAAGTGAATGGCTAATGTTTTGCATCTTAGCTGTGCACAAATGCATTCAAAATCAATAAAATCATCTGCCCATAACTGATAGCAAAATTGCACCTGAAAAGCGTAAAGCAAAATAAGTTAACATACGTATTACTTCAATTAAGGGGATTCATAGTTCAGTCATATGTATTTTTACTAAGTCATTAAAAAAGTACGCTACCTTTGAAGTATACTTTCATGAAAGTATTTCTATTAAGCATACTTACATTTAAATATATACTCATATAGAACTACATTGTTAAAAAATTAAAATAGTTGCTTTTGTTGCATTATAACAATCTGATTCTGAATACAAAAGGTTTGTTGGGCTCAATGCAATCTGGCATGTTGGCTTGTTTAAAGCTATTTAGGATCAGGCTATTGATATGGGCCAGTACTTTCAAAACCAACATTTACAACTTAAAATATATTTGTAGAAGAACTCAACTGGGAAACACCAATTTTCATAAGAAAAACCTCTGAAAGAATTGTACTTTATCCTCATTTGGGACATAAATTCCCAATATCAGAGTCTTGGTCCTGTGCAAATTAACTTTCACACCCAAAACTCTGCCTTGCTCATCAATCAATAAAAGTTCTGGTTTAGCTGGGGACTCATATATAAAACAACTCCATTTTTTATTTTTTAGTTCTTGCTGAAATAAATTGATACAAATTTTTATATATCTTGATATTTTATATCCTTTTCTCTATTATATTTTTCTATTTCTCTATAATTTGTAGACATCTTATACCGTAGGTACCTTGTTTTCATTTTTTAAACTATGTTTTATTTTTGTTTTGAGGAGTACTTGCTCCATTTATGTTGCATGTTAAGCATTTGTAATCCATAATCATATCAAAAATTTAGAAAAGTACCTATCTGTAGTGCCTAATTTAATGTCATATCTTTCCATTTCTGGTTGCACCTGCTGAAGTTTTTGTATAGTTTCATCTGAGTTGCAACTCTTCCAATTTCTCTCTAATTTTTTTCTAGATTTTTTTTTTCAATTTCTGGACATAATTCAGTTGAAACCTCTGTTGTTTTAAAAGTAAAAATCACACCTTCGAATTCATCCTATCAAAATGGAATCTTTTTGTTTAATCTCTCAGCTAAAAAAATAGTTCTTTCTCATGCAAGTCTCTAATAGGAATTTCTTTAAGAACAATGTATTATCAATCTTTAGTCATGTATTAAAATGCTGCTGTAAAATTTGTCTTCTTTTGTCTTCTTTCTGACAAAGAATGCTAATGCTATTCTTGCAAATCTTGTATTTGTACCTTTTCAAATTCTGCCACTGTATCATCTTCATCAGAATCTGGTTCATATTATCTTTGTCTTTTGTTTTGTAAAATCCATCTATTGTAATAAGGAAATGTTCATTTGTCTATTTGAATTCCAATATTTTTAAAAATCTTTCAAAAAGATTGTTCCCTTTATCCCTTTTACATTTTCTTACATCCAGTCCTTGTTCTTTGTCAAAACTTCTCAAATCTTTAAAACAATTTGTCCTCTTTATAGTTGAGAATGTTGACCCCCAGGTGATATTTTCTTATCCTGCCCTTCAGAAAATATTTCTTCAGCTGTAAATTGATTACATCCAAAAGTATTTAAGAAAGTGGCATGTATATGAACCTTGTGTCAATATTGGCTAAATTATTGAAATTCCTTGACCCTCAGCTGCTCAACTGCTAAGTTAAGTGCAAAAACCTCTGTTCTGGTGTCTACTCATGAGGTGCAGCTGTCCGAAGTATAAATGGATAATTTCACAATATTTTCTTTACCTAGAAAGAGAGATCTCCTTCAGAGATGTCTAGTCCGCCATAGATTCTCATGCAAAGCCTTGAAAATATCCTAGGAATCCTATAGGTGTTATTTTTGTCTTTTTGAATGGACTAGCTGGACCTTTGATGTAATGCTTTAAATGTTTCACATGACAGCTTTTGCTCTTGAGATACTACAAAAGTGGATTCACCTCCAGAAAATGAATGAACTCAGCCATCTATACTTTTTTTTAAAGTTTTTATTGGGTTTTTTCCCATACATTCAGTAATATTTATTCAACAAATGTGCTGTCTGACTTTACATTCGCTAATACATATTTAATTCCTAATCCTTTATTCTTTTCTCTAGCCATTGATAAAATAAGTCCCAAGTTTGATAATATTCCATTTCTTCTTTTTCTTTCAGTCTCATAGTCTCATATTGATCTCTGCACATTCTAGTATTTTTAAAGTTATTTCTTCATCTGATGGTATTCTTTCATTTTTCCAATATTGCGCAAATATAATTCTTGCCGCTGTTGTAACATGCAAAATCAAATATATACTTTGTTTATCAGTCTTTTCTGGCATTATACCTAATAAAAAAAGTTCAGGTTCAAAATCTACGTGTTCTCTCAACATCTTTTCTAATCAAACATGTATCTTTTTCCAATAACTCTTTACTTTGTCACATGTCCACCAAACATGGTAATAAGTGCCTGACTTATGTTTACGTTTCCAACATCTATCTGACATGTTTTTAAACATTCTTGCTAGGCTTGCTGGTGGCAAGTGCCATCTATAAAACATTTTATATAAATTTTCTTTGTAGGAAGTTGACATTGTCAGTTTATAATTTCTTCCCCATAAATTTTGCCATTTTTCTAGTTTTATATTGTATCTAAAAAATTTTGCCCATCTTATCATTGTTTCTTTAACTTGTTTGCTTTCCATTTTCAAAGTTAATAAGAAATTATACATTTTCTTAATTAATTTCTCATCAGAAGTTAACAATCTCTTATCAAACACAGTTTGTTCCTTATAAAATCCAGACAGTTTAACATCTTTATCATACCTAGTTTGCATTTGTAACTGTGCCCACAATGATAAATTGATACCCTGATTTTCCATTTCTTGTTTAGATTTTAAATTTCCTTCAGAGTTTAGAATATCTCTATATGTCCAGATTTTTTCAAAGTCCACTAAATTTGGGTGTACAAATGCTTCCATTGTTGACAACCACCCTGGAATTTTCAAATATATTTTACATTTATTTTTTCCCATGTTGTTAATAATGCATTTCTTATATAGTGATTTTGGAAGTATTTATGAATTTTATTTTTTCCATACCATAAAAAAGCATGCCACCCCAATTGTAAATCATGCCCCTCCAGATATAACAGCTTTTTGTTTCTAAGAGTTATCCATTCTTTTACCCATGTTAATGCAGATGCTTGATGATATAAAACCCACTCTGGTAAACCAAAACCTCCATTTTCCTTGGCATCATGTAACATTTTCATCTTCATTCTAGATATCTTTCCTTGCCAAATAAATTTCAAAATTAATGAAGTTAAATATTCAGAAAAAATTTCTCAAGTTTTATAGGTATTTAGAATAAAAATAAGATTTTCGGTAGTATTCTCATTTTCAATTAGCAATTCTTCCTCATATTGACAATTGCAAGTTTTTCCATTTTTCCAAATGCACTCTTATTTGATTCAATAGTTTTGTATAATTATCTCCTTTTATCATTGAACATCTTGCTGTTAAATATATTCCAAGATATTTGACCTTTTTAACCATTTGCAATTCTATTTTTTCCGACATTTTTTTTGTTTATCTGTAAGATTTTTAACTATTACTTTGATTTTTTTCTCTGTTTATTTTGAGTCCTGCCATTTCTGCATATTGTTCTATCTTTCCCAGTGGTTTAGGAATCATATCCAAAAGTTCTTCTAAAATAAATACCAAATCATCAGCAAATGCTTGTAATTTATATGTTTCAGCTTTTATTTCTAGTCCTTTAGTTTCTGTATCTTGTCTCCATACTTTTTCTTATCTCAAAATTCTCAGTATAATCTCAATTCACAATCACTTTCGCTGTTTGTTTATTGTATATTGCTTTAATCATATTTATAAAGTTCTGTCCAGCCACCTATACTTAATACCTTAGCGTCTTGTTTTAAATCCAAACAGACTTCCTGGTGGATGACCACTCCATGTAAATTCAAATATAATGAATAGTCCTTTTATTCTGACTTAAATCTTTTAAAAATAAAATTATACTTGGAATTCCTTCTAAAAGAAAAAAATCCAGACTCAGACCTAGAAGAATGATTACCACTTACTATATGCAGTATGGAGTTAAATTAACCAATAGGATGACTAGTACATGACAATTTCCTATGATCCTTTTACTCCAAGTATGCTGATAATTTAACAGGTATGCATGATGGGTATCAGAGAGATGGTCAGGAGATAATGTTTACATTTTGATCATTTTGTATCTATCGTAGCAGTAAATGCTTGTTTGTGTACAATGTAAATGTCTCAGATATCTAATACTTTATACAGCATGGTGAATTGTGTTATAATGGTGTGGATGTGTTTATGAAGTGGACAAGGGAACAAAACTGCCTCACTTGCTTTGTGAAGCCTGGAAATTTAAATGGTGAAGTCAATCTTGCCACACAATTCCTCAGTGTACTAGAGATCTCTGTTATTAATGTGACTAGGGGTGCCTACTGCTGATAATTACTGTTAGCTAGAATAATTAATAAAAGTAATTGCTTAGTATGAAAAGGGGAGGGGAATCTCTGAGAAGGAATAAAATAGAATGGAAAACTGCAAAAATCCCTGAGTACATTTTATATAGACAGGATATTTGGCTGAAAGCATCCTGAGAATAGAAGTGTTATCTGATGCCAAGGACAAATGATCAGAATTAGAAGCTGAAAATAGATAGTCTCATCTTGGAATGCAACAGGGAGGAACCAAGGAGAGGGGGCTGAGAGAGGTAAATTCTAGAAATAAAAATAATAAAAGGGAACAGCATTTACTGGGCAAAATAAGCAAGTCAGTAAAGAAATGAAGATGTTATTGAAGACAGTGAGTGTTTTAATTGTGAAGTGGAATTTCAGTGAGCCTATCACAACTCCATGAAGGCAAAAATATTCATTATAAAAAGAACCTTAGCATTTTTTCTTCTTTTCTTTTCTTTTTGATCTGTTTTTTTCTTTTTGAGGATGATCTTATTAAGAAATATTCTGCTTGGAACAGTGTGTGTGATAGTGTTGTGTGG
Organism: Bothrops alternatus; assembly: GCA_034064705.1. NCBI lineage: Eukaryota > Metazoa > Chordata > Lepidosauria > Squamata > Viperidae > Bothrops > Bothrops alternatus. The sequence continues at coordinate 1,711,852 of JARGCV010000079.1, read as the reverse complement.
GAAAAGACAGATAAGGCTGCAAAGCTTTCCAAAGGCAATGAAATGTGACCATAAAACAGATTAGGTTATGGCAGGGGTCTCCAATGTTCTTGGGGTAGTTGGTACATTTGAAATTTTAAGAACATGGTGTCTTCAAAAAATGGTTATCGGGTTATTTCATCCACAGAATGACTTTAAGTATTTATAAAACTATGATTATACATCTGGTTAATTCTGCTATAATAATTCCCATTTTGAGTGTGTCATTCTGTAATGCCACTAAACAATTCAATAAATTCATCCCCAGCTTTTCCATATGATTCTGCATAGTGGCACAACTGCTGAACATTACTATGAATTTTTATCATTACATCAAAAGATTAGTTTAGACAATAGATAATTTCTGATTTTCTAGCTAAATCCAGAACCCGGCTAAGAGAAACAAACTTGCCCAAAATCACCCTGTGAGTTTTGTGGTCCAGTATGGACTTGATTTGGGTCTTCTTGGTTCTAGTCCAACACCTTAACCATTACTCAATCATTGTGGCAATCATCTCACACGAGCAGAAATGTTTGAAAGAGCTTATGTTCTCAAGTTATTTTGTGTATAGTTTTTCTGGTCTAAATCTAAGCGAAAGCAAGCATCCATATTTACCCTGACAGTGTTAAAAGTATTATGCTTTAGGTGGCTTCCCATGCACATTTGGGAGTGGTTCACAATCAATGCAATTCCTTTTAACTGTTCCGTGTTATGCTATAGGTTATTTAAATGGCACCATAAAAATAAAGTTGCAGATTGAAAGAGTTTGCAATGTAAATAGAGATGACTTTCAGAATTAATGAAACAGGTGGATCTCATCCCAAATGATTAAGATTCTAATTAAGGATCTTAATGCTATTAAATATTTCCAGATTATAATGTTACATTTATTTCAAGAAAAAAGATGGAGAAATGTAATTTGTACAATGATCAAATAAAACTAAATTTCAAGAGACAATGAAGAAATAACTTCAAATTATTTTTTAAAAGTTGTCAACAGGGATACAAAGAAAAGGTTTCCTCCTTACCCTCCCAGGAACAGAGATCAGCAAATAAGAAACTTGTGAAAGTACACTAGGAAATGAAAACGGTCTAATAACTAAGAGTCCTCCTCCCTCCTAATTTACATAATATATTATTCTTAAAGCATTTAAAACTGAATTTAGAAAGGAGGACATAGTTCACTTTGAATTGCTTAACAGGTAAAATAGTGAAGAAAGTTGATATTTAAGCTTTCCATGTGATCTAAAGGAAGTGGTGCTTGAAAGGTGAATTCCTTATAATGCATTCATGATTATACAAAATTTGAATGGCTATACAAACAAAGGAAGACTAAATAAGAACATAAGAACATAAGAACATAAGAAGAGCCATGCTGAATCAGGCCAAAGCCCATCGAGTCCAGCATTCTGTGTCACACAGTGGCCCACCAATTGTACATGGGGATCTTGAGCAGAAAGAGAAGGCAAAACCCTCCCTTTCCCTTGACCCCCAACAAATGGTACCCAAGGGAATCCTGCCTGCCTCAACCAACATAGAGGTGGCACATGGACATCCGTTTTAATAACCACCGATACACTTGGCATCCATGAATCTATCTAGTCCTGCCTTGAAGCTGTCAAGGCTGACAGCTGTCACGACCCCTTCAGGAAGTGATTTCCATAAATCAACGACCCTCTGGGTGAAGAAATATTTCCCTTTATTTGTCCCCACTTTCTTAGCTATGAGCTTTAGGGAGTGCCCCCTTGTCCTGGTATTGTGTGATAGAGAAAAGAATTTTTCTCTATCCACCTTTTCTATCCCATGCATGATTTTATACACTTCGATCAAGTCACCCCTTAAACGCCGTCTTTCAAGGCTGAAGAGACCAAGGCATTGCAATCTGGTTTCATAAGGGAGGCGCTCCATTTCCTTGATCATTCTTGTTGCCCTTTTTTGCACCTTTTCCTGTTCCATTATATCCTTCTTGAGGTGTGGTGACCAGAACTGTACACAGTACTCCAAGTGTGGTCTCACCATCGATTTGTACAGAGGCAATACAACACTTGCTGACTTATTTTCGATTCCCTTCCTAATCATGCCAAGCATGGAATTTGCTTTTTTTACTGCTGCTGCGCATTGGGTTGACATCTTCATCGAGCTGTCCACCAAAACCCCAAGATCCCTTTCTTGGGTTGTCTCAGAAAGTTTGGTCCCCATCAGTTGGTAAGTATAATTGGGGTTCTTTGCCCCGATGTGCATAACTTTGCACTTGTTTAGGTTAAAATGCATTTGCCACTTTGTTGCCCACTCACACAATTTCGAGAGATCCTTCTGGAGCTCCCGACAATCAGTTTCACTTTTCACAACCCGGAACAATTTAGTGTCATCAGCAAACTTGGCTACCTCACTATTAACTTCTACATCCAGATCATTGATGAATAAATTAAAAAGTAAAGGTCCCAAAACTGAACCTTGGGGTACACCACTTCTCACTTCTTTCCATCCGGAGAATTGTCCATTTATTGCCACCCTTTGCTTCCTACAATTTAGCCAGTTACCAATCCAGGACAAGACCTGTCCTCTAATTCCGTGGCTGGAGAGCTTTTTTAGGAGCCTTTGGTGAGGAACTTTGTCAAAAGCCTTTTGAAAGTCAAGATATACAATATCAACTGGGGCCCCTTTATCTATGTATTTATTTACACCCTCAAAGAATTCTAACAAGTTAGTAAGACATGATTTGCCTTTGCAGAAACCATGTTGATTTTCTTTCAGCAATGCCTGTTTTTCTATGTGCCCTGTAATTTTATCTTTAATAATGGTTTCCATCAGTTTGCCTGGAACTGAGGTTAGACTGACTGGTCTATAGTTTCCTGGATCACCTCTGGAGCCTTTCTTGAAGATCGGGGTTATATTTGCTTCCCTCCAATCCTCCGGTACAGTGCCTGATCTTAGAGAAAGATTGTATATTTTAGAAGTTCAGCAATTTCACACTTGAGTTCCTTGAGAATTCTAGGGTGGATGCCACCTGGACCCGGCTATTTGTTGACGTTTAGTTTAGAAAGGCATGCAAGAACATCTTCCTTGTTTATCTCTATCAGGTTTAATTCTTCTATTTCCCTCCCTGGGAAAACTAATTCAGTGGCAGGCAAATGTTCTCTATCCTCCTCGGTGAAAACGGAGGCAAAGAAGTCATTTAGCCTCTCAGCAATCTCCTTGTCTTCTCTGATTATCCTCTTCTGACCATTGTTATCGAGTGGCCCAACTGATTTTCTGGTTGGGTTCCTGCTTCTGATGTACTTAAAAAAGGTTTTGTTATTATTTTTAATATTCTTGGCTATATGCTCCTCAAAGTCTCTCTTGGCTTTCATGACTATCGCCTTGCATTTGGTCTGCCAGAGTTTGTGATCCCTCCTGTTCTCCTCGGTAGGAAGAGCCTTCCATTTCTTAAATGAGTTTTTCTTCTTTCCAATAACCTCCTTTACCTCATTCGTAAGCCATACTGGTATCCTCTTGGACTTTCCAATCCTCTTTCTTCTTTTAGGAATGCATTTTATTTGAGCCTGCTGTAACGTATTTTTAAACAGTTTCCCAGCATTTTGGAGGGATTTGACTGTTTTTACTGTTCCTTTTAGTTTCTTCGTTACTATTTTCCTCATTTTGTCAAAATTCCCTCTGTGAAAGTTTAAGGTCTCTGTGTTAGTTTTCACTGACAATTTGTTATCCATGGTTAAGTTGAAGGTTATTGTGTTGTGATCGCTGGTTCCTATGGGCTCAGTTACAAGGACATCATGAACCAAATCCTGTGCATTAGTTAGAACCAAGTCCAGGATCCCCTTTCCCCTGGTAGGTTCCATGACCATCTGCTCAAGGGAATAATCGGCTAACATGTCGAGGAACCTTGTCTCTCTTTCATGTGTAGAACAAGAATTTACCCAATCTATTTGGGGATAGTTGAAGTCCCCCATTATGACTACCCTATTTCTTTTTGAGGCCTCCTTAAATTCTTTTTCCAAATAGCAATCTGCCTCTGGAGTTTGGTTGGGAGGGCGATAGCAGATCCCTAACGTCAGATTAGTTTCCTGTCCTGGGATTTTTATCCACAATGTTTCTGTGGGTGAGTTTGAATTTTCTTGAATTTCGAGTTCATGAGATTCTAACTCCTCATTTATGTACAAGGCCACGCCGCCACCATTTCTTCCTCTCCTGTCCATCCTATACAATTTGTAACCTGGAATCCTTGTGTCCCATTGGTTTTCATCTGTCCACCAGGTTTCTGTTATGCCGATAATATCAATATTATTTTCCTTCACCAAGCATTCCAATTCCCCTATTTTTGCTCGAATGCTTCTAGCATTTGTGTACAGACCTTTATATGTAATTTTCTGGTGCACTTTCAACTTTGACTGTGGATTTTGACTGTATAATTTGGTTGTAGAATTTGTAGATGGTCTACCATGTCCTTCTGCTTGACTATTACAATTTAGTTTTCCTGTTGACTCACCAATGTGTGAGTTCTCCGGAATAGGGCGGCATAGAAATCGAATAAATAATAATAATAATAATAATAATAATAATAATAATAATAATAATAATAATAATAATAATAATAATAATAATAACTTCCTCCCTCCATATTAGGCAGTGTGCCTTCTCGAACCGGAAGCTGCCCAGCTCCTGTCGACTTGCCCCTATGAATCAGTTTAAAAGCTGCTCTGAAACCTTTTTAATATTAATCGCCAACAGTCTGGTTCCATTATGGTTCAAATGTAACCCGTCCCTTCTGTACAGGTGTAGCTTGTCCCAAAATGTTTCCCAGTTCCTAATGAATCTAAACCCTTCCTCCCGGCACCAGTGCCTCATCCACGCATTGAAGCTCCTGAGCTCTGCCTGTCTAGCTGGCCCTGCGCGTGGAACAGGTAGCATTTCTGAGAATGCAACCTTGGGGGTCCTGGACTTTAATCTTCTACCTAGCAACCTAAATTTGGCTTCCAGGACCTTCCGCTTAGCTTTTCCAATGTCATTGGTACCGACATGTACCACAACAGTTGGCTACACCCCAGCACTGTCTATCAGCCTGTCTAGATGCCTCGTGATGTCCGCAACCTTTGCACCCGGCAGGCAGTTTACCATGCGGTCAACGCTTCCATCACAAACCCGTCTCTCTATATTTCTAACAATTGAATCACCCACTACAAGAAGCCCCCCTCCCACCACCCGCGGAGAAGTATCCTCGGTGCAAGAGGATATGGGCACATCCTCCAGGGAAGGGGTCTCAACTAAGGGAGCCTGTCCCTCTTCCACAGATTGATGTCCTCCCTGCCCAAGATCTCCATTCTCCAAAGCAGCTGGAGAGCTGCTCAGCATGGAGTGGGACACTCCTGCTGCATCCCTGAAGATCTTCTCCTGCCTCGCTATCTCTCTCTGCTTCTCCAGGTCTGCTACCTTGGCTTCAAGGGAAAGAACCTGTTCCCTGAGAGCCAGGAGCTCATTGCACCGATCACACACCCAAGACTTCTGTCCAGCAGACAGATAATCATACATGTGACACTCAATACAAAACACTGGGAAGCTCCCCTCCGTCTGCTGGCTATCTATCTCCATTTCTTGTTATTATATGTTTGCTGTTATTATTATACTAGTTATTATTTAAAAAAACACACAGCTTTTTTGGGTTGTTCAAATTTTTTGTTTTGGTCTCAGTTTACTTTTTGGATTTTTTTTTCTTACTTGTTTTAGGAATTTATCACGCGCCGTCAGGGGTGCGATGGCTGCTAAAAAAAAAGGTGAATTTGTAATTAAACCCCACAAACTTACCAGGGCTCAGCAGGTTCCTTGCCCCACAAGGAAGAGTGAGCTGCTTGCTCCCAGCTACCAGGGATTAGCCAGCAGGGGGGCTGCAGCAGAAAGCTCCACCCCCTCCAAACCTGTGCAGAGGGCAAACTTCAGAAGAAACCTAAGAAACCTAAGAAACACTTAGGTTACTCTTGAGTCACTCAGTACTCCAGCAATAGAGTACTCCAGCAATCAACACACATAGGTAGAGATTAACACCAAAAACATTAAGCACCCAAATCAAGAAATTACCAAGAAGAAAATCATACCCCCATCAACACTGGCAGGGCAAGCTACTGTATGAAAATGGGGAGCAGACTCCACACTCACTCATATTAATGATGTTATCTATTTGAGTAGTGAAAAGCCTGCAAGCAAACAACCAAGCTCAGTATCAAGAACTCCAGAATAAAAATGCACAAATAAAGAACTTTAGCATTTAACAGAAGCAGGTATGGTGTTAAGAGATAAGTGAAGCTTTCTGACTAAAACTTTTTCAGTGTTTTGGACGGATTGCATGAATGGCAATAAATATGTTTGTGTTTTTTTAAAAAATAAAAAGAGAGAGTTTTTGGAGATGTTACACAGCAATTTGCTATTAAAGCTGAAACCAGCAGGAGCCCCTAACTGGAGTAGGTCTAACATTTAAAGTAAAACAAAACCCCATGGACTAAAAGCAGTGTCCCACTGGTGGGGACAGTTGAGTGCACTCCCTGGGGAAAACCACAGAAACATCTAAACATTAACTGAAATGAAACTGCCAGCTGCTGATTTTAATGTCCTGATCACACAAGTGTGTGTGTGTGTGTGTGTGTGTGTGTGTGTGTGTGTGTGTGTATCTCTATCTCTACCTCTATCTCAATATCTCTCTTTGTGTCTACATATGAAGTGGCTTGGTAATAGTTTTAGGCTAAAACTACAGAAAAGGTCCATTGAGCCTAGACAAAGATACCACTGAAGTTTTATTGATGCTTCATATTTATTAGATACAATTTATTTCCTTGCTAATTTTGTTCAGTGAGGATGAGAGAACAGCCATGGCAAGGAAACATGGCTTTAATCATCTGAGAGAAAGACTGCTAATGTTGGAACTGCAGATCCAGGAAAAGATTTGTTTTTACAAACACTGAGGAATAAGGGAGCAGGCTGATATATGACTTAAGATACATAACAACCAGTCCCCCACTCCCCCACCCCTGGCTATATATATATGTGTCCTTAATATTCTCTGGACAGTAATTTGTTTCCTTTTTTTGGCCTTGTGAGAGATGAACTATAAATGCAAAAAGCCACTTCAATTTAACCTGCCATCTGTATAATAGCCTGAGATTTTATTGCTGTCCAATTCTGCTCTTTTCTTTTAATACTTCTGCTTTTTTCCTTTTCTTTCTTTCTTTTTTTAATTGAGCAGCATTCACAGTAAATTACTTATGAGAAGCACCATTGAAATCAGTAAATTAGCCATCAGCATGCTTAACACAAGCCCTATTAATTTCAAATGGATCTAACTTAATGCGAATGTTGCTGATGAATTCTAGAAATGACTTTAAAAAAGACAGCATGTGAATATATTGTTTAAATAAATGCACTCAGTTATGATTTATTCTAATATGGTGCAGTTCATGTCCTGATACAAATAATATGCCATTTTACTAAAGTTCTATAGTATACTGGAGCTTTGTCGGATCTGTGCTTGTGTCTTAGCTCTCCCCCCCCCCCATTAACTCTGCCCACCTTCAAAGGGGTCCTCACAATGGCACAATGTCCAACTACTACAAGAAAAAAAAACATGATCCAATTTTATTTTAGAATGTACTGTAAAGACTTCCAGGTTCATAACTTCAACAGGTTCTACAAAAGGGAATGGTAGAAGAAGTGTTGGACTTAAGAAACAAGACTGATCTGCAAACTATGGCAAACAGAATCTGCAGCTTTTGGGGAAAAGAATTTTAGTCCTATAGTAGCTGATCATAACTGCCCTGGTGAAAAATGGAGCAACTATTTTGGCTTATCTCAACTTCCTTTCTATTAAAGGATGCCAGAATTTTATTTTATTTTTTACATATTTTTAATCTATTGGTCTGTGGATGCCTGATTAGATAGGGCTCTATGGGATTAGGACAAGAGAAATCTTAATAACCCCCATGGTCTTTTTAATCTTATTTTACATCTCCCAATACTTAAGACATAAAAAAGAAGATCTTGGAGTAGCCCTATTTTAATGGATTGTTCTAGTCTAGGATTCCATTCTACATCCTGAGGCCAGAAAGAAAAATTAGCTTCCCTTTCTGGGTTTGTATGACAGGGTTTGACAAACCGTAAATTCCCACAGCCATAGGGAATGTTGCCATAATTGCTCAGGTCATTTCTTAACTTAATGATTGGGTTTGAAGAAATAGGGAGAAAAATAAAAAAGTAACATGGCAGACACAACTGCATGATTAAAGTCCTAGTTCTTTTTTATATATGGCTCATCTACCCTCTTAATCTTTTTTACCACTCCCATCTTTCACCAATCTCTCCAATATGTTGAACATTTAAGTTGACCTAATTATCATTATTTTGAAAAGTGTCAGTAGATCACCATTTCTCAAAAGCAGCTCCTTTTTTTCTTACTTTCTCTTTTCTCTCCATGCCTAATAAAGCTTTCTTCTCTCCCCCCCCCTTTCTGCATCTGCACATGTCAGCTTCTCATGTCTATCCTTAATTTCAGTATTTTTTCATATCTTGCTCGGTCTTCTGTTTTACCCTTGTTTCTGGAAAGAATGAAAGCCGTTGGCCTAGGTGGGTTATATGATGTGTCTGGCTTGCAGCAAATTGCATTGGTGATGAGAAAAAATATTGGCCACCTCATATTATTTCACCTACCTTGAATCCATGCATTCCTGAATCATCTTTTTGCTATTCCTGGACATGCATTTGAGTGGAGGAAGGTCTTGACTCAGCCAAGCAATTCCAGTAATTTGTGGGGCAATGCAATACCATGCAAAATCATGTCTTTCCATCTGAACCATCTCCAGTGTTATGGAAAATGCCCATAGTGTGTGATCAGAATACTGTCTAGAATCTGATACACTTCAGTTGTATGTCATGGTGGTACCAGGCTGAAATTAGGCATAATCCAACTAAAATGCAAGAAATCTAGGGACAACCCTAACTTTTTTCTAATGCACTATCTGGTATTTGGCAATGACATGGGGCAGCTAAAACCACTGTTATATCCTTGTTGTTCTGGAATATTTGAATGTACAGAAAAATTTGCAATTTAGGGCAACTCTGATCTTTTATATTTTCTAGGTGCCTGCCTTTCTCTCCAACAGGCAATTGGCTGGAAGTATAACTACATGTTATCAGATTTAAGTTAAAGATATAACAATTTCTTGGAATGAACTATAATGTCAAAGGTTGGCATTCAGCTATTAGTTTTCACTCCATCAATTCTGTAATGGCAGAGACCAACTAGAGAAAAAGCTGAACATGTAAAAGCTTCTAAAGTAAAGGCTAAAACTCAAGAGCAGTCATATTCCTAACTGGAAATGAGATCAGTTCCTCATGGCAGGAAACCAAAAAGAAAAACAGCTGAGGTCATCTGCTTAGGAGAAAATCTCCAGGGAGTTATAGGAACCTGCTTGGTCTAGAATGGCCCAACTTGGACAAATCACTTCTTGGGTATTTACAGGAAGGAGTGCTGCAGCCCAGCATTGTAGTGTTACTAATAACCAAGAGCAAGGATGTCTCCTTTACTTACTATTCACAATGTGTGCCCAAGTTCAGGTGAGGCCTGAAGGCATGTTGGAGTAATTTGTAAATTTCTATAAAGGAAAAAAAAACCTGTAATGTATTTATGTGCATACTTCTTTTAAGAAGTAAAATTAGATATTTATTTAAAGAAAGATTTCAAATTTATTCAGATGTTGATTTATCTTTACAAATGTTGATTGTTTTGCTTTTGTGAAATGGCAAAGCCAATTGAAGACTATCCAATTAGAAGTGTGCTCAGCTATTAAAACAATACCAATATCCACAAAAATAGAAATTAATCAGTAAGGATAGCCTATATTTCCACCTTGTTTTGCATAGAGGATCTAAATAAATCTTCAGTTGATAGGAAATAAAGCCTGATGCTGTCAGAGAAACACAGAAAATTGTTTTATGGTGAGCTAGTCCTTGACTCAATGTAGCTCAGTATTCATTGGCTTCCTGGATTTTTGACAGGAGCCTTCCCCAGCTCTAACAGGAGATGTGAGTACTGGAACTAGGAAGTTTTGCAGGTGAAACATGTATTTTACTCTTCTGTTACAGTCCAAAACCAACAGCAAGAGGAAAAAGTAGATATTTTAGTATGCATTGCTCACGATATTAAGTTTTATTTTGAAAAACTCCTTACGGTTTAGTTCCATGAGTTACAAGAGTCCTGGACAAAGATGCTGACTTGAAAGCTGATGATGCTGATGACTTTTTTTCATCTGTTCTCCTCTAGTACTTCTGAAAACTCCTAAGATTAGTCCAAACCAAGTTAAAATATTGGATCATAAATGGAAGACCATGAGCATTCTATTCAACTAAATGTGTAAACTGGAAAATTATAAATAACACTTATTAGTTAAATGACAATTTATTCATTTCTATTTGCTTAGTACTGAATGTCAGTTGGTCAAAACTAGTGACATAAAATGGTTAACATTCTTTCATTGTCAGTTGGGAATCTGTTGAGCGGTGAAACTGAGGAAGTTCATAGGTGAATATTATGGGCTGGGTCCATGCCTATCCTAATTCCTTTTTATGACTCAGTGGAGCACAGTTGGTTGAATTCATGAGATGTTTAATGCTCTTTGCGGGCAAAATTGTGCCAGCCTTGAAAGAAGTTGTGATGAGATCCCTAGTGAAGAAGCCATTTCTTGATCCACCCATTTTGGACAACAAAGCAGTGTGGGAAATTGATTATTTGGATCCTTTTCATTTAGAATTCAGACCTGGGAGAAAATAGCATTGGTTGCTCTGACAGGGGACTTTTGTCAAGATCATTCCATGATCGAGGACATTCTTCCTAATTCTATTAGACACTCCGGTAATATTTGATACTATTTACCAGGGGAGTCATTTATATGATTTGCAAGAGCTGGGAGAAAAAACACTGTTTTACAGTAATTCTAGTCCTGGATTTCCAGTTACAGTTAGTGGTCACAGAGAAAGCTCACAATTGCTCTAAGATAGGGTACTGTACCAAAAGACCTGGTCTTTTCTCTTATGCATTTAATAACTACATTGGAGAAGTCATGTGTTGTTTTGGAATGAAGTAACACCCACTCTGATTATATTTAAGTCTGTATCTTTATCATGGGTTGGGACAGAAATATTGTGGAGAACCTGAATCAGTGTCTGGACTTCATGAGGAAAAAGTAAGTTTTGTAAGTGAAGGAAAGCTGTTATTTGTTTGCAGATATTTTGGTTCTTTGACTCATTGGCTCCAGCATATCTATGAGATTTGCTCTTTGCCCTACTTCACCTGGGATGCCAGTTATAACCCCACCCATACCAGACGTTATTGGTAATAAAGATTTATGTTTTTACCACTATTCAATTATTGGATTATTGATATGCGGCCTACATAAAACTGCCTTTGGAAATGAATTGAAAGCTACAGCAGATACAGAATGCAGCAGCCATGCTGTTGGCAAATAGATCCTGCTACTGCAGGATAACACATATTTTGCAGTTGCACTGGTTGCTAATTGGCTTCTGGGTTCAGTTCAAAAAGCTGCTTATCACCTTGAAAGCCCTACATGGCATTGCACCAGGTTGCCTTAGGGACCATCTTATCTAAAATATTTCTGCCCTTCTTTTTAGGTTCTCAGGAGAGGCTGAGCTTAGGGTCTGCTTCCATATGAAGTGAGTATTACGTGGGCAAGGTATTTACTGTTGTAGTTCTTACAGCTTACACACACACACACACACACACACACACACACACACACACACACACACAATAGGTTTGGACTCTTCTGCTTCTGAAATTCTGAAAACTTTCCTGTGAAATGGGCCCTTGATGCCATGGAAGCATAGATGGGATGAATATGACCATTTTTTTATTGTATTGATTTCTTTTCAATAGATTGCTGCCATTTAAAATTGTTGCACACTTTCCTGAGTTGTGAGATTAGGATAATACAGAAATTGTGATAATAAATAAAAATTAATATATACAATGAAAAGATTATGCAAAGAACAAAAGAAAAAAGAAAGCAGAGATTTCCATTTTTAAAGTAAAAATAGTAACATATCTCATTCACTGATCAATTCTACTTTTATGAGCATGTGTCCGAAAATGATTATGACCGCTTATGGAAAGTAAATTGGCTGCAAACCAATACTGCGATAAGCAAAACAACTGGGAGACAAACTCTGCACCAAGTGGAAAATCAAAGAAAATTCCTGACAAACCTAGCAGACAACTTTGTCTCCCAAAAAGTAGAGAAGGGAACTAGGGGATTAGCCATTTTGGATCTAATTCTCACTAACAAGAGATGAAATGATAGAGGTGTTGAAGCCACAGGAACCTTGGGAGGTAGTGATCATGCAATATTGGAATTCAACATTATGGAAGCACAAGCAATAGAACATAGTCAAACTAGAGTCTTGGACTTCAAGAGAGCTAATTTCAATAAACTTAGAGAGGGCTTCCCATGGATGGGAAAACAACTCAAGAAGCTTGGGAAACTCTGAAAAGCGAAATAATAGAAGCCCAGTCTAGCATAATACCAACAAAGAGGAAAAATAACAGTTCTCAAAAGAAACCAGCATGGCTGCATAAAGAACTCTCTGATAAATTGAAAGATAAAAAGGACAAGTATAGAAAGTGGAAAGAGGGGCACATAACTAAATCAGAATATCAACAAATAGCCCGAGCCTGCAAAGATGAAGTGAGGAAAGCTAAGGCTCATAATGAATTAAGGCTTGCGACCAAAGTCAAAAATAACCAAAAAAAGCTTCTTTCAACATGTAAAAACAAAAAAAAAGTGAAGGAAATGATTGGTCCATTAGTGGATGAAAGTGGCAAGAAGGTGATAAGCAATAGGGAGAAAGCAGAACTATTTAACTTGTTTTTTGCATCTGTCTTTACACAAAGGGAAAAAACATACCAACCTATCAAAAATATTGCCATAAAAAACAGTATAGAAACACAAGTTAAGATAGGCAAGAAAATGATAAGTGAGCACCTATCTAGCCTAGACGAGTTCAAATTACCAGGACCAGATGTATTACACTCCAAGATTCTCAAGGAACTGAGATGTGATCTCAGAACCACTGAAGTATATTTTTCAAAGATCTTGGAGCACTGGGGAACTACCAGAGGACTGGAAAAGAGCTGATGTAGTTCCCATGTTCAAAAAAGGAAAAAAAATGGATCCAGGAAATTACAGATCTATCAGCCTGACCTCAATACCTGGGAAGATTCTGGAAAAGGTAATCAAACAATGAATCAGCGAACACCTAAAGGCAAACAAAATCACTACTAAAAACCAACATGGGTTTGTCAAAAACAGATCATGCCAGACAAACCTTATTGCATTCTTTGACCAAGTGACAAAATTAGTGAATTAGATGAATGCTGTGGATAAAATTTACTTGGACTTCAGTAAGGTATTTGATAAAGTAGATCACAACCTACTACTTGATAAGATAGAAAAAAGTGGGTTAGACAGCATCACCACCAGATGGATTCATAGCTGGCTGACCGGCCATACTCAGCATGTGGTCCTCAATGGAACTGCATCTACGTGGAGGGAAGTGTGTAGTGGGGTGCCCCAGGACTCTGTTCTAGACCCAGTGCTCTTCAACATTTTCAACAACGATTTGGATGAGGGAATAGATGGGGAACTCATCATATCTGTGGATGACACCAAGCTGGCAGGAATAGCCAACACTCCAGAAGACAGGCTTAAGATACAGGAGGAACTGGACAGACTTGAATACTGGGCGCTATCTAACAAAATGAAATTCAATGGTGAAAAAAGTAAGGTTCTACATTTAGGCAAGAAAAACCAAATGTACAGATATAGTATAGGGGGTACCTTGTTCAATAGTAGTAACTGTGAGAGGGATATCAGAGTCCTAGTGGACAATCACTTAAATATGAGCCAGCAGTGTGCTGCAGCTGCCAAAAAAGCCAACTCAGTGCTGGGCTGCATTAACAGAGGGATAGAATCAAGATCACGTGAAGTATTAATACCACTTTACAATTCCTTGGTAAGGCCACATTTGGAATACTGCATCCAGTTTTGGTCACCACGATGTAAAAAAGATGCTGAGACTCTAGAAAGAGTACAGAGAAAAGCAACAAAGATGATTAGGGGACTGGAGGCTAAAGCATATGAGGAACGGTTGCTGGAATTGGGTATGTCTAGTTTAACGAAGAGAAGGACAAGGGGGGACATGATAGCAGTGTTCCAATATCTCAGGGGGGGGCTGCCACAAAGAAGAGGGAGTCAAGCTATTTTCCAAGGCACCTGAAGGCAGGACAAGAAGCAACGGGTGGAAATCTAAGCAAGGAAAGAAGCAACCTAGAACTAAGGAGAAACTTCCTGGCAGTTAGAACAATTAACCAGTGGAACAACCTGCCTCCAGAAGCAGTGAACGCTCCAACACTGGAAGTTTTTAGGAAGAGACTGGACAGCCATCTGTCCAAAATGGTATAGGGTTTCCTGCCTGAGCAGGGGGTTGGACTCGATGACCTCCAAGGTCCCTTCCAACTTTTATTATTATTATTATTATTATTATTATTATTATTATTATTATTAGTAGTAGTAGTAGTAGTAGTAGTAGTAGTAGTACGTAGTAGTACAATCTATGCTACTCAGTTCTCTTCCTTTAAATCTGGAAATGGACATTTCATACACAACAGTTCCTTTCCTCTAATTCAAAAATAGTTCGTTTAGTTAAAAAAAAGAGAGGCTATTATGTGAAGCTTGTCCCTTGACAACAGTTTGGCACCCTATATGCCATCTGCTGCTGACTGCTAAATTAAAAAAAAAAGGTGCTATAACTCTGAATCATGTTTATCAGGTTCCTTTTTCCTGCATGATCTGAAAAACTTGTGCAATTATATTTTTTGGCTTAATCCATTAGTCAAAAGGGCAGGAGAAATAAAGTGATTGATAGAGGACTGTGAATATTTAAGGTCATAGGGGACAATTCATTGGCTTCAGCCAAGGGGCTATATGGGAATGCTTTAAGCTTGACTTAATGGGTGTGCAATAATTAAGAGTGGTTCTCACAATGAAATAAACAGACAAACAAACAAACCCCAACAAGCATAAATCAGATGCCTAGTTTCAAAAGATTAAAGCATCAAAGGACGGGAAACTTCTAAAATAAGTCCACAGAAATGTTAACAAATAACAAAAAATAATAAATGAATTTAAAATGTTTTCAGCAGTGATGATGTATACATTTTTCAGTCTTACTTTATTACACTGATCTTGCTTAGGTCTGTAGCTACAAATTCTAGTAAGGATAACCCCAACAATGCTTTCTCCAGAGCAACCTATGAAAGATTAGTATTTTCAACTAATTACCAGTTACAATTACTGTATATAAATTATTTCTCCCATGATAAATATTCATTTATCAGTCTTACGCTGAAATTTAGACTGCCATTCTAGCACCTATCCTTGTCAATTCTAATTCAGTACTGTGTAGCAGATGCTTCAAATGAAAAAAATTCCATCTCTGACATGTCCAGGCAGATTTGGGTTTTTTTGAGGAAGGGAAGGGGAGATTCTGAAAATCCCTGAAAATCTGGAAAGCTGCTGCCATTCTAGATAGATGTAGACTTTCAATGTTTCTAGGACTAAACACCGACATAAATAGCAGTATCATAATGATAATTAGTATCCTATTCCTTCTGTTGAGGAAATATGGCCTTATCTACAATCCAACGTCTTCAGCTAATTTTTCTTTAGAGGGTTCAGATCTATCACTGGTGACCTTGGAATTATTTTATTAAATAATAATAATAATAATAATAATAATAAATAAAAAATAAAAAAATAATAATAATAGAGAGCCATCCACTCCAATAGATTTTCTGTTGCAGTTTGTGGAAAATCTTGTCCGATTGTTAGTGAATTTATTTGATTAGCTTTATAACACACACATACACACACAGACCTATACAGTATATACATATTCAAATACACTATTCAATGAGTGATTCAGTATTTTTCCATATATTTAGATTTGCAGGTCTAAGACATGCAAGCACATCTCCAGAACAGAAAAGAGATTCAGTTGACAGCAACACTGTATTACCTACAGAGACTAAATCCTCAGAGAGGTGTCCAGAACAGCAATAGACACAAGGATTTATGACACAGAACAGCAATTGCAATATCTAGTGCTAAACATTTAATCTAAGGTTACAGTTTTTACTACAGATCAGAGCTGAACTCAGCAGAATTAAATCTTCAACTGCATTTCAGCAATCCTAAATTCATTGGACGCTGTTAATAGTGGCAGACTTCCAAAATGCATTTCTTTAATAAGACAGGAAATTATAAAGTTTCCTTCTTTAAAAAGGAGAAGAAGGAAGCCAGCAACAAAGAGGTAATGAAAAAGTGATAAATCTGAGCCTTTCTAAGAATTATGATCATTTATTCACAACTGCTTTTTTAAAAAAATAATGGAGAGAACTATTTAGAAAGTAAAACAAAACCTGTATTTCTTTGTTTCCCCTTGTAGGTTGGATAAGGATAAGAATTTGCAAGCCAGTTGGTAGCCAATTGTCCCTAGGCTATCCAAAGGGATTCAGCAGCTGTTGGCTTCTTTTTCTTGCTTAACATAACTTTTTGTTCACCTGCAGCTAAAGTAAATTTATGCGGAACATACTGGGATGTTATTCAAGTCCCCAAGGCAACTCCATTAACTTTCCCAAGAGCTCCATTAAATGCTTATTAAAGCAAACAAAAATACTTTCAGATAATGCAAAGGTTCAGCATTAAACTTGTGAAAGCATGGAAAGACTGAGGAATGACCAGTATGGCATCCTTAAATGCCCTTTTTGTATTCTAGAATTGCCGCACATATGGCCAGGGCAATCACCTGCTGTTTAGATTTCCTCGCAGGGCATTGCTTGTTCTAAAGTACTTTGTCTTTTATTTAGATTTCTTAGGCTTTTGAGAGTCTGACTTGATCCTTCTAAATGGATAGGCAAAGAGGAGACATCAACAGATGGAAATTTTTCTTCTTGGGGACCAGTTTTTGACCTACATTCTATAAATAAAACCAAGATAGGATTCACCCTTTTGCCAAGTACAAGATATCCTTATGAAGCAATGTGTCCTAAGAGTCAAAATGATGCACAAATTGCAAGTGAAGTCATTAGGATCAAAGTTGGTCTGTGAAAATTCAATTTTAGACTATATCCAGCCATTGAGATTCAGACTGATATTAAGACAATTGATTTTTCTGTTTCTCTCCTGTCTCATAAGGTTGTTGAGAGGATAAATGAAGGGCAGTGAAAGCACTGTGCAGAATCCTGAATTTCTTGGGATATTATAAAGTATTAAATTGTAATGAAAACCCTTAATTAAAAGTTGATTGTCCTGCTTCTACAAATTGAATAAATGACTGGAGAGATTGTAAAGACATAAGATGTTTTGTCTCTGTGGTGGCAAACTTCAGCTATTCTGCCATGCAGAAAACTCCTATATTTAAGGAGGGCCCCTGGCCATCCAAGCTCTCTGATCATAAATTTATACTGGCAGAAAACTTTTCCTAACCATGATCAAATGATGAAGGAGCAAAAAGATAATGTGAAATAATGGTGGCATTCATCTGTATTGTTCTATGACCCAATCCATGCATTGTCATCAGGAATTCAGCTTTGTCTCTTGGCCATTATTTCTGCAAAGGCTTATATTTCTTATAAATTCTGGAAGGGTTTTCTTTATCTCTTTGTTAATATTATAAGCTGTGTTTGCTTTCATTTCGTTTGGGCATTTTAAATTGATACTATCATGACTATGAAAACAAGAGAAAACCTCATGCTGTTCCTTCTATATCTACTTCCCCCAAATTAAGATTAAACTAAGAAGTCTTCATAAAACCACTATTTTCAAACCTAGAAGCTTCAGAACAGAGTAACTTTGTGACAAACATATGGTGTTGATATGGCACATTAGTGCCCCCTAAAATATATAATAAATTGTTTCCATGAGGATAAGCTATTTAAAGAAAATTCACCTTTCCCCCCCCCAAAACAACCCTCACAAGTATAGAATAACATAATTGGGGGAAATTAGACTGGATCTTTTTCTTTCCACCAAGAGTTGTAAAGATATCATTAGCCATTTCTAATTCACTTCTAGACTGAAAATAGCAAGGATGGACCATTTTTCTCGAAAGGACAGCCTCTCACTCCCAAGAGAATAGCTTTAACTTATTTTTCATATTCTACAAAACTGACAATGGTCTTAAAGAATCAACCATAACAAAAGAGCCTTGCATATCAACGTTAAATCAGGAGGTCTAGATTATCTTTCTCCAACCATAATCTCTGAAGTTAGCTCTTTTTCCTAAGACTGGATTTAAGGGAGAAACCTTTGGTTGAAGGGTTTGTAGAATATGCCAGCTGTACAAACTAATGTGTGCCAGGAGACTACCTGAGTGATGGCAACCTATCATAAATATCTTTTACTGTGGATCCTTAAAAGAAAGAGTCTGCCAAAGAGGTTTTAGGTTATTCCACTCCCAAATTCATAACAGTCTTAAATTATCATTTTAAGTTAATTATCCATTAAAATTAGTTTAAGATTCTAGTGTACTCTAAGATAAACATCCATCTGCAAATTCATTAGGGATTTTCCCAGTTTGATTGCTTTTTGTGGTTTTTGTGCTTTAATTGAAAATGAAAAGATCTACACATATTGACAAAATGCTTATGTTTCTGAACAAAGCGTTCTTTGGACAACTATAATAATGTTTAGAAATTTCTTGACTGAATGCCGTGTATGAACTTAACACTGAATACAGGAAATATGATCAGATTTGTAGTAGTTGTAGTTATATCTTTAATAACAACTGTTAAACTTTTTAATTTCAGTTTGCAATTATTTTTGTGTTTGACATTAAAAGATCAACCGTTGAAATGATATTTTAAAAATAGACATCTGCCTAAGTCAAATAGCTTCTGCACTAGTCTTTGGCTGAGTAGTTTTCAACTTGCTTATTCTATTATTTTAAAGTTTAAAGATAATTGAAAATCAGATGTAGTTTCTTGAATCTCAATTACAGTTTCCATTCTGAAATAAGGCTTGTACGATTCATAACAATTGCAGTAAATTAACTAAAATAGGTATGCTGCTGCAAAATAATGTTTCCCCTCCAAATGGAAAAAAAATGATATTTAAAGCATAAAATGAAAAATATTCAAAATATCTGTTATATAACAAAGTGATAAGTACCCATTTCCCCACATCAACTCAAAAAGTCTTAGCTTTTAATATTGAAAGATCTAATGATTTTCCTTTGTTCATTTTTAAAATTCTTCTAAATTATTTAAATTATATGAATTGTATAACATTTTTTATAATAAAAAGTAGCTCTCATCCCAGAAAGCAGGGCAATAGGCAAGATGACAATTTGAAAGTATTTATCATTTTGAGGATAAAGATTGCCTAGACCAGGGGTGTCAAACTCAATTTCATTGAGGGCCGCATCAGCATTGCAGTTATCCTCGGGGGCCAGATAGGTGTGGTCAGGGTGGGCGCAGCCTACTGGGTGGGCATGGCTGGAGTGGGTGTGGCCTTCTGGGTGGACATGGCCAGCTGTACATCGTTCACGTCAAGGATGCCTGTGGGGGCCTGAGCAGAAGTGGGACAGATCTGAACGTCTCTGGCAGAAGTGGGTGGGACCAGGGCAAGCACTAAGGCAGGGTCCACTGGAAGAGCCTGCTGAAACCCCAAGCCGGATATGTGAAGTAGCCATTTGCTGGCCACTTCCAGGCAATGGTGCATTTCTTCATTCCTCACAAAGGATGCCACCTCCCCAGCATGCACTCAGGGGGCGGGGCCAACACGGCAGGGGCCGGTCCCTTGCTGTTTCCAGGCAGCCTTGTGGAGCTAAGACTGAATGCATTTCAGCATAGATGGCCACCACAAAATTGTACATTGACTCCCGGGCAGCCTGGGCCGGGGCCAAGGCAGTGGGGGCCATTCCCTTACTGTTTCCAGGATGGCTTTGCGGGCCACATGAAACCACGTCGTGGGCCGCATCTGGCCCCCAGGCCTTGTGTTTGACATCTCTGGGCTAGACTTTTCTTACTGAGGGAAATCTGCATGTTTTGCTTGGACCATCATCAATATTGGCCACTCATGACTACTGATGGCAGCAATAGATGACATGGTCCTTTTCCCACTCTAGCCCACTGCAAAATGCATTCTGGGCCCATGTTTTCCAGCTGTGATTCAAAACTGATATGTTCTGATGTGAGCTGCCTTAAATCCTTAATTCCAGATTGACAGGTGCTTAGTATTGTTTTAATATTATTCTGATTAGTCCAGCATTAAGTCAACAAACTATCCTCATCGCTAGAAACTATTGCTCCATTTAACCATTACAGCTCCCAGTGGGCACTCATTCAATTTTTGCTTGGGCAGGTTGACACATATTTATTTCCTTTTCTTTCCCACCACTCCCCACAATATTCCAACAATACTTTATGTTCCCCTAAAATAATTTAAATTGCAACTGAGGACATTATTTTGGATTAAAGTTCTTCCTTGGAACAAAGTTTCCATGGAGCTACAGAGTCCCGTCTGTTAGACAATGTCATCTGGCGGGGCCTAGGGTTAGGGCCTTCTCTGTTGCTGCCCCAGCCCTCTGGAACCAGCTTCCCTCAGAGGTCCGTACTGCTTCCTCCCTCCTAGCTTTCCGAAAATTGTTGAAAACACATTTATGCAGACAGGTTTGGGGCGTGTGAGCTGCACTCTGCCCCTGGGCCTTTGACTGTGACTGTGTGTGGTATGAGTGAAATTAACTACTTAGTTTTTATATGTTTATGTTTATGTTTATTCGCACTTATATGCCGCCCCTCTCCGAAGACCTGGGGCTGCTCACAACATATTGTGAATTAGTAATTTTAATTGTTTTTATCTTATGTTTTTTTTATACTTGCATTCTTGTTGTGAGCCGCCCTGAGTCTTGGGAGAAGGGCGGCATATAAGTTTAATAAATAATAATAAATAATAATAATAATGGAGGAAGGAAAGACAACCTATTTCCTATTCCATGACTGCTGAGCAGCAATGATACCATAAAGGGAAAAAAAGAAAGCTTCTGCGTTAGTGTCCAAGGAGATAACGTGGGATCTGGGAGTGAAGGCATCCATGTGTGCATATATCTAGGAAAGCAAAGGAAAGGCATGGAGACTAGGAAAAGATAGGGGCTAGTGGAACATTCCACATAGCCAGCAAGACCTAGCTTTCCCACATGGATAGGAAGGACAAGAACCAAGGAAATGACCACTCAGTTCTTATAGTAACCATATCCAGATTGAGCAGCAGTCTAACTCCAATGTCAATCTTCTGCAATCCTGGAATTTCTGAAGTTGGCTGAAGAAACAGTTAGAAGCAGCATGAGAGGAAAAAAAGCTGAATTACCCAGAGATAGCACACAATGTTTACTGTATAAAAACACTTTCAAAAAGTTCAGACAAGAGTACTCTTGTATTCTCTTTCTCTTAAGCCCATGAAACTTTGCCCATTGGAAGTTAATATAGGAGACCCCTAAATTTAATTGACCCACTAATACAATTTCTACAGTTCTTGTAAAATATCCATTCTTCCTTGGCTGCTTCAGCTTTTCAAATTTCTGAATTATGCAAGGTAGACAATTTACAGCTGATTTGAGTGTTTCTTTACTATGGAACCACCACTTGCCTGTCAACTAGAGTTGAAAAACAGGTTTCTTTCTCTGGAAGTATAATACTCAACTCAGTGCGGCATAAAATATTTGGATGCTTTTTTTTAGCCTGTACTATATTTCTGCTCAACTTTTATCAAGTCAAAAGATGTACAGTTCTTGTGGCTTTTTTCTTATACTTGTATTCTGTTTTGTCTTAGATCTATGACATGGTCCTGAGATTTAGCAATTCTCTGAAGTAGTAAGGATCAATGTGTAAATTTCTGGTGTCTAGTAAATTACTGTAGAGGCAATTCCAATTGTCATTATTCATTAATTTTCTAAATTGTAACCTCTGTCTCCTAGACACTCGAAATGATAGAGAGGTAATGCACAGAGTTTATTTCCATAGATCATATTTTTTTTTCAAGGCCCTGCACATTACTTCAAAAGCTTAGCCTCAGATGGCCAGTAGTACATCAGAATAATCCATGTATATTTTGCAGTCACTCAACAGATCTCTTTTGAGTGGGCCAAAAAGACATCATCTTGTTAAGAAAGCTATGCATCCCGAACTTAAGCTTTCTTACTAAGATGGGTGGCTACAGAAGTCAAATAAATAAATTGTGATTTCTCCATTTTCATTCAATTGCAGAGTAATTTAGAAGGAGGATTCAGTCATAAAGTACTTTTCTGAATAGAAACCTGAATAGCAAAAAACTTGATCTGATGTTCAGGTTCCACTATCATCCAGTTGCCAGAAACACCAGCTATGTAGACAATTTTTTGATGTTCTGCTCATGTATGCACTTGCATATATATTGCATTTACTCTCAATGAAACAAAATACTGTGATAGTGTACATAAATGAAGACAACATGTGAAGGATTATGAAGCAGCTTTCCAGAGTACCAACTGTTTCAAAACTTCAAAGACAGTGCTTTCCACAGTGCTAATATCAGAGCAATATATTGCAATATAATGCACATACTTAAAATATGAAGTAACTCAAAAAAAGTATTGGAGGAAGATGAATGTCTTAGTAAAATAAGGTTTGCCTCTGTTGTGAAGGCAGAGCCCTTGGTCAATACCCATTTAATTTTGTTTAATAGAGACATCCAGAACATTAAGAAAATACTCATACTGATATACATGGGAATAACGTATGTACTAGCCTCCGCCACTGTGATCCCAGCATGTCCCATCACAGATATTGAATTGCAGGACTTGCTGCTCATAGCCCTCCTCACCTGTCACTTTCTGGGCTGCAAGCGTCTTGATTTTGGCGTGGAACTCTATCTCTTGCTGCATCAAGCTGCCTAATGGGAGTGGGGAGACTGGTGTCACAAGAATTATATATTTAATTGCCATTGCCAAAAATTTTAATTTCTCCTTTGAAATTTGTTAAACCGACAAAGAAAACAATAATGGAGCAATGGCCTTAAGTCAAGTACTGCCATTATTACAGCTATTAATATACACAGTAGGGGTTTTTTCCCTTGTAAATAATCATGTCATGAATTAATGATATCAGTGATCTACCAATGGTACTATAGTGATTGTCAAAAAGTGATTGCTCATACTGAGCAGTCTTTCCAAGGAGTGGCATATGGGAAAGCCATGAGGGGACTTGCATTTGATCGCAGTGACAAGTAATGGCTGATTCCTGCTGCTTCCTGAAACAGAGGTAAGATGACGTGTAGATTCTAACCCAAGCCAATTTAGGATCCAATTTAGTTCCTGAGTTTCTTAGTAAGCCAAGGAAACTATAACATGTAATAAGAATTTCTTCAATCAATGTCCAGAGGAAAAACAAATCACTCAGTTACTGGCATAATACTGCTTCAACACTCTAGTAAAGTTCTCACAAGTGTGGTGACATGCCCTTGGGTTACAACAAGCATGTTGAATAAAAAGCTTAGCATTGTAACATCAATCCCTAATACAGTAGCATCCAAATTTTACAACCATTACTATGTAACTTTTTATCCTTAGAATTCTAGGCCTCAGCTCATTAAAAACAAACCTCTCCTTTCTCTTATCCTAATTTCAATTTATTTTTATTCTTTCCCTGAACTTCTTCTGACAACCAGCCTCTCTGTCTCCCAATCCTTTTGAATGCAGTTTAAAATATATCCAAGATTGATCTGGATTGTTTGGGAGATTTTCACATTCATTTGGCTGTCAAGATTATGTAAGCACTGGCATGTTTATGTTTATAAATCTGGAGCTCACACAGAGCATCAGCCAATTGTTTTATTTTTTCTCTGGGGAATAGCTAAGCACAGACAACTGGCCAGTCAATCAGTTCTTTTGCTAGCTGTAACTGTGTACTATGACCTGCTCCCTCATGGTAGAGCCCAAACATATATCTTTTACTGCCTTTTCACAGAAATGTGAGTGGATAAATTGCTAGCCTTCCTGTATGTTTCTGGGTTTATGATGGTGGCAAATGTTTAATGAAAGCATGGCAGAAATTCAGCACTTGGGATCCTTCATCTGGTAAAGGCTGAGCAATGAGTGGCCCAAGAATCTTATTTCTTTTATTTTGGGAGTAGGACTTATATTAGGCCAACTTCTCTAATTAGAACCCAGCCTCCATCATAAGACCACTACATGCCAATCTCTGCCTTCTAATCACCACCATAGAGTGACAGCTTGTAATTTCAAGCCCTTGGTTACAGCAACGTTAGATTGATTGAGGCCACATTATGCACTACTGGAATTGCATTTTCATCTGGAAGAACTTTCTGTTACTCTGTTTGAACACTAAGATAGAGAACCTTGTAGACAGATTCCTGACAATATACTAGCGAGGGTGTAATATTCATCATTATGATGTAATATTTATTAGGTTTCCTGACAACTTTTTTCAATAAATAAATAAAAAAAAGTCATACATTTTCATTCTTTCTTTCCAAGAATGACAAAACCATGTCTGACTATGTGATTCCTATATTTTCATCTTCTATATCTTTTAAGCCCTGGATCTATCAAGAATCCTTCAGTTCTGGGCTGGGTGGCTGAAATCCATGTATTTGTTGAGAAGGGAGACAATTTTAAAATTGTCTTTTGTCTTTTCCTTAACTATGCATTTGGAGATTTGTTCTATCTTGAGCAAGAACAGGAACCTGTGGTCTTCCATATGCTGCTAAATAACAACATCAGTTATTATGATCAATGGTCCTGGGACTTGTAGTTCAGTAACATCTGGAAGACCACATGTTCTCTATTCCTGATTAAGTGCATGTGGTTATATATTTATTTAACTGATCAATTTACAGGCTGACTTTCTGTTCAAAATGGAATGTCAGAGACTTAAAGAAAAGAAAAAGATAAAAAATATAGACTAAACAAGAGAAAAACAGCACTTAAACCAAAACATAAAACCATTGGCTTCTGAATGTCTTATTAAAGAGAGTAATCTTTAAGGATTTTTAAAAGCAAAAAGAGTAGGAGAGAAATGTGATTCCTTAAGCAGTGTTTTCTAGATCTCAGAACAGTGTAGCGAGCCCACTTTTTTTTTTTGAAGGTTGTAATTTTATTTTTTTACAATGCATGTCTAGAAAGATTCTAGCAGCAGTTAGCATGAAAGCAACTAATTGTTAGATATTAAATCCCAAATTTAGAGACATCAACTATAAGTTGAAATAAATTTAACTTAACTATTCCAATCAAAGGGGTTATTTGTCTTCATATGTACTAACTTTTTTTATAATTTTTTTTATTATTAGATATCCGTTTGTACATGTAAACAATGAAAAAGTTCAAGTTAAAGCCATTCAACTTAATACAATCATTTTAAATTTGTAGATCTTCTTCACTCCGTATGTCCAAGTTTAACTATCTTTTCAGATCAATCCATTGGACATCAAACAAACAAGTCATCTTATTAAAATTAATATTTTTCATGTCAATATACCCATCCCTTCAACAAGTACATTCTTAGTCTATTTAATATATATCTTCCCTTAATTGATAGATATATATTTGTACATGTAAACCAGGGGGAAAATCAAGCTAACTGCTATCCAACCCAATACAATCGATTTAAATTTGTAAACATTCTTCACTCCGTATGTCCAGATTTAACTATAAGCCAGATACATTTTCTTTGATTGGTGTTTCTCTTGTATGTAGTCTATCCAATGTTTCCAGTCTATCATATATTGTTCATTGGAGCGATCCTTCAAATATGCCGATATTTTAGCCATTTCTGCCAAATTTATTACTTTCAAAGTCCATTCTTCAATAGGTGGTATTTCTGGCTTCTTCCAGTATTGTCCCACCAATAGTCTTAGCGAGCCCACTTTTGAAGAGCAAGAGATGGCTTCTGAAAATGGGGGCATCTTCAGAAGGGTCTCTACTATATGTTATTAGGTACTGACAGTCTTGTAACAGAAGTGGCACTTCTTTACATGGAAAAGTCCCAAGTGATTAAAACTTTAAAGCAGAGGTCTCCAACCTTTCCAGACTTGAGGACCGGAGGGCAGCTTCAAAATTGGTGTGCACATGTGTGTGCACGAGAGCACATGGAGCCATGCACACTGGGGCAGCACTAGCAGCCTTATTTACGCATGTGGCATGTACTGGTGCCATAGCGGGCCACGCAAACCACCCAGGCTAGCAGCACATGCACAAATGGGCTGTGGACACCCGCCCTCACTAGTGTCCCAGTTTGCGCCCACATTCATGCGCTAGTTCAAATGGGAAAGAATGTGCACCCACATGTGCATGCACTGGCCAGCTATATCTGTGGTGGCCTGGGACCAGGCCATGGTCCATAGGTTGGGGACCTCTGCTTTAAAGTGCAAGTGGACCAAAAGAAACATGTTAAGGTTTCGTACAAGACAGACTCTAGACTGTCTTGCCCATATGTAGATTAAAAGTGTAGAAGTTATGGAGTTTTGCAATAGAAAAGACTGAGTTCCAGAAGAGCAAACTAGATTCAGAACCTCAGGCAAAATCAAGTTTACTCAGTGAAGGAAATGTCTAAGAGCATTTCATATCAGGAAAGAATAGACTAAGACGTCACTCTGTCTGGCAAAATGTTTATGACGGTATGTTTCAGCTGCTGAGGGATTAAAACTTCTGACTCTGACAAGGAACCAGTTGTGCTTTTATTCTATTAAGATTATAGGTTGTATTTGCTCAAGTTGTCCTTAGTTTCCTAGTTATACAGTGTCTGTGCACATGCCATTACTGGATTGCTGTGCATATTAGGTGTGTCTGGTCTGGTGCCTTCAATGCAGAAGTTCCTTCAGAACACATAAAAAGTAGGACTTCACAGTTAAATAATAGCATTTACTATTGTATAGTAAAGCAACAGCCCTCCCAAAATGCATGCTTTGTTTTAAGTGGTATTAGAAAAAATTATGGAGAATAAATTCAATGG
Source organism: Bothrops alternatus (assembly GCA_034064705.1). Taxonomy (NCBI): domain Eukaryota; kingdom Metazoa; phylum Chordata; class Lepidosauria; order Squamata; family Viperidae; genus Bothrops; species Bothrops alternatus. The sequence continues at coordinate 1,684,724 of JARGCV010000079.1, read as the reverse complement.
CTATTAGTCATGGTGGCTAATGTACATGGTACATTAGCTACCGTAATGTAAAGGGAACACATACTAATTGTAAAAGGATCACTTTTTACAATAGCTCCTCCAGTTGCCAGCGCATCAAGCGAGTTCTAACTTTTTCATTTCTAGGCCATAGACAACTGGTTAGCCATTGTGAGAAACCAATGCTGCTGGGCTAGCTAGCTCATTTTTTCTTATGAATTCTTAATAGGACATGTCATTAGGCAATATGATCATAAGTGGAGTGGAGTGAAAGCATTTCCATTTCTGTTATTCTTATTTCTGATTACCTTGATTTTTTATGCTTTTGCTGAGAAAGCATGGGATTCTAGTAATTAACATAAATGGTTTTATTATTTATAGCCTGCTGTTGAGTCTGCAGTCATCATCCAAGGGATTGAACCTGCTCACTTTCAGCCAAAACACTACCTTCTTCTGCATCACGGAATGAGCCCACAGATTGTGAACATTTTAGCCCAATAGCCCAACAGCCTCATATCTACATATATCACAGTCACTAAATTAAATTAAAAGGCATATGTTATACCACAGCAAAACTGTTTTGTCTACAGAGTGGAAGTAAAACATTAAATATTTTTTCTTGTTTAAAAAAACAGGAAAAATCAAAGATATACGTACAGATTAGGTGAGACCTGGCTCAAAAACAGTGACTGTGAGAGGGACCTTGGAGTCCTAGTGGACAATCACTTGACTATGAGCCAGCAGTGTGCAGCAGCAGGCAGAAAAGTTAATACAATCCTGGGTTGCATGAACAGACGCATAGAATCAAGATCACGTAAAGTATTAGTACCTCTTTACAAAACCCTAGTGAGACCACACCTGGCATACTGCAACCAATTTTGGTCACCATACTACAAAAAAGATGTTGAGACCTTGAAAAAAGTTCAGAGAAGAGCAACTAAGATGATCCAAGGCCTGGAGACTAAAACATATGAAGAACAGCTGCAGGACTTGGGTTTGGCTAGTTTAAAGAAAAGAAGAAATGGGGTGACAGTATTTGAGAGGCTGCCACAAAGAAGAAGGGGTCAAATTATTCTCCAAAGCACCAGAGGGCAGGACAAAAAACAATGACTGAAAATTGATCCAAGAGAGAACCTGGAATTTCCTAACAGTGAGGACGATTAACCAGTGGAACAGCTTGCCTTCAGAAATCGTGGGTGCTCCATCACTGGAGGTTTTAAAGAAAAGATTGGACAGTCACTTGTCTGAGATGGCTTGAGTGGGGGGGTTGGACCTGAAGACCACCAAGGTCCCTTTCAGCTTCTATTCTATTCTATTCTATTCTATTCTATTCTATTCTATTCTATTCTATTCTATTCTATTCTATTCTATTCTATTCTATTCTATTCTATTCTATTCTATTCTATTCTATTCTGAAATACAGTATATTCCTAGCATTCAGTATACACATGAAATAATACATATTATTTATAATACAAGAATGATGAAATTCCCTTACCCAAATCACTGATGCAATAACTTTGTATTATTATTGTCTATTAGATAGCATAAATATAATATAAGGAACAATGTCTAGGAACCTAACTGAACAACCTTAATTCCAAATCTAGTTCTGCATATATGTTAGTTTGGGTTTTACAATGGGAATTAATGCCTAAGTATTTTAGGTACTTTAAAAATATTATTGCTGCATACAAACAGGTTTGAGGGAATACAATTGACAGCGCAAATGGGGTCAAGAGTATAAATGCTTTGGGGGAGGGAACCAATTTATAGAGATAAGAGGTCTGCTTTGACATTTGTTTTAGTTAGGTTAATTGTACCTCTGCTCAGAAAAACTGAGTAGAGCTGTGCAAGCAGATATTCATAAAGTTTGAATCTAACCTTTTGAATTGTAAACTAACTACATCTCAGAAATAAGCAAGACCATTCCTAGATAAATTGCCTACGCTTTCTTTACTGGTTCAAATATTGCCACATTACTGTGTTTTGGGGAGAACAGAAGCAATTGTGGTTGATAATGATGATACTGAAATAGCCACTATTGAGATGTTTATTGCAATCTTTCTTGAATTCCAGAATTTTATATGATTTGCTTCACTTTAGAGTATTTATTTTAGCAATTCACACCAAGAGATCAGTTCTCTTCTCAGATGTTGGGAACACTGCAGAAATGTTTGCATAGTCTGTTCATTATTTATTGTTCACAGTATACCTTGTGCACATGCTCAACAGTATACAGTGTTTGTAGATGGGAGGGGAGAAGAAATGTAATGGTAAGTCAGAGAACTGACCAACTCAGTATGAATGGACAATTGTTCAGAGGGAGTTTTCAGTGGCATGTCCTCTAAAAAGGAGATGGCACATCAGAAACAAACAAGCAAACTAATAAAAACCAAATTGAAATAGGTCAATTAGCAGTAATGCAGTAAGTAACTGAAAGCCAGCATCAATTTGTATTTAATACTTGTGTGGTGGAATGTGCACCTGGAGAAGGAGTAAGGAGGGGGGGGGGTAAGACCATGGCCAGTTCCCAGGGAAAAGACAGTATGTTCCAGAGAGAAGCCCAGAATAATAGACTGCAGTGAATGGAGGAAAGAGAGGAAGAGGTTCATGGTAGACAGACTCTACAATTTCTCAGAATATATGTATTAGGTTAGAGGGTTATAGCTTTAATCTGGCAAGATTCTGCCTAATAGGTGTAAGCAAATAAAGAAACTGATGATTAGATTTCAGTGTGTTGTCTTTTGGTTTGGACCTGACATTGATATATTTATTAAAAATACAACTTTGGTATGTAATGGTACAATTTTTTTATGTCCCTTTCTTTCTCCAGTTTCTGCAACTAGTTTATATATTTAAAACATTAAAATTATCTTTCATCATGCTTGTTTTTACAGACTGTGACATAAAAGTGACTACCTACCCATAGCATCTATTCCTCAGAGACACTGATAATTGGGACAATTGCATAATTGGCCCATTTTGTCTCTTCATGATGGAGTTAAGTTTAAAGGGCTCCATTCAGTGTGAATTACAAGGAAGTAAGAAAGACATTGGAGCTCTCTGGGCCCTATCCTGAATCCCAGAGTGAAAGATTCCACTGAGAAATAAAATTCCTTTTTTTTAATTTGTCTTTTGTCAAATTCCCTAGGGTGCATTTTCCCACTGATATCTTTTATGGCAATAAAATAATTCAGGATAAACAAATATATTTAATTCTCAACCTTCAAAGCCAAGTCGAACAGAGCAAAATAGAACATGCCACTGTCCACCTTCTCTGTCCTTTGTTCTGAATGAGAAAAGATGGATTTTAATTTTAGAGTTGTTTCGTGCCTTGCTTGATGATGCCTTTAGACAGATTATGCCAAGAATTGACCATGTATCTTTACAAATTATCTTTACACAATGTTGCCCAAAGGGATTTTTTTTTCCAGGTGAGCAAATATAATTAAAACCGACCTTATCTCAAAATATAAATTGATACCTTTTCTCTCCCATGAAATGACACTCTGAATACTTCCATTGGAGAGCAGTAAAACAGAGGCTTGCTGTGTTTGCACAAAATAACTGCAGCTTTGTGCTGAAAAATATGCAGCCCAAACTGGTGCTTGTAGCATACAGCATGATCAATTTGGTTATGGATAATCAGGAAATTTGATCACTCAGGTGAAATAAAATTCATCCACCTGGCCCAGTGGGTGGGTAGGGGGGAGAGAAGAACAGTGACAACTTCAATGAGCTCTAGAAGAATTCCAATTTCGTGGAAATGTGTATCACCAGTGAAAAGAGTTGGTCGAAAAATTAATTCTTTCACCTTTCACCTTGCAACCAAAATAAAAACCTGAAAATAAAAAAAAAATCCTAGGGAGAAAAGATATGTAGCAGGAAATAAAATTATATTGGGAAATATAATGTTTAATTCTGAACTTCCGTGATTGCCGGATACTTCATCATTCCTGTCATTTCTATAGAAGGTGTCTCAGATAGCCCAGGCCATTTATTTGCTTTTAATATGTTTGTTAAATTAGCTTCCACCCACCCCACCCCTACCCTATTTTAATGCTGGTGAGATGTGAAACTCCGACAGAATGAGCTGCCCTTCTCTTAATTCTTCATTAAAACTGTAAGGACAGTTCACTTGTCCTCCTTGTTACTGAAGCCAAACAGAGATCAGCTGTCTTTTGTTAGCCTAGTTTTCTCCACTGCAGGAACTGGAGGAAAGATGCTAAAGCACCTCTCTGGATGAGCCCATAGTGGACAATGGCACTAGCTCTATTTTCTTGACATGAGACAGGACACACAATGAAAAAGAATTCTTGGCACATTGGTTTTTGAAATGCAAAAGGCTTTTGAACTGTTTAGAAGTGTTATAATGAGTATAATAAATAGTTCTTGCTGAAAAAGATTAATTAGTATGCTGCGAGGGAATAAAGGTATACAATCAACGTAAGTGAAGGCATGCTTAATCCCATGTGTGTACAGAGTATACTGATGCATGCATATTCAAATTAACCAACACTCACACTGATAGATCAAGAGATGCCTTTCTGTATGTGTATACCTAGAAATAATACATACACAGTGCAAACATTCTTTATCCCTCATTTATTGTTCAGGGGCAATAATATTTGAAATGGAGCAGTTGATTCCTTGCATGCTTTAAAATTGGGAGACTACAAATAGAAGAACCAGCCCAATATGAGATGAAAGACAGCTTTTTGCCTTTACATTATTTTTTTCATTTTAATTTTCTGCTATTTAAACATCATTGCTATTATATAGCCTTTCCTTAAGAGATTCTGTCAACAAGGAAATCCAGATAGGGAAATCTTAAGAAATGAACCTCTTCATCTATAATTCACCACTTTAGGACTGTTAAATGTCTTTTAAAATGACTAGAAATGAGGACACAATTTAGAAAAAGCCCTTCAAAATGTGCAAAAGCGTTACTTTCTACAACTTTCAAAGCAGCCACATCTTTCTCTAAAATCTTACAGTTGCCCTAGGGCCTAGGCAGTTGCCTCATAGTCCCAGGAAAAGATGCCATTTATTAATGAGATGCCATTTATTTATGAGAAACTTGGAAGTTGAAATATATGATAAGCCTTTGACTGCAAAAATAACTTAATAAATGTTTGTAGTATTTATCAGTTCTTCACCTCCAAGATAGTGAAGCTCAGTTCATGCTCAGTTTTATTACGTCATGTCGACTGGCGACCCCCAGGGGGAGAGCCTTCTCTGTGGGAGCTCCAACGTTTTGGAACGAGCTCCCCCCCGAACTCCGTACGATGACGGACTTACGCACCTTCCGTCGGGAACTGAAAACTTTCCTTTTTCAACAGGCCGGCCTGGCATAGAAGCTCCGGCTCCAACCGGGTGAAAATGTTTTAGGGGGATTGTGCAATTTTTAGGATTTTTGTAATTTTTAGGATTTTAGGACTTGTATATATTGGGTTTTATAGATTTTATGGCCTAATTTGTTTAATTTATTTTTAAATATTTTAATTTTGTACATTATATGTTTTTTAAAATTTTAAGGCTGTAAACCGCCCTGAGTCCTTCGGGAGAGGGGCGGTATAGAAATTTAATAAATAATAATAATAATAATAATAAGTTGTGTTATACTAGGATTAATAGAGCAGCCTGTTGGCTGGGTTATGCGAGATCTCCTGCTGCCCGTGGATCTGGGTCAGAATGCTGCTCTTTGTGCTGTTCTGGACCTTAATTTAACCTTACCTCTTCTTTTGCATTGCCAATCATTTCTGAAAGATGCCTGTATAAGTTGGTGGTATTAATACATTGTACCTTGGGCATTTGGAAAACGTACTGGTATTTCATGAGCGTAGGTGGTTGATCTAATTATCAGGAAAGTTCTCATACAAATTGAAATAACCACATTATGCCTGGGAGCCTTTCACTCTTTCTTTCTTTCTTTCTTTCTTTCTTTCTTTCTTTCTTTCTTTCTTTCTTTCTTTCTTTCTTTCTTTCTTTCTTTCTTTCTTTCTTCCTTTCTTTCTTTCTTTCTTTCTTTCTTTCTTCTTTTTGGAATTGATTTCTACAAAAATAATGCTTCTAGTCAGAGCTCTTAAAAATAATATTTAAGAAGGCATAAAAACATTTTATAGCCATTAAAAGTACACTTTTAATCTATTATTCTGAATGCACTGATGTTATTGTGTCTTATGCGTTCTTAGTTTAGAGCACAGATGTCAAACTCGATTGTGCCACATGACGTACCATGACATATCATGACATTTTATGCCTTTGGGGTGGGCTTGGCCTGCACATGACACATCCGTCCTGAAGGCTACCAGTTTGACACCCTGGTCTAGAGACTCTCTATTTACTATTACAATTTTACATATAATTGTGAGGTGTTTGAGTATTATTTTATTTTATTTTATACTACACTATTGATAGATGATAAATAAATTTGTTCTTGAGTTATTTTCTAGGAATTACATCTGAAATTTTACACAGTCCTAAAAATGGCATTTAGAGCAGGCTTTTTCAGCTTATTTATTCACCTAATGAACTTTCTTGGCATATTTTTAGCATGGAATATAGCAATAGCAATAGCACTTAGACACTTCACAGTGCTTTACAGCCCTCTCTAAGTGGTTTACAGAGTCAGCATATTATGACCAACAATCTGGGTCCTCATTTTACCGACCTCGGAATATGGAAGGCTGAATCAACCCTGAACCGGTGAGACTTGAATTGTCAAACAGCAGAATTAGTCTGCAGTGCTGCATTCTAACCACTGTGCCACATCAGCTCATATAACATAACAATAGCACTTATATGGAGAGGACATTGTGGTGGCCAAAAATCTCAGTGTGTCATATTGTCATGCAAATGGAAAGAAGTTTGGATTAATTGTGTCACACAACACAATTGATGCATTACAGAGTTTGTATTATTTCCGTGATCATGTAATTACACATATGATCTTAGTTCGCCTCTCCCTGCTGCAGATGTATAATACTAAGACTGTGGTTTCTTTCCCCACAATTTGCTATTCCCTGCTGGTTAATGAAAACCTTTTTCACTCCATCAGATGAAGAGGTTAATTTTCTAATTTACTTCCATTTTACTAATGATTTTAACTGATATAAGTCAACTTGAATTATCAGTGTCATCAGTAAGATTGGTTATTTTATTCCTGTGCAAATAAATATCAGTGGAGATTTTTCAGTTATTGCTGTTGACAGATAAGGCAGATACTATTCCATCCATTGAAAAAAATATAAAAAGGGACTATTTTTTTACTTTCTTTTTATCTTTATACTCTTGAATGTTGTACAAAGTTTGACTCATAAATACAATGGCAATCTCTAACTTCACCCTCTGTCAATCTTCTCCATGCTGGATGTCAGCAGTTCACAGATGGTACAGACTGAGGCAGGACACAGCTCAACTCCCATTGTGAAAAAGAATGTTTTATTACAAAAACTGCTATAAAATACTTTCTCCCCCCATATAAACAGGTTTATTGTCACATCTTTGTTCTAGGGGCATAGGCACAGTAGCTTATCTTATATGTTACAATAGTTCTATACCTTACTCCTATATTCTATTATCTCAGCCCAGTTTTTATTGTACTTCCATTGTGCAATGCACTAATCTTTTTTATTATTATAACATTTTTATTATTAGATATATATTGCTTTAAATTCTGATCTCTAGATTTATCTTACATGTGTCTACTTTTATCTACAGTATTTTCTATTAGCTCTTCTTCTATTTATTAATCATTAGCTATTTAATTAATGATTAACTAATACTTGTTTACCACTAATTATTCTTCAGCTGCTATTATGGGATACTTGTGCTCTGTTCTCATCATTCCCCCAGTCACTTTCTGTAGCTTCCCCAGCCTGTGACCACACATACGTCCCACTGACTTTAATGGGGAAAGCTTCTGTGCTTCAAAGAAAATCTGTAACTGGGAGAGTTTTTGTTCTGATGCCACTGCTCCCTTCATGTTCTTCTCTGCTGCCCTGCAGCTCTTTTGGCATCAGCTTTTCAAGGAAAGTGGGATTTTTAACCAGGTCCAGGTGGGTGAGGAAGGGAGGGCAGAGAGCAGGTGCTTTCATTGCCATGAAGCTATCCACTCTCAATACGATTTCTGCCTGTATAAAAGGTGCATGATTGGGTTAGGCTGATTCAAAATTTGCTTCACATATTACAAATAGTAAACCGTGCCAAGTCTGGAAAATTAGACTACTGTGGTTCTCTATCCTGTGCATTGGTGTGTTTTCAAACTGGTTAATAGGGTGAATATTTTTAGATAGCCTCTGAAAATATTAGATATGCAGGTGAGAAGGTCCTTAGATCAGGGGTGTCAAACTGCCGGCCCGCAGGCCGGTTTCATCATACCGGAGCCACACCCACCCCATTGCCGGCAATGGCAAAAAATACGTTGCGCTCCAATACGTTGTGCGACGTCACGTGACGTTGCAAGTTTGACATGTCTGCCTTAGATAGACAATATAAGAAAAGATCTCTTTCAAGCCTTCTGTTTCATTGATTTGAATGAACAGCAAAAAGGATGCAAAAAAAGCGGTGCCATTTTTGCTGAAAGTGAGTAACTTGCCTTTCATAGTAGGCATATCAAACCCCTCTACTCAGCAGGAGAGTAGTTTTGGATTGGCATTTAGGCTGCAGAAGAAGGGAAATTATTTATAATATGCAATGTGGAAAATTAGGCCACTGTACTACTGCACAGGGGAAAGATTCATAAAAAGTCATGCCAAATTATTCTTATATAACTGACAATGACATCGTTGTAAGGCAGAAACACAACTTTATTTGTCTTACTTAAGATGATATATGGAGTGCTTGTCTGTTTATTCTGCCACAAACAGCTTCTGCCAGATACAGCAGCAATTCCCTCTGGGTGATCCACTGATAGTTATATGTTACTTGAGCAAAATCTCTCAAGTGACTTCCTACTTACAGGTATCCATTATTGTAAATTCAAGGGATTTTGTTGCTGTTGCTGTTGTCTGAATGTATGTGTGCATAAAAAAAGAATAATATAGCATTGCTTTTCAAAATATAAATATACTGTACTAGCAGAATGTTCCAAATGCTTGTATTTACACTTCTGAAGCAAAGGACGTATTGCTAGAGGGGAATATGTGTCAATAAATTGGTGTAATAATCCAATCTGGCTGAGGTTAAAGGGACCTTTCTTTGTCAGACACAGTTCAGACCTTAGCAAATATCAGGCTATATAATTAAGCCACTGTTCCTTGGTGTTCCTGGAAGCTTGTGGGAAGCTCAGAGGCACTGGAGTGACAATCAGAAACTAAGCAAACGAAATGAACAGGTAGTCTGGCCACCCACAATTCATTCTTTGTCTCCCTTGCTGTTTTTTCCTCCTCTCCAAGGATCATGAAAACATGCCTCCTATTCTTCTTTCTGAAATGTTTGTATAATTCAAAGCTGTATTTTGAGGTTGGGAGAAAAAGCACACACATACATAGACCCTAATTGTTAGCATTAGGCAATGAGCAAAAATAAAACACCAAAATATCTCTCCTGCCTACCTTTCTGGCTTTTTGTCAATTGCCCAATTTTCTAAAGGCAGGTGCTGCTGTTATTGTGTGCTTGAGAGATGTGGGGTGCTGGTGCACACTCATGGGGGCAGGGAAGAGAATGAAGAAAAGGATGGAAAGACAGTCATTTTCTTTCCCCTTAAATAAGCCTGGCAGCATACTTAAAAAAAGAGAATGTTCTTGAATGCTGGACAAAGGAGTCATCTACCAAGTGCTGCAGTGATGCCACCTTTCGCCCTTGTTATACCATTACAAAACGGGCACAGTCATTATGTGAAATCATGAGCTACCTATTCAAGAGATAGAAAGACTGGACAATGTTACACTTCAATGATACACTTCCTTTGGATGGCCATATTACTGTACACTGAGCATTTTTTTTTTACAATGCCCCCTCTACATCCTAATTTACTGATCTGTTATAGTGAAGCCACAACCATGCAAATTGTCTGACAGCCCTGATTTTAGAGAAAAGGAACCACAGTTTCACATCTTAAAATCAGATTTTTAAGTCACCATCAGGATGACAGAAATGAAATGAAGTTTGTTTCTCCTTCTCCAGTGCTAAAGGCATTTAAGATCACTTTTTATAGAAAAATAAGTTAAACATCAATAACTCTCTGCATGCCTATCAAGTTGCCCGGCTGTTCATTGTGTTTATGCTCATGCCAGGCCAATTTCTGATGCTGATGAGCCAATAATGCATTATAAGATGGACTGCAGGACTTAGAATTCGCTTCCAAAATCAAACCATGGCTGTATTGTTAAACTAGTCCATATAATGATTAAGCAGAAGTAAAACTAATTGAAATGGGAATCATTGGACTTGCTCTTCCACCAGAGGAGTGGAAATTGGTTCTGGACTACCTGCAATATTTCCAATATAGGACTATAGACAGCCATGTCATCAGTTCAGTATCAAAATTTCCATAATCTAGCCAATGTAAGAATGAAATTGAAAAATGAAAGATTAGGGCAAGGAAGTTTATGGTCAGATCCAAACAGTGACTGGTTGTTTTAAAAGGGCTTTGACATTCTGAAATAAAAAATGCTGTGGATATGCAAAGCATTATTATTATTCAGAGTTAACAACCAAATTTCAACCACTTGCACTTATCCATCTGAGCAGCATGCTCTCAAGGGAAGAAAACACATATCTTGTCAGCAGACAGTCCTCTTAAAGTGGGTTATAAAACCACCTTCTTGATCACCATCTGGAGTAACATTCATAACCAAGGGAAACCAGATGTGTACACATGGAGCGATACATTCCACTTTCTCAATCCATTAGACATAAAAGAGTTATAGCACCAGACCAGTTGCAGGTTAGTCCAATAGCCTCTCCCACCCTCTGTGAACTAGTGTCTTGCAAATCAACAGTGTGACTCAGGAGAGCCCAGTAAAATTAAAAGTAGCAAAAGCAGCAATAATTGTTAGACAAGTGCTGATCTACAATGCACCCATAAACTGTGAACGGCACCTTTTTAGCACCTGCATGACCTGGCTAACTCAAGGAGGAGGAAAAAATTATTGCCAGTAAAATCCTACAGATATCCACTTCGAAGTAAATCCCCTTGAATGATTGGGATTTGTTTCAAGAAACTGGAAACAGGACTGCATTCCCATATCATCATCATCATCCCCCTCCCCCTCCTCCTCTTTTTCCACATTCCACCTTGTTCAATCAATAAGCCATGTAAAAATGTATTTTTTAAAATAGCAAACTGTCCATTTTTCATGATTTTCTTGGACTAAGTTAAACAATCTAACTGCTACAAAGAGAATAAGTCCTTTTGTTGGTTAAAAAAAAAAAGCCTTCAATCTGCCAGAGATTCTGTGAATAGAAAAACAAGGATTTTCAATAAATTTCCCACAGCTTCCCCCATCATTCCCCACCAGAGTAAGTTTCTGGGGGCTGCAAGGGGAATGACAGAGGTATAATCTAAGGCGACCTTTCTATGAGAAGAAATGTTAACAAAATGAACCTAATGCATCCCTTGAAGAAAGTCAGCTAAAAAGACAAGTATGGGTTGATATGAAGTTTGGGTATCTTTTCCCTTAATACCATTTTCTATAAAGAAGAATTGGAGCTTGAACTGGTTGCTGAATAGTCTACTAGATGAAATTGGAATGGGATGGGATGTAGACAATAGGAAAGGATTTAACTTTTGGGACTGACCATGCCAAAGCACAATGGATATATTCTGAAGAAATAGTAGATCTCTGACCTCAGAGGAAACAAAATTATTTCTGGTAACAATGCAAATTATTTTAGAGAGTAAATGTAAAAGGAAAAGGTGGTATTCTCTATATATCACCTGCAATGTTGCTTGTTTTTTTCTGATACTGTTTATCTTTTGAAGAAACTGACACATCTGTGTGCTATGGATTATTTTATAGCATTTTGGAATTTGCTAGGTTCACAGTGATAAGTGACAGTTTAGCTAGACGTGCTATGCTTTCAAATTATCCGATTGAATAATTGTGATAATTCCTTCTATTGCATTTTATATCATTTTAGCTTTCAGTGACTGCAACTTGATCATTTAGTTTGCCAGGAAAAATTAGTATTTGTATTAGATATAAGGCATTGAAGAAAAAGATAGTAGACCCAGATCTTGTAATTTTCTTGTCTGAAGTACCATCATTACTCTGATAGAAATAAGAACAAGATTATAACACTGTAGGTTTTATGCAGCCCAAATGTTTTTGGGTTGAATATTCTGGAATATGCTTCAATAACTATGGATATAAAAGCTATTACTGTTACTATTTTATGAATATTGTTTTGAGCATATTAAGGAAAAAATAAAGAATAACATCATTCAGCAATGCTTTAAAAGGGATGAGAAGACAGAGGAGAAAAGGAAGAAGAAAGAGGGAGAGCCTGCCTAACAACATCCAAGGAGCATGTTTGAAGTATCTATACTCTCTGCAATGAATATGAACATGGGCTAAAACTGAAGTTTATGTCTGCATGTAGTAAACAATCAATTATGCTTACTGTGAAAATTTACTGTTGAACTCTGTGATTATTGTCTCCCCCCCCCTAAATTCCCCTATTCCAATAAACTTATTTTGAGAAAGATTTTGCTTCATTGGTTGAAAAAGGAATTTCTAATTAAAACCTTCTCTATATGCAAGTTTGCATCTTTGCAATTCCACTCATTGTGTTCCAAGACTGGCTTGAGGTTTGTTAAATTCTTTAGTTCTGACTTGGAGAATAAAATTCAAAAGCTTTCTGTCTTTCCGGATCTGCATGATTGTGTTAGGCTGAATCAAAATTTGCTCCATACATTACAAATAGTAAACCTTGCCAAGTCTGGAAAATCAGGGTATCATAGTTCTCTATCCTGTGCATTGGTGTGTTTTCAAACTGGTTAACAGAGTGAATATTTTTAGATAGCCTCTGAAAATATTAGATAAGAAGGTAAGAAGGTAAGAAGGTCCTTAGATAGACAATATAAGAAAAGATCTCTTTCAAGCCTTCTGTTTCATTCTCCCTTCAAATGATTTGAATGAACAGCAAAAAGGATGAAGAAAAGCGGTTACTATTTTTGCTAAAATGCATATCAGATCCCTGTATTCAGCAGGAGAGTAGTTTTGGGCTGGCATTTAGGCTGCAAAAGAAGGAAAATTATTTATGATATTCAGGGTGGAAAATGATCCAAGCCCTTCCTCTTTTTATATGCATCATCTTGACTTTTCTGACCACTCCCCTGTAGATGGCCTGTCTTAATGGTCTCCCTCTCGTCTATGTTCCCTCCCATTCTCCTCATCCATTACTAATCACTTTCCATTTCCATTAAAATGAGTTTGGAATGGTGAAGACATAACCAGCATGCTGTTTCACCAGATGGCACTAGGGAGGGAAGGGGCATTTTTAAAAAATGTGTACAATATCACACTGATTTTGGAGCCCTCTTCTGCCTGCGGAGTTGTGCCAAGCATTTGAGCCATAACAGACCCATTTCCATCCCAAATTAACAGAACCTGCCCTACCCATTTGGAGTAAAAAGGCAATATGATTCTTCTTTTGTAGATTCTAGATCCTTAAGTGAGTGGTCTGAAATTTGTCTGAAAATTGTCTGAAAATTGTATTCCAGAGTAATGTTTTTCTTCTCCTCTGTACGTATACATCTCCTCATTATTTTTTTCAGATGTTGTGACTTTTCATTGCTGGGCAGTGATGAGATATAAAATGCATGAGGTCCTTCTAACAACATTCCTTTGAAACCTATTTAAAGATGGGGAAAAAGGGATTTCTTACCTAGACCCTAGGAGGAAATATGACATCCTTCCTTTCTTTCTCCTTAACTTCACTATTCCTTCCGACTTGTTGGAATCCATTTATCTCTTTATGATTTATAAAGGAATCCATGAAGTATCCACATTTATAGACTAAATTTTATGTATGCCTTGACATTTATAGACAATCTGAAACAAAGCTGTACCTCACCAACTGAGAAGCAATCTAGAATCAGACTGCAGACAAAATTAGTTAGTATACTGATGTATTCCATTAATTATATACACTGGGGAGAATGTAACTTGAATTTCCTTTCAGGCATACTGACAGCTCATGCTGGTATAGCTGCAGCCTGATCCTATTATTATGGTATCCTGTGTATTAAGGTATCCAGAGCCCAAGTAGAACAGAGCTGAATAGCTGTTTCCTACTTGGCTGTCAGACTGGGTTCCTGTGAAGTTGAAAACAAAGTAAAGTAAAGCCAAGGACATGACAGAGATGGGCCCCATCATTAGGCAGAGTGATTATCAATTGGGTGTGTCATGAAAAGGCAGCAAACTCTAACTGCAGTAAAAATTCAGTTCAATGGATCATTGAAGGGAGAAAGAAGCTTGTTAAATCCAATGTCCACTAAATCCAAATGTATGTTATTTGCAATTTATGTAATTTCATAATGAACAGAAACGGTATTATTGGACAGAAATATTATTGGCAGTAAATCTTCAGTTTAACAGACAAATTTCTCCCCTATTTTGAAAGACTATTTAATGAGGTTGAACCCAAATTAAAAAATTGTCCATTGTATCCAAAATCAGCTAACTCAAGATCTGTTAAATCAGAGGTCCCCAACCTTTTGGGCACCATGAACTGGTTCCGTGGGGAGAGGTTTCTCTGTGGACAGGAGGATGGGTGGTTTTGTGTGCTGCCTGCATCTCACACATGGGGCTTTGCTTGTTTGTGTGGACTGGTTGCTGGCATGCCGCGGCCCACTACTGGTCCATGGACCGGGGGTTGGGGACCCCTGTGTTAAATTGAGGGTTGATAGTAAATTAGTTTGTTACTATTTTACTCCTCTTATGGAAAGGAGACAAATAGCCTGGCCAATCTTATGTACTTGTTGCTTTGACAAAAGATTAAGTCAAGACCTCTGAATATGTATTGAGTTGGCTTCATAGAATAGATAAAGAAAGGGAATGAGAAAGCAAAATTTGTTTGTTTTCTAGTATACATAAACGTTCTGGTCAAAGCAATGTATCTTATCATATGCTCCTGTTGAATACTCAAGCAAAAGGCGATCAGACTTCCGGTGATGATACCACTTAAATCCATAATCAAAGAGGATACTATCTATTTATATATAACTTATAGCTTATGAACAAAAAAGGTCTAAGCAGGGAAAGTTTATGCTAAGCATCTTTGAAATGGATAAATTGGTTAATAAAGCTGAACACACTTGATAACAAAAGACTAACACTATTCCTTGGGCTAAATTCTGATAGATAGCATATGATGAAGGTTCTTGCAGACTGCTTGAGAGTTCCAGTTGGACAGCTCTTGCAACTACCAACCATTGCTCTTATGCTTAACTTGTAAGGGAAAATGCAATTGACTTTTCATCCAATCAGGGTTATTCATATTTTGTTCCCTGTTTGTTACCAGCATTGTTCTTTTATACATCATTGTGGGGAGGACAGTGAAAGGAAGAGAGAAAATGAAAGATAAAAATTTGAGCAATCACTCATACTTTAGCACATAAATGCTCAGCATTTTAAATAAGACTATCCATTTCTAAGGTTTTAAAAACATGATTAGTGTATTTGTTGGCTGTGTAGGTAAGAAAATATCCAAAATAGCAGCAGTGTAAAAGAGATTGCTTTCCAGTTTTATTTTTAAAATTAGGGCTAAAGGATGAACAGTGTAATTCAAAGTACAGCTGGGAAGGAGAGAAACTATTTGCAGCAGTTTCAGACCAACTTTAGTGGGCTTTTCAGACAAATCTTTGTATTTAACTTTTCCTCCCTTTGTAAAAGAGTCAGTGAAATGGTCGGTTAGCAAAGGTTAGAGGTGATTAGCTTTTTGAAATTTCCCAATAATTTTCTATCCAAGAAACTAGTCACGGATTTCATTAATTAAAACAAAACAAAACAAAATTGTATCAAGACTTTAATAAAAGCACTAATCACTTATCACACTCATGCCACGATCCCCATGCTAACACCCTAACCCCCGGTTTTCATAGCCTTGCCAAGGCCAATAGAGTAGGGGCTGTCCATATTTCAGGAGGGAGGTATCATAAAGATATGCTTCCAGGGACCCCATCAAATGGTAGTGTTTTATTGATAGTACTGTAAGTATGCCCATTCTGTCAGCTCTAATTGGGTGAGCAGAATTTTTACCATGTCCTGTAAGTAATTTGGTCTCATGCCATGTAGGACTTTAAAGGTGACAACCAGGATCTTCAATTGCTACCGAGAGCCTCCTAGAAGCCATTACAGCTAATGCAGCAGCAGTATTATATGAGACAAGTTGACCTATTCACCTCCTCACACTATTGCCTTTTGAGAACTACAGGTTTTGACTATAAGGTCTTCATTTCCCAAACTTTGATTAATTTCCACAGTGGCAGCCATTTTGTAAGTCAACCCATCATTTATCCCTCTCTCTCAAAAATAAATCACCATAGAGTCTTTTCATCCAATCCAATACTACTTTGGGAAGATAGTAGAACAGAAAATGGAAGGAGAAAGGAATACATGAGAGAAAGGTGAAGGTCAGTTATAAAAGAGGAGAAACATGAAGAACAATCCATATTTCTCCTCTAAAGGTGATAGACAAACATGATAGTAACACTAAAATAAATTGATGTAAGGCTACAAAATACATTTCTTCATCTCAGGAGTATTCACAGGATATCATTAAAAATCAAGATAATGGTTTTGATGGTAGTATCAAAACATATTTTTTATGTGTGCATATAAAATGGGCAGCACACCAATCACACTATGATGGCTGCCAACCTTGAATTTTTTTGACCTACCCTGTGGATGGCTCCCTTTAACCTTTAAAGGTTAATGTGACTTGCTCCAAATCACACTTATTTTCATGTTCAGTAGAGAGAAGTACTTGTGCATGACTGCCACCTATTTGAGAAGTTAACTAAATTCTAAAATTCTAAAATATTCTATTTTCATGGCACCTTTTGGAGAGTCAGTTTGGTTAAGTGGTTAGGGCACTGGTCTAGAAACTGGGAGACTGAATATTCCAATTACACCTTGGGTGCAAAGCCAGCTGGATGACATTGGGCCAGGTACCCTCTCTCAGCTCTAGAAGGCAAGAGCAAGCATTTCCAAAAATCTTGCCAAGAAAACTATAGGCATTAGTCCAGACTGTTGCCAGGAGTCAACACTGATTCAAAAGCACACAAACACTCACAAAAAGGAAGCTCTTAACATTAAAGCTAAATTGCAGCTTTATAATTTGTAATTTGGGAGCATTGATAGACAAAGCTTTCTTGATGGCTGAAACACACTTTCTTCCAGGAATAATATTACTTAGATTTAAAATAAAAGCCACCTTCTAGCAAAGGAAAACACTTCTCAGAATCCTATCAATAATATATAAGGAAATATAAAG
Source organism: Bothrops alternatus (assembly GCA_034064705.1). NCBI lineage: Eukaryota > Metazoa > Chordata > Lepidosauria > Squamata > Viperidae > Bothrops > Bothrops alternatus. Next base: position 1,667,276 of record JARGCV010000079.1, on the reverse strand, counting down.
GACATTTTAGTCTATGCTATTATTGTTTGATTTTTTTTAAATCAAGCAATATTGCTATCACAATTGTCTCTTGATTTAGTATTTATTTAAATAAAAATAAAAAAGCAATTCCCCCCCCCAATGATAACTCAAATGGCACCAAGTTGTATAATTAATTATTATAGTCCTTGGTTTAAAATTTTCGCTGATTAATCATCTATCTTTTCATTGATTAATCAATTATTTTCAAATAAATTTCCATAGTATACATTCTTTCTCTTTTCCAAAGTTGTTGAAGGAAACACAGCAATACTTTAAAAACCAAATCACCACCTATTGTTAAAAGAAAATAGCATCTTTTAATATTGTGTTTGTTATTTTCTATTCCCATAAAACATTAAGGCTTCAAATGATTTCAAACATAAAAAGTGTATTCTTTAGTCTCAGCCCCCACAATTAATCAACTAAAGTTTGATTAATATGGTAATTAAATTGATTAACATTCACAGCCCCAAGTATTAGGTGATCAATTATTGTGCATCATGTCTTTCTGTTATAGTATCCATTTATAATATATCAAAATAAAACAGGAAATGTAAACTGGAGGAATATGGAGACAAAATGGGAAGAAGAAACACAAAACTAGGAAATGTAACTGCAACCTGCAGATTTCAAGATATTGGCACAGTACCACCTTATTGCTATACACACTTCGAAAGTGTTATTAATTTCATTATAGATGCTGGGAGAAATATGTCTTTAAATTAGTGGATTGGGTTACAAAAGAGTTTAAAAAAAGATAAGGAAATTAAAATAATTTTGCCCCAGAAATTTTGAGATTATACATGTAAAAATAATGGTAGATAAATTTTATTCCTTTGTTAATTTCTAATCCTCGCTGATACCATATTTCCACTATATTCACCAAATCATTGCGTGAATTAATATGTGTTTAAAGATTTAAAATTAAATCACAATTGGAAAAGATAAAACTGGAGAGCTTGTCCTTTCTGCCATTAAAGCACCCACCCTTCCACATCCCAGAATTTGTAATGAGGAAAGTGCATTTGATTTCGCAGAAAGCTCTAGAGGTAATTCTGCTCAAACACATTAAAGGAATTAAATTTTGCAACAGAAGTTCTTGGTAAGTTAAATTTAAGTTCACATTTCAAAAAGTGGTCTCTCTCTCTCTCTTTCTGTCTCTCTTTCTCCCTTTTTAAAAAAACATTCTCAAAAAAGAACTGGAGGAAAAATTCTTTACTGTAAGAGAGCATCAGAGTTCAACTTCACTTTACTTGTACACAGGTGTACTCATACACAGATAGCAGTAAAATAATTTTCCTCTTGCTGGACATATTGTCATAGCTTGGTGGATCAATACAGTTCAAGCTACATGCATTGTTCAGCAATTTTAGTATAGACAATATAAAAATGAAATATATAGTCATTCAGGCAACTGGTCAATACCATGACTTGTCGAGTTTCACTATTCCATCAGAAAAAAAAGCTCAACCAAGGCTTGTTCAACTATCCAAAATTTTAAAAATACTGACCTGGGTGAATCTCTGAACTCTGCCATAAGTGCTTTAGAGAAAGTAATCATTTGACTTAGTATAATACAGCTTGTGTGTCATCCACACATACGTTTAGGAATAAGTAGCAGCTACAGAAGGTTCATGGCTCTTTAGTGTGTAGACACTCTTTAGCAGTCACTGAGTCTTATGGATAAGCTTGATTCATCTAAGTTAGTTTTAAGTATACCGATTCGTAGCTCCTGCTCAGGAGCTAACATTCCTATAATAACAGGATAATTGCTAAGCCTTTCAACATATGTTACAGCACACAATAATCCAACCCTACCATACACTCAAGAAATCGTATAAGAGTCCTTATGTTCCCTCACCATTTCATACCAGCTTTTTGCACCCCCTCTTATGTTCCCTCACGAGTTATACCTGTCCCCAGTCTCCAACAAAAAGTGAGGGACCTGCAGAGGGATATTAATTAAAAATATCATTTTCATCTTCAAGTCTCTCTATTTTCAAGTTTCAGAACCACTGGAAAATTACACGAAAAAGATCAAAAGTGTTCTATCCCACACCCACAACTAATTAGGGCAGTTAAATGTCTCAAGCAATTCAGGGTATTTTTGTAAATTTACTTTTGATTGACATGAAGTACGAACAATGAAAGAAGTCAACTTGGCCATCTTTGTGGAAGTGATACGTCTTGCACTATCTGGCACTGCTGATTTCATTTTGACTAAAAGTTGATAGAAGGCAATTGTAGCTCAGTATGTAACAGCCTTCATCTTGGCACCAGCCATCAGTACCAAATGTTTTTCGCTGCCCCTTGCTAGCTGTACCACTTCGCTCATTCTAGAAGAATTACCTTTCCTCTTGCTAGGGTGCTATGCTGTTCCATATGAGCTACCTAACAAAGATCACAAAATGTACTGCTCAGCATTTAACAGCAGTTCACTCTGCTTTCACCTGACCTGTACAACCTCAATCAGAAATGAAGTAATATGCTGTGAAGAACACTGCTGGCTATAAAGTCATTCTACAGGTATTTTGTTCCTAGTTTCAGGGGGAAAAAAATCCTTCCCTTACTATATGCCTTGGAGTTAAGATCAGGTGTGCTGTATTTATTTCAGTAGCTACAAACCATCTTACTATTCCCTTTAGGGGGATGAAACATTATACAAAGCACAGAAAAAGAGTAAGAAGACAAGGAAATTAAAGATATAAGAAAAGGAAAGAAAATAAAGCAAAAACTAGTTCATACAAACCCCATTTAGTGCCTTTTCATCCTTGCAAACTGTTCTTGCTTTCACCCAGCCCATGTTTCATTTCATAAGTTTCCTTTTTGTTCCTACATTTTTCATACATTCTTTTTAAGGTTCTCTTCAAGTCAGTGGAGGCAGGGTGTTGGTGGCACTGGTGGGAGGCAGGGGTCGGCAGAAAGTAGGGCCAATCAGTGGGAGGTGGGACACTGGCATTGATAGGGAGCAGACAGGGGTGGGTGTGGGGCAACAACAGCAATGTCCCATCACAACAGCTCCAGTGTTTCATGTGGCCCCTTGGAAAAGTTAATTGCCCACTCCTGCTGTAGAAAGTGTGGTAGGCAAACTCAGTGTCCTGTAAGCAGGCTTCACTTGTTGCTGCAAGCTTGGTCTCCTCCACTGCTCTATTTGCATGTCCACCCACTGTGTCCCTACAGATCCTGGTGGTTTACTCATGAGGAGCTGCTTTCCAGATAATGTGTGGGCACTTTCACAGCTTCTCCTTGTCCAGCAAACTTTCACAGATCCAGGCTCAGTTCCTAGCCATCAATTTCTATCTCACCACCATCCCCACAATTTGAAGGCAGTCTGCCATTTCCCCACCCAGAAGTTCCATTTACTAAAGTTTTCTTTTGTTTACAGACCTGCAAAGGTCATTTTTTTTTAATGACAAAAGTTATTTTTATGGCCTGTGAACAGTTGCTAAATATGGAAGTTGCTAAATGAGGCCTACTTTATATTATTGTTGAGACTCAGGCAGCTGCTTCAAAAGCTGCTCACAGTGATCTGCACATTTGTTTTTACTTTTTATGCCCAAGGAAGACCTCTTTCAAAAGATTTGCACAACCCTGCTACCTGCATTAGTATGGTCATCTAGAGGGGTGAAAGCAATTGCTTGCATAGTGTTCTGAAGGCAGGGCAAGGAAGTGCACCTGATACTTCAGTCAACTGCTTGAATTCGGTTCAAGCATCAGTTCCACAGCATCTTCTAAGAACAGAAAACATATGATCTGGCTCTAACATGGGAAATAATGATAAACAAAATGAGTTTACAGAGTACCTTTGAATGCAGCTGTGCTGGAAACAATTAGAGCAGTAACAATAACACCCGCTTATTTGTGCTTTTTTGTTTTCCATCTCATTTTTTATTATCTACTCCTTTGTTGACAGAAAGGTTAAGGTTCCTTTTCAAACTTAATTAGAGAGAGTTCCATAGAAAATAATGAATGTTAAAGTAAGGGCTACTTCTTGGCAAAGCAGCGTGTGTGCCAGCTGCCCCTGCATTAGTAATACAAATTGACAACAATTAATAATCATTAATATTAAAATAATGCAAATTAGTTTCATTTGATACTGTAAGGCAATGATGAACAAACACTTTTCTCTTATATGCATGCACATGGGATCCTCTAGAGCAGGGGTGTCAAACTGCCAGCCCACAGGCTGGATGCGTTATGCTGAAACCATGCCCACCCCATTGCCGGCAATGGGAAAAAAGTCATGATACATCACGACATGTCACATGTCGTTGCGAGTTTGACACCCCTGCTCTAGAGCATCTTAAAAATAATGTATGAATGTGAAACTGGGTGCTAGGATGAGAATTTGGAATAAAAGTTAGTACAGGATGCTGCGTCTTAAAAGTGTCCTAGAACCTTTGTGAAGCACATTTATGTATCCATGCCAAATATTTCATTTGAGATCAGTGAGTGTAAAGCAATGTGGTGGAAAACAATGAAAGAGGAAAATTAGAAGATTGGTCAATAAGGCAAGACCCAAAGGGACCTAGAAAGCACAAGGCTTTCCTACTTTTTCCCTTTATCCTATCTTTTCCCAACTAAATTCCGTGACTTATTTCCTGAAAAACTACTTCTAAATTTTCTAGAAATTAAATATAAATATGCAGATAAATGCTGGAGATACAACATTTCTCATAGCATTTCTTCCAGCTCTTAAAAGTATCTATTGGGTATTCTCAGTATCTGGAGCAAGAAGGAAACTTCTGTGTTCCTTTCCATCTTATTTTATGATTCATAAATGAGGAAATGACTGTATTACTTCTGCATAGGAAGATGTTACATACAAAATGGTTGTCATTCTTCTTATTCTGTAGGCAAAGTGCCATGAGAAGTTTTGGATGAGAAATGTCACAGATCTTGTTTATTGGCCCTGCTCTTTTGAGCTCGTGGGAATCACATTCCAAAATATCTGAAGGGTACCAGATTATCTCTCATTTTTCTCTGCAAATAATTTTTCCAAATAGTAAATATGGCACATAATGCATTCAAGACTGTATTGTCAATTCTTCTTACTTTTAATGCACATGTACTGTATATGTTTCTAACCTTTGCTTTAAAAATAATTGGGAATCTGACAGATACTGTCACCTTCTAGTAAAAAAATCATAGGACATTTTTTGTCAATTCTCATTTTTTATTGTTCAAACATAATTGGAAGACATCCACTACCAATGTTTACAAAGGAGAATTTTGAAGAGATTTTTGTGTAGGAGAGTGAGAGTGACTTTGTATTACCTCTCTCTTAAGTGATGATTTGCTTGAGGGATTGGAGGCACGCCTGAGAAAAATGCAAAAATGTCAAGGGATTAGATAAAATCATGATGGATTTGCTTTATGAAGATATTTCTTACTCCTGGGATCTCACTTTTAACAACCACACAGACAAAAGAACCCTCTGTTGTTTGAAAAGGCTTCTTCACCAAGCATCACTCCTTTTTCAGGAACAATTTTAGTCTGTGGTTGCTGAGCATCCTACCTTGTTTGCTATTCTATCGATAAATTACACAGATTTTCTTTCTCTCATTCCCTTTGCATAAACAGTGCAGCTGGGATACTTCTCCACTTGCTCCATTATGCATGCGCTCCAGAAGTGCTGCCTATGGCACATGTGTTGCACAGATGTCTGGGCTCTCAAGACACAAGGGGGCATGTACCTCAGCAACTCTAAGAACACAGGGAATAGGGAAGCCATCTTTCTTCCTTTCATTCCTAGGGAACAGCAGAAAACAGAGCAGTATCAAATTAAACAAAATGTAACATGCAGAGGAAAGAAATGCTGGATCTTGTGGCTCAGACACTGACTGTCAAGTAGATAATGTTAGCAATGTTTCTGTCACAGAAAGGCATTTCTGTAAATAATATTAATTGTATCACCTCCTCAAAGCCATGTCAGCAAAGCACTCTGCTGATGGAGAGAGGAAACAGGGAGAAAAGGTCCTAAAATAAATTTATCTTCCTTTTTTTTCTTGCTTTACTAGAGAATATGTAACAGTTGGCAGCATAATACACTTTTTATTTTCATGAGTTATAGATGTGCATGGCCATCCCTGAAAAACCTGAAATAAAAACTGTATCACATTGCCAAGCCTATATATTATATTTATACCATACCAGAAGAGGCATCTGCAAAGCAACCATGGACATAAACTTTTATTTTATCTATACTTCCTGATGTTATTAGTATAGTTTGAAAAACAATAGGATTTATTGAAGGCTATTTGTCTTGGTAATCTTGATATGATGAATACAATAGGAGATCAATAAATGATATATTGATCTTTCCATTGGATTGAACTTTTGTGATGATTCTAAGTTGCTTGTCAAATAAGTTAGGAAAAGAGTTGAGTGTGTCCCATAAACAACCATTTTCATGTACTGTTATGTACATAATAAGTTATGTATAATTTAAATGGACAAATAAAAGAAATTGTTGCCTCCCATTTTTCACTGTGTGCAAATGCATGTTATCCCAAATTATTAAAAGATTCCGTTTTAACAAATATGTCTATTTAGGCTGGGCATTACCACAGAAGGAAAGCCTTACTGAATATAGCAAGATTTAAAAGATAGAGATGGTGTTGAATTGAACTTGACTCCTGCTGAGTACATGAATATAGCCATGAAATTTTCTTGGCATCAGTATAGAAGTGGTTTGCCCATTTCCTTTTTCCAGTATTTTTTTCAACCTCTCAGCATTAGTTAGAGCCCTACTAGCCCTAAACATTTCCCATCCAAGTACTAACTTTCAAGTCCAAGCAAGAGCAGCCAGGTGCTGCCACCTTCCTCCAGATAAATATGCACTGGAGTGTAGCATGATAAACGAAGCCATGCTTGCGGTTAACCATCTTCTGCTTTCAGAATGTTTGTTCACACTGCATCAGCCCTTTTACCTTTGTGATTAAAATTATGCTGCTTTTCTTCCTATATCTCAGCTTTCTTTCACCGATATCTCTGTGCCCTGCCTTTATTATTTTTACAAATAACTCAAGGTAACAAATTCTTTGTGGCCTAATCCCAAACCAGTTCCAACTATCCTTCCAAGCATATTTCTATTAGGAATGTTAGCTTGCAAATCATACACGTTTCCTAGTATCCTTACTGCTTAATTGTAAGCAAATATGATCCTGTGAAGATTTGAACTATAGTGGTGAAGTGAAGGGAAAGCTAAATTTCTCACCACTTTTGTTTGCTCAGATTTGCTCATCAAAAACCTGGGAAAGTGTTAAAAACCTAGTAGTCTAGATACCATCAAGATGAACTCAAGAACTCAGTTTATTAACTCTCTATTTAGCTCTATCTCTGGAAAAAGCAAGAGAACATTAATCAAATAACTACTTATAAGAACCTAGCAAACCTATGCACTAAAAATCCCAACGTACAGGATTTAAGCATTCATTGGCTACATAGAGAAGATAATATAGGAGGCATTATATGCTGATTATCTATCAATGTTTTTGCACATTATAAACCAGGAGTGTAGCCAGTGGTGGGACACAGCCGGTTTGCACCACTTTGGCAGAACTGGTAGCTAATTTTTTCTTGCCCAGGCCCAGAATGGACTTTCGGAAGCGGCATCCACACACAGACCCAGTTGTTCACATATTTGAATCCCACCACTGAGTGTAGGTAATAAAAATTCACAGCCGACTCCTTTTTCCAAGATAGCCTGTATAAAGATATTTATGAGAGTTTGCCACAGGTCAGGTTGTACCTTGAGACATTCAATAGTCTATCTAGAAAATAGATAGCCTTAAACCAGGGACTTTTTCCTTGATGCAGGTGTAGAAAAAAAGAGAAGGGAAGTGTCTTGAATTTTCCTATCCAGAACCAGAATTATAACATTTGACCATCCCTGGGTATATTCTGAAGTACAAGGTGTGGACTAAACTAGCATGGAGTATTCCAGATGGGGAAGATTAATCAAGAAATGCACTTTTTAGTTCATTATATGATAAAGTTAATACTTTGTCATATAATCGGCATAGATCTGAGTATCTTTTCATTCCCTTCAGCAATTTAGCAACTTAATCAGAATCTTAGCATTTTTAAAAATATCGACTTCCTAAATAACATTATGATAACAAATTTGGTCCAAAATAAAATGATTGCAGTCATAATCTGTTGAATGTAACATTTATTTAACAATTCTAAGTCAAATTCTGTTAATAATGTCAAATACAGCCAGGTGATTTTTGGGGTTATCTTTTATTATAACTATAGAAGAATACATTTTTTCTTTGATCATGATATAGAAACATCATATTATTTCATCTGACAGAGCAAGAACAAATGACTATTTTTTATTATTCTTGTCCTTACACTGGTGCCAAAATTAGTTTCTAAAAATTATCTTAAAGTTGCTTTCAACTCAGTCTGGGTGTGCCTTTATAGCTAGAATATTACCCTATACTCTGGGCTCTTTATTACATCACACTAATCTAATTTAAATGCATTTTTACTGTACTTGGTTTAATGAATGTGGAATGTGTCACTATGAAATTGCACCATTAATTTGATAAATAGGACTTGAAGGTATAATTTTTTCCAGCATTGCAGACTAATGAAGCTAAAATACATATATAATAAGAAGTGTAAATAATAAATTATTCTGAGGAGCAAAAAAATTAATTAGATCTTACTACAAATTGCATCTCAATGTCAGTGGATTTGGAGGATTTTTTTTAAAGACTACTGACTTTCAAACTAGTTGAAATACAAGTGCAGTCTGTGAAAAAGTTTTGTGCATGATTATTACCATAATGACACATCTTCAGGAATATGCTTAAAAAACTACTCCTTAAATCAAATCCTGGATCATTTACTTGGAAATTACATCTGGTTAGAATCATCATTGATTTCATTGGAATTTACCTCTAAATGAAGGTGTTTAGAATTCAACTTTGAATCTAATTCATAAAACTGTATACAGAAGCAATCAAATTATATACAGCTGACTTCTCCTTGCCCATAACCATCTATCCCTTGCCAAGTGTCCAATAGATCAACCTATGCACACTGAACAATATTATGTCATAAAGAGCACAGTTCAAAAATGAAGAAAATACTCTTAGGAAGAAAACGGGTTAACTTATCTTGATAAATTAAGAAATTATGAAATGAAGATGATGTTAATCATCCCATCCCATTGTCCTGTAATGGCAGGATACAATTGGAAGCATGGGCTCAGAGAAGACTAGTATAGATCCTTGACACAGGAGCCTTTTGTAGCAAATCCACAGCATAAATGGAGTCTGAGTGTCAAAATGGAAGGTATTATTTTTATAGGGTATCATAGTATATGTTTTTGTTTTTGCTTTATCTTCTATGTTTTGATTATGGCATATGATTTCACTTGGTTAATCAATCAATTTGATTGATTGAAATACTTGAGCACATGGAAAAATAAATTATGCAGTTTCCAAAGAAGTACAATATAAACCACAAAAGGAAGTTGGGAAGGGTGGAAGCAGTCAGTGGCAGTATGGGTGAAATATTATCCATAATACAGTGTTAGCTGGAACAAATTTCTTCCTCAATTGATCCCTGCAAGTGATCAGGCCAATCTGGGGATCAAATAAAGGTTACCTTTTTGTATTTTTTTAAAGCAAACCTTCATACTTCCAACCTATCCGACAAACAATTAAGAACACTGGAGTGAATTAATTACACAGCATAGAATAATTCTTTTTTCAGCAACTTGATCCAATAATGTATCTGCATCGTTATTTCTTTCCAGTGTATTATCTCACGTGATGTGTTTTAGGATTTTGTTTTATTCTGAAACACTCAAAGGATTTTTTTTTACAGTATTATAAACTAGTTCTTAAGAATGCAGTCTCATATTAGCAGCCCTATGAGATCTGCTCTCTTAATTGTAATGTAAGGTGGTGGTCTTCCTTCTGGAAGTATTCTCCATCAATCTTTTTTCAGAAGTGGGAATGAAAGGTGATTATGGAGTATGGATATTTCTTTGACTGGTCTTCTGTTCATTCAAATTCATTAAGTACTTCTCTTGTTATATTATAATTTGCTGTGGAACTTGGTAAATGACAAAATGATAGTACAATTTTGCATTTTAAAGCAGTGCTGAGAATGGAAAAAAGTACTTAAATATAGCTTCCTAGAAAGAGGAAAATAAAGCCTTGTATAAATTCTTTATAGAAGCAAGCACATCCCTAAATTAGATTTATGCTAGTGCATTACACACTGAAACTTTTGCTAGTGCGTGAAAATGGGGAAGAGAAGGTAGTAAATGCAAGCTAATATGTTTTGTCATTTCACTGCAAAAGTCTCAGCAGTGAAAGCAGGTAATTAAAGCAAGTGGAAAAAATGAGAGACAAGTATGTGAACTTGTATAATTCAGCATATTGTTTCTAAAATCAATTACATTGGTCTACCTGATTTCCCTCCATGCCCTACAAACATTTCTTTGTTCATGGAGCAATTCAGAAATGACAACCCACCCAGAATAAAAACACTCAGGAACTGAATTTAACATGCAGTTCCACCCCCATTTCATCTCTTTGTAGCTGGGCATTTATGAATACTCAGCCAGCTGAACTATTCTCTGACCATTCAGTTGTTAGTGGAAGGACCCTGTGAACAAAAATGCCATCCTTTTTAAAAAAAAAATATATTTTTTTTCTTTCTCAAACTCACAGTTTAAGATTTCAATTTTCTGTTGCTTGACTTGCAGCCAAAACTCTGGCGTGGCATCGATTTGGTTGCCAGATAATGCATTAAGGCTTACTAAGAGGTAAACATAATAATCTTCATTAAATCTTTTCAATGAACCCACCTCCTGCTTCTTCAGGTGGAGAAAGCCTTTGACAAGGAACAGTTGTAGATCTGTTTGGTGCCTTTTACTTCTTCGCAGGAACTCAGTGAGGGAGAGATGAGTGGCAGATTTTTAAAAGGGGGGGCAAGTTAGGTAAACATAAAAGGGGGCTGTCAGAGTTTCTTTCCTAATAGCAAAGTTTTTTCAGCAATAAATCACAATTCAGTCGATGCCATTAGTTTTGAGGCATTATATCCCTCATTAAAGTGCATAAACAATTATATTTACTGAAGGTAATGTACTGTGTAGTGTATTATAACGATGCTCATTAACATATGTAATCATCATTTGAATGGGCTTTACTACAATGTAAACTGATAATGGCATGATTACCCACTGGGTTATTAACTTTTCAGTCCTATGATAATAAAAGGTGAAGCAAGAAATGGAAAGCACATACACATTGGCCTCCGTGTGTGATTTACGGGCCTCTCCACTGAGCTATGAACACAGGTACCCATCATTTGGGGACTGGTTTTTTATTGCACATTGAACTTGACAGAATAATAAAGGTAATGGAGTAGCTTTGGGTGAACATTGGGAGAAAAAGAGTCCTATTTGTAACGAAGGCACCACAGCAGACTGAGAGCCCCAGAAGGAAAACTTGTCTGTCTGCCTGTTTCTGCCTTGCTGGCTGGCTGCAGTTAGATATCTGTATAATTGCTGTTAGCCCTGAATTAGGAACATCACAGATTCTTCCTCTTTCTTCCCAAGAAATCAGGCACCAAATGAAGAAAATAACATAATTGGTCCAACATCTACCCCTTAGTCAGTAGGATGTGTCCAACCTTATATATTAGCCTTGTGAAAATCCACTGTAATATGATCTGGAGAGTTGACAAGGACACAATGTGATTTGTCTATGACCTGAGATTTGAGGGCAAACAAATTTGATTCCAGTCACTTTAAGATTTGATTCAAAGAAATATATGTCCATAGGTTTAACGGGAAGCATCAAATTGTCTGCAGCTGCTTCATTTTTCCTGCAAATAGCAAGTCTAGTAGACCAGAAGTCTCCAACATTTTGGGCACCAGGGACCGGTTCCGTGGAGCAAAGTTTTTCCACAGACCGGAGAGTGCGTGGTTTTGTGTGCTGCCTGCATCCCACAGATGGGGCTTTTTTTGTTTGTGTGAATCGGTTGCTGACATGTCACGGCCTGGTACTGGTCCACGGACCGGGGGTTGGGGACCCCTGTAGTAGACTATATTATGTTTTGGCTCATATCTTCAAAAATAATTTCTGTACTTATTTTCAGATGAAAGAATCAGAACAATGACCAATGATGCCTCTTCAGAGATGATGTAGTTATGTGGTCTCTGATCTATAGGTATATGGATCCCAGAAGTGTTGGGATAGATGATTGGCAAGTTTGGCCTTCCTGGGAAAGACCCCTCAACAGTGAATTCTTTTTTAAGGTAAAGATGATAAGAAGATCATAAGATAATCTCTTATTGTTCAACAGAACAGGAGTTTTTTTTATTTCCTTGTTTTTCTTGCATGCCATCCATTCCCACAGGCTTTGATCAGCTAACCATATAAACATATAAAAATATGTCAGGTAATATAAATCTAAAGAAATCAAAGAAATAAACACCAGCAAATACAAATGCCATATACCCTGCATTTCCACCTTCAAATTATAGAATATCTCCTATACAAAACAGCATAGTGAGGTCTTCAAAGGTTTCTTGAAGGCCAGGAGATATGAGGTTGATCAAAATCTTTACTGAGAGGGAATTCCATGGGTAGGGGCAGCTATTGAAAATGAAATTGGGCCCTTCTGGGGAAGCATTCGCTTCACTAGTTTTGGTGAGATCCAGGCTAGACAGAGCAGATAACCAAAGTTTGGCCTTTTCTGGATAGGAATGAGACAAATCATGGATAACTTCTGGATGATGTTTTGCTGTCTTTTTTTTAATATCAAAAATTATTTTATTAAAACCATCAACATTATACATGAGTTCATACCAAAAAGCAGCCATCATATATCCTGCAATACAACTCGTAAATTCGTCTCAATAGTAGTGCAATCTTTTATGATCCCTAGCAAAAGGTCCTGAGGTACAAATTCATTATCCTGAGGTAGAAATTCAGTACGCTTTTCCAATATTAAAGCAATCAACATTAAATCTGGGTTCATATTAATAAGCTGTCCTCATAGGACCTGAAAATACAGCTCTTATATATGGTCTATCTACATTCATACAATCAGCATTGAACATGAATTCATAATATGTATCGATCTTCATAGCACCTGGTATACATCACTAAGTGTTAATCTTTATAAACGTCTGGTTTGGTAAGCATTTTTCATTCCTCACATCAAACCTCAACTATACACCTGTTACAATTTATTTGATTGGTGCTTCTCTTTTCTATAGCCTATCCACAGTTTCTAGTCTATAGCACATTATTCATCTCAGTATTAGTACAATCTTTTATGGTCCTTAACCAAAAATCCTGAGGTAAAAGTTTAATAACCTGAGGTAAATCTTGTACATGGTTTATCTACTATATCTAGTCCATCACATATTGTTCGTTCACATTTCTGAATTAACTTCGTCTCAGTACTAGTGTAGTCTTTTATAGTCCCTAACCAAAGATCCTGAGGTAGAAGTTTCATACCCTGAGATAGAGATTCAGTCCGCTTTAACAATATTAAAGTAAACAACCTTAGTCAGAAGATTATGTTAAGAGGCATTAGTTATAGAACATATACATTCAACATTGGGTGTTAGTTTTTGTAAACATTTGATTTGTTAACCCTTCCTCCCTCCTCCCATCGAGCCTCAGCTAAACGCCAGCTGCATTCTGTTTGATTGGTGTCTCTCTTGGATATAGTCTATCCACTGTTTCCAGTCCATCAAAAATTGTTCATTGGTGCGATTTTTCAAGTATGCTGATATTTTCGCCATTTTCGCCAAATTTGTTACTTTCATAGTCCATTCTTCAATAGACGGTATTTCCGGATTCTTCCAGTATTGTCCCACCAACAATCTTGCTGCTGTAATCAAGTTCAGAAATAAGGTTGTCTCTGAGGTAGTGAAATCCTTTGTGATCCCTAACAGAAAAACCTGAGGTAAAAATTCTATACGCTTTTTAAAAATGGTTTGGAGTGTCCACCATATCTTCCTCCAGAATGCTTTGATTTTTCTGCATGTCCACCATATGTGAAAGTAAGTAGCCTCCCCGTCCCCACACCTCCAGCATTTGGGCTGGGAGTCCGGGTAGATGAGTGATATTTTTTTCGGGTCTAGGTGCCATCTATAGAACATCTTGTAGAAGTTTTCCCTTAAGTGTTGCAATTTCGTGAATTCTACATTCCTCACCCAGATTTTCTCCCACGTGTCCATGGTGATAGAATGCCCAAAGTCTTGTGCCCACCTTATCATACAGTTCTTGACTAGCTCGGTTTCAGAGTCCATTTCTATCAGAATGCTGTACACTCATTTGATGTGCCTGATCCCCTGTTCTCTAATCTGTTTAATTAGATTCTCGTCTGTCTGGGAGAAGCCCTTCTTCTTATCTTTATGCCACCTTGATTGCAGTTGTATATATGATAGCCAGGTACCTCCTATTCCTCTGTTTGCTAGCGTTGCTTGGGGTTTCAAGAGGAACCCATTTTCTTCTCCCAGTACAAGTTCACTGTAGGGCACCACTTCTTGCCCTTGGGATGTGTTCATATCCCCTGTTGCGTGTCCGGGGATCGTCCAGATGGGAATCTTGTCGTGTAGGAGGTGCTTGTATTTCTTCCAGACCCATAACAATGGGATTCGTAGTGGGTTCTCCTTGAAGTTCCTGTCTGCCTTTTTGTCGTATACTAAGTATGCGTGCCAGCCGAATAGTAGACCATGCCCCTCAACATTCAGAATTCTATCATTAGTCATGTTGATCCAGTCACTCACCGCCACCAATGTCGCTGCATAGTAGTATAGCTTTAGATTAGGCATTTTGAGTCCCCCTCTCTCCCTTGCATCTTGGATGATTTTTAGTTTCACCCTCGGTCTCTTGCCGTCCCAAATAAATCTGATGATGCCCTTCTGCCAGTTGTCTAAGTCCGCATCCTTCTTGAGTATCCTTCTTGTTTTGCTGTCTTTGATCAGTGGGTTTGTGAACATCAGAAAGGTTGGCATTGTTTGGCTCTTTTTGTGAGCATTCATCATCACTGATAGAATTCAACTGATTTAGGGTTAAGGCTAGTTTAGCATAAACAGAGGTAGTGCACAAAGATCACTAGTCCACAAAGAAAATTGTTGATATAGAAAAAGTGGCATTTGAATTTTCGCTCCCTCCTAATCATAAAAACAGAAAAGTTCAGGCTAGGAAATATTAGCCTAACCCCAATTTGTTAATTACTGAGACCCTTAAACCTTCCCAGTTTCAAAGAATGTAATATTATTTGATTTAAGAAAACATATTCAGAGGCATTGAGTTTTGCTTCCAGTTGTATTCATAGGATCACTACAGAAGAATAACACTCCATTAGTACAAGAGACAGCAAAGTTAAGGCCCATTAATTTTAAAGAATGTAAGAGCTAAGAAAGTGAATGAAGCTCAAAGTAAAATTAAGTTACCAGCACAGAAGAGACTGATAGGCATAGAGTTTAATGAGTGATAAAAACTAATTAGCTGGTTATTCTTGTCAAATTCAAAAAACACATCACAGCATTCAGCAGTATTCTCAATACATGAAAGTAAACCTGCAATGATATATGTTGCCACTAAAATTTCTAGAACCGTAGAAAAGCCACTGAATTTATTTTTTTATTTATTTATTATTTGGACTTATATGCCGCTCCTCTTCGAAGACTCGGAGCGGCTTACAACATATATAAAACAATATTCACAGTCTAAGTCCAAATCAGAAAAGCATTAAAAATAAAAACCCAACACACATTCATCATTCAAACAGCAAACCAAAATCATCCCCAGGCCTGCCGGCAAAGATAGGTTTTAAGATTCTTTCGGAAGGCCGGGAGGGTGGGAGAAGCACGGACTTCAGGGGGCAATTGGTTCCAGAGGGTGGGCGCCACAACAGAGAAGGCCTTCCCCCTAGGACCCACCAGACGACATTGTTTCGCTGACGGGACCCGGAGGAGGCCGACCCTGTGCGCTCTCACCGGTCGTAGGGAAGTATGTGGCAGAAGACGGTCCCGTAAGTATCCTATTTGTGCCACTTGCTTGCTATTTATGGCTTTGACACTGGCTCTAGCTTTGATGGGTGATTTTACTGATTTTATATCAGACTGAAACTGACGCTTTACACATTCTCAACCCATTTTAGAGACTACTGAACTCAATAGGACAGAGTGCCAGTTAAATTTGTTATCCCATATATCCAAGGAAGGTCCTATTACATTCAATAGGTCCTATTCTGAATAGACAAGGAAAGACAAATGTAATTTAGATCTACTAGTCCTAAACAGAGATTCTTGGAAGTAAGTCCATTTTTAATTCTCATATGCTGTTTTTTCTGTATGTAGATCTGAAATAAAATGATGGAGAAAGAAATACCTGATTGTGATATTAATTTTACTCTACATAGTGTCATCTAACAATACAACAAAAGGTTCATTTTTCCGCATAAGTTTATTAGAAATTATTAACAATTAAGGAAAGCTTCAGATGAGTTGAATTCCTGAGATCAACCAAAATATACACAAGTTTATTTTTCAAGTAAATTACAATTAAACTAGGAACAGTTGTAAGAGGTTAGTTCTATGCTAATAAAAATTAGAAGATACAATCCAATGATATGTGTGGACTGCTGAAAATAGAGACATACTAAATATATTTAACATTTAAACCAGTTTGATCTAGTGTGAAACATGAGCTAGAAACCAAGAGACTGGGAGTTTTAGTCCCACCTCAAACCTGAATGTTGGCTGGGTGACTTTCACATAATCACTCTCAGCCTTATCCACCCCACGGAGTTGTTGTTGTTGTTGTGAGGAAGTAGAGGAAGGAGTATTAGTTATGTTTACCATTGCATTATATATAAAAGATTGCTACAACTCTACAGAAATATACAAAATCAAGGATGAAAACCTCCTAGAATTCATATGGGTCAATATAAAAGGGAAAAAAATATATTGCTATAGGAGTATACTACAGGCCACCCAACCAAGCAGAAAGAAATAGATGAATGCTTTGCTAACCAATTAACAAATGTATGTAGGAAACATATCACAGTAGTAATGGAAGACTACCCTGATATCAATTGGGATACAAACTCTGCAGCAAGAGGGTGATTGAACAGATTCCTAACCAACTTAGCTAACAACTTTGTCATCCAAAGAGAAGGGAACTAGAGGAAAAGCAATACTGGGCCTAATTCTTACTAACTGAGAAGAAGTGATAGAAGTTGCCAGAATCTTGGGCGAGAGTGACTACATCATACTGGAATTCAATATAATGCAAATACAAGCAATAGAATATAATCCAAACAGTGTCTTAAACTTTAAAAGAGCTGATTTTAACAAACTCAGAGAGAGTCTAAGCAAAATTTCATGGATAAAATCATAAAAAGGAAAACAACTCAAGAAGTGTGGGAAATACTAAAAAATATTATCATAAAAGCTCAGTCCAACACAAAACCACTGGAAACAAAAAACAAGAAATCCAAGAAGAAACCAGCATGGTTGCACAAAGGTCTCACTGATAAACTGAAAGATAAAGAGGATAAATACAAAAGGCAGAATATCAACAAATAGCCTGAATCAGCAAAGATGTAGTCAAGAAAGCAAAGGCTCAGAATGAACAAAGACTTGCAGCAAAAGTCAAAGATAATAAAACAAAGTTTCTTTCAACTTATAAATAACAAGAAAAAAGTCAAGAAACAGTTGGTCCGCTAAAGAGAGAAGATGGCAAGGAAATAACAGGCATTAGAGAGAAAGCAGAGCTGCTTAACTTCATTCTTTGCATCACTCTTCATGAAAAAAGAAACTATAGCCCAACCTACCAAAAACATAACTGTAAAAGACAGACTAGAAATAAAAATTAAAATAAGCAAAAAAATGGTAAAAGAACACTTGTCTGACCTTGATGAATATAAATCACTGGGCCCTGATGGATTACATCCCAGAGTTCTGAAGGAACTGGCAGATATTATCTAAGAATCATTGCAACATATCTTTAAAAAAATTCCTGGCATACCGGGAAACTACCAGAGGATTGAAAAAGGGCTGATGTGGTTCCCATCTTCAAAAAAGGGAAAAAAATCAGACCCAGGAAACAACAGACCAATCAGCCTAATATCAATACCTGGGAAGATATTGGAAAAGACATTAAAAAACAGATCTGTGAACATCTAGAAACAAATAAAATTATAACTAGTAGCCAGCATGAGTTTGTTAAAAACAGATCATGCAAAACCAAACTTATTTCATTCTTTGACAAAGGGATTAAATTAGTAGACCAGCAAAATGCTGTGGACATAATATACATGGACTTCAGCATGACATTTGACAAAGTAGACCAATGCCTACTTCTTGGTAAACTAGAAAAATGTGGGCTAAACAGTATCACCAGCAGATGGATTTGTAACTGGCTGACAAACTACTCAATAAGTAGCCTTCCTCCTCCATCCTCCTCCTCCTTCTGTGGTAGACTGTGGCTTACCAAGCTGGGAAGTGCCTCTTCCTGCACGTGTCCTCAGGTGGAGGAACCAGGCAGCCATGGCTCTCGCTCCCCTCCAGCCTCCATCCGCCCAAGGCCCGAGCTCGGCACACCCGGCTGGCCGGTGACAGGCTGGAGAGCGCTGGACGGTGGCGGCTGCCCCGGGACGAGCAGTAGGTGGGGTGGGCGCTCTCGATGTCTGCAAGGGAAGAAGCAGTGAGGAGGCTCCACGCCCAGCCCAGCCAAGCCCCAGCATGGCACAGAAAGTGAGCAGCAGCCCCATGTGTGTCCCCATGCACGAGTGCACCCCACCCTGCCAGGCAAGTGGAGCTGTGCATCTGCGAAGAACGCAGGCAGGCAGCGGAAGGCATGTGGAGCCCCAATCCCAGCACAGCCCCTCCCCACTCTTCTCTTCCCCCCTCGGAAGAGGGGTGAGGCTCAGGAGCCTCCCCTCATGCCCCCACCCCATTTAGGGAAGAAAACCATCACAAGACACACTTTTTTTTCCTTGTCACTTTTTGGAGTTTTCATCCTGCTTTTGTGAGACAGCAGTGTTTGGGAGGGGGTGTAGCTGCCCCCTTCCCCCCAAGCCATCAGCTGAGCAAGATGCCCTCCTGCCCACTGCCCCACCCACCAGAGACCCCCTGGATTTCCCCCAATACTGCCCGGCCCCCACAGGCATCCCTCCCCAGGAGCAACATCAAGCTGGTCACACCCACCCTGGCCAAACCTACCCAGTCTGCCATGCTCACTGTAGCCACGTCCACCCAGCACCCGGCAATACATAAGTGGGTTTTGGATTGCAGTTTGGGCACTCGGTCTCTAAAACGTTCACCACTACTGCTCTAGACAATTTCAAAATGCTTTGACTACAATTATGGCTGTTCATTAAGTTATAGTCTAACAGAGATCTGGAATCAATTAAGAAATTCTTTCTATAGAAGAATATAGGATAAAATACCTTGGTCAAAACTGCAGAGCATGTAAGCTATTGGATAAAATGAAAGTACCTGTTTTTGTACTGAGGTAAATTACCCTTTATTATCTTGCTACATTGTATGCATGCAAATATTCAGGTTTTGCATAGGACAGAAGTTGTTTCTGCTTAAATGGGGGTATAATGATTCTCTCCAGCATTCCCTTCAATAGAGTTAGAAGAGAAGAGGAGCATATGCAGATCTAGTACATTTCTTTTTTTTCTTTTTTTCTTTTTGCTTAACGATGAGTTTATTTATTTATTTGTTTAAACTTATATGCTGCCCTTCTCCTAAGACCCAGGGCGGCTCACAACAACAGTACAAGTAAAAACATAAACAAAGAATCAATTAAAATTTCTAATTACAATACTATATAATGTTTCTTGACGACAGAAACCCCAGCAACTACGTTCCCACAAACAGCACCACCAAAAACAAAGCACATTTGGGTTCTCCGTGACACGTAAACCTCCGGCTAGTGAATATATTTATATGACGTGCTTGTGGGCAAATGACTCTTCTTACGACCTACTGACCCACACACCAACCGCGGAGGAGGATGCGTTCGCGAGATGCGTTTGAATTAAAAACGCGGGGTTGGCCCGCTTGGGGTGCATCCTGACATGCAAGCAACCTTCCCGCTCTTTTTTTTTTGGTAAAATTTTTTATTATTAGATATCCATTTGTACATGTAAACAAAGAAAAAATTCAAGTTAAATGCCATTCAACTTAATACAATCGTTTTAAATTTGTAAACCTTCTTCACTCTGTATATTAAGATTTAACTATAAGCCAAATACATTTTAAAATTTTAAATTTCACTTCTTTTCAGTTCAATCCATTGGACATCAAACAAACAAATCATCTTATTAAAAATAATAATTTTCATGTCAATACATCCATCACTTCAACAAGTACATTCTTAGTCGATTTAATATATATCTTCCATTAATCACCCTCTCATGTCTCTTGCTCATAAACTTAGTCCTTAAATCAGTCCATAATTCTTTGCCTTTAATTCATGGCATAAAATATTAAATTTCACTTCTTTTCAGTTGAATTCTGGGCTTCTTCTTCTGCCAGGTGGATTTCCATAACAAAGCTTCCCTTCCAAGTAATAAGTCTCTCTTTATTGCTTGCAATATCACTTGATTCCATATAAGCCATACTCTGTGGATTCTGTCAGTTTGCCAAGAGAAATTTTTAGCCTCCTCTCCTAGATATTTTTCCAAGGCTTTTACAAAAATTCTTTTCAAATCTTCTTGCTTCTCATTTGGGGATTCTTCTAGTCCCCTGACCCTAATTGCTGTCATCATCTGGCGATAGTGCATCATAGTTGAGTGGTCTTGCACCTCACTTTTCATCTCAGCAAGTTGTCTCTCTTCTTGTCTTTCCACCTCTTCCATCTTTTCCTCAACCCCCTCCCAGACCCTCTTAAAAGTTCTCCCAATATCTTCTCTCATTTTCTTATTGTGCGTTTGTGTTGTTTCTTTGGTTTGGTCTAAGTCTTCAATAACTGCTTTGCTTTGATCTTCCACCTTCTTCTCCACTTCTCTGCTTTGTTCCTTCTGCTTCTTTTCTAGTTCTTTGCCTTGTCTCTCCATCTTCTTATCCATTCCCTCCATCTTCCTATCCATTCCCTCTACCGTCTTATCCATTTCCTCCATCTTCATTTCCACTGCCTCCATCGTCCTCTCCATTTTTTCCATCCTTTTCTCAGAATTGTCCTTTATTATTTCCAGCTTTCTCACTATTTTTTCACACATTGTTAACATTGCATCTTTTAATTCTTTCATCATATGCATTTCTGGAGAGGCCTGAGTAGACAGGGGGGCCTGGGATTCTGTAGATATGGAGGAAGATGGGGGGGCAGGTAAGTTGTTCCCTGGTATTTTAAGGATCTGGGCTGGGGAGGATGCTGCCACCTTTGAGGGCACCAGTTTGGACTGCATAGTGGCCATCCTATCTTCAGTCCGCTGTTAGCCAAGCTTCTTTATGCAGAGGACTAATCCTTACGCTTATATTGCCAAGATGTACTCTCTTATATTCTTCCTTAGGTTTATTTGGTAAAGTTTTTAAGTTTTGCGTCTAGTCTGCCCTCTAGCGGTCACTCTCGTATTGCAGTTTCTCTTTCCCCTTTCTCTTCCGGTCACTTTCTCTTTAAAGTAAAAGTAGTCGCCATCTTGGGTACATTTTGTTTATTGTGAACATAGTTGATCCAAAGTAAAATATAAGAAATACTTGCTTTTTAGGCTCCTGCGTTCAGTCTGTCAATCTCTGTGCCTTTTTGAAAAGTTTTCCTCGAGCGGTGGCTGGTCTCAGTGTCTTGGTCTGTTAGCTGACAGAAGCAGCTCCGGGCTGGAGCTATTGCGAGCGCCCAGGGAGTCCTCTTTCTTCCCCCCTGAACGTTTTTTTGGGGAGTTTTCAGAGGATCTCAACCCCCACTCACAGCTCTTCGCCCCTTCTCCAACCGAGGAGGGGTTTTTTCCGCCGCGAAAAACAGCTGTTTTGCGCTGTTTTTGCGGCTTTACAAGTCCCGGAGCTCAGCGCCTCCGAATGAGGCTATATCGACCCCAAGGCAGCCATCCCAGATCTAGTACATTTCTTAAAATCCTTACTACAGAGCTTCTTCATGATTTGTGCTAAAATTGCCACTGTCTTTAAGGAATATATTAATTCCAGATCTACCGACTCTTCAGTTGTGAAGTTGATAAAATGTAACAGCTTTTCCCATCTGACCTGCTTTAGAGGTAGACTAGCTAAGCTGAGAAAGAAAAAATAAAATAAAAATAAAAATCACAAAAAGTGACAATACCAAACTTTTTTTGTAACATTGCCACAAAAGCTATAGGTTTTCAATCCTATTCTTTTTATCTTTTTCCTGTTCCCAGAAATATTGGGCTAAATTAGCATATAGTTTAATTCTGGTAGAGAAATGGCATAACAAGAGTTTTTTCCCCTATAGAAGTGTGGCACACAGCTAGCAAATATAGATGTGATTTTTCTCACTACTAAACTTTTAAACTCATTTGTAATGGAGAATTCTTATTCAGTCATGTAAATTTTAAAAATACATGATTTTAACATAAATAAACAAAAGACAACAATGGTCACAGAAAGTTTAAAAATGTATTTTACACAGGCTATTCTGCAGGCTCTAATTATTTTATTTTATTTATTAGATTTATATAGCCTTTTTCCCTAGGAGAAAAAGTTAGTGTACACAGTACTTCTGAAAGCTTATTCTCACAACAATAAGATCATCACAAATGTCCTGTATTGAGAGGTAACGACTGAATCAACTTCACCCATTGGGCTTTCATTTCTGAAGATGGACTTGATTTTAAGTCTATCCAGTTCTAATCAAACACAATAAGCATATCAGCTCTCTTTTGATATAACTTTAATTGAGGTGAAATTGTACAAACTTTGTTTAAACATGATTCCAACTGATATTATTTGGGAACCTGTAACCAAAACATATTGAAGAACAGATTTTAAAGTGCTTAAATGATGACAAGTGCTTGAATACTTAATTGCAACTTTGCTTGAGCATCACATCCCTATTTGGCCATTCAACAGCTGATGTCAAAATTCACAATTCACAATAAGAACATGTTCTCACAAGATACCAGAAAAGGAAGTAATGTCTTCCTCAAAGGCAGGGGTTCTCAACCTTGGCAACTTTAAGACTTGTGGACTTCAATTCCCAGAAGTCTGGGAGTTGAAGTCCACAAGTCTTAAAGTTGCCAAGGTTGAGAACCCCTGCTCAAAGGAGTTCTTGTGCTGTACTTTACAGACAGGAATTGCTATGTTTTTCTCCCACTTGAACAACAACCAGCCAAGTAGTGAAGCAGATTAAAAGTCTAACAACTCCAGGAGTCAGATGAAATAGTAAGAGTACTCAAAAAAAAAAAAAGTATACAGTAGTACAATTAGGCCTCTTTCCAGATGGTGCTTTTTAGGATATGAAGCAAGACTTCTGGCAGCTGGTCAGAGTAAAGATATTATTTCCAGTTGTCAGCTTTAGATCCCAGGCTAGAAATCACCACCCTAAAGGAACTGAGTCACACAGCTTCTCTATTTCCTTTGAGGATGTGTCCCTCTAAATTCCATCAAAAGTAAAGCAGCTAAAGCTCTGCTCTACATATACCCAGTAGTGGTCTTAATACTTTATCAAAGGACAGCATTTAGGTCTTTCTTTCCTTCTTTTTTTCTTTCTTGAATCTATATGCCATCTGAAGAGAGCATATACATAGCACTCCCTCCTCAGTTTAGCCCTCCCTTCCTCAGTTTATCCACATAACACCAATCTTATATGATAGGTTAGAACAGGTATATTCATCCTTGGCCACTTTAAGGCTTGTATACTTCAGCACTCAGAATTCCCCAATCAGTATGGGAATTCTGGGAGTTGAAGTCTACAAGCCTTAAAGCTTTAAAGTAGCCAAGACTGGATACCCCTGGGTTAGAATAAGAAGTTGGCCAAAATTAACTACAAAACCTCATCTTGTAAGAGAGCAATTCAATCTTGGCCTGCCCAGACCTTTAATCATAAAATCATGTTAATTCTCTAACAAAAGATTAAAAAAAAAAGACTCTGGCTTTGGAAATGAAAGCTAGATACCAAAGAGGAGAGAGTGCATGGGATAGAAAAGGTGGATAGAGAAAAATTCTTTTCTCTATCACACAATACCAGGACAAGGGGGCACTCCCTAAAGCTCATAGCTAAGAAAGTGAGGACAAATAAAGGGAAATATTTCTTCACCCAGAGGGTCGTTGATTTATGGAATTCACTTCCTGAAGGGGTCGTGACAGCTGTCAGCCTTGACAGCTTCAAGGCAGGGCTAGATAGATTCATGGATGCAAAGTGTATCGGTGGTTATTAAAACGGATGTCCATGTGCCGCCTCTATGTTGGTTGAGGCAGGCAGGATTCCCTTGGGTACCATTTGTTGGGGGTCAAGGGAAAGGGAGGGTTTTGCCTTCTCTTTCTGCTCAAGATCCCCATGTACAATTGGTGGGCCACTGTGTGACACAGAATGCTGGACTCGATGGGCTTTGGCCTGATTCAGCATGGCTCTTCTTATGTTCTTATGTTCTTATGAGTGCTTATTGTAAATTATGAGGAATGGTCTCCCAGATTTAGTAAACCCTGGCTTGAGTTGGCTTCTATCTTAGAGCAACTACTTTTAATTTAATTATTGGAGGCTACATAGTTCTCTTTAATTCAGTCAGTGTAGGAGAAACAAAAATTCTTCTGCTTGATTATATTCCCCCATGCCATTATTCCTGTCCACAATAGGTTTTTGAGCTGCTTTTCCAAAATAAAATGAATTTTTAAATTAAGGTGCCAGAGCAATATCCAGAGAAAACATAAGGCATATGTTTGTAACTTCCAAATATTTTAAGCTTTACAATATATGAGTGGGGAAACACAGAAACACATGCAGAAAGAGTTTTCAACAATGCAAGCAAAATTGTAAGAGAGTTTCACAGCTTTGGAAAGTTGGTCATTTATAGCCTGCTGTTGTTTATAAGCACAGTTACTAATTATGGAAAGCTGGGATGATCTGATGAAACTAATTATGAATATTAATAAATATATTACTAAAGGAAATTTGGAAAGATATTATGGAAATGCCTTCCAATTATATTGTTTGAATGTTGCACCTAAATTGCCCAGACAGCTGTGAATACAGGTAACTTGCCCACTGGCACAGATGGAATATTTTGCTAGTCCATGGATTCCTGCTAGCCATAGGAATGTTTTCATGTTGTTTGCTCTCTTTGCATATACAATAGCCCTCACTTAATTTCCAAATGACATATAATGCGCAGAATGGATTTTAAAAATAACAAGGCAACATCTTGATATTGCCGTGCCTCTTGACAGTTGTTCATCTTATTTTTCAAAGTTTCAAGGCAAACTTAAGAGCTCTGCTTGAAAGGTACAGTGGGCTTGGTATAATTACCACAGCTGCCACAGATGGCTCATTTTAACAAGAGACCCTAGGTAAACCTACTTGTTTAGCCTGCAGCATAAACAGAAAATTTTTTCTTCTTAAACAAGTGGATTTGGGTTATGCCGAGATGAAGCTCAAATCTGCTTGCTAAGTTGAGTCGTTAAAAGGATTCAAAGGCTGTTGAAGAAAAATGGGTCAGTTCAAAGTTCAAGTTGTAAAATGTGCATTGTGTTCCCCAAGATTAGAAAGTGTTTGAGAAATCAGACCTTATTTTGGTTGCAAACTAACCAGTTTCACTGATTTTATTATGCAGCGGGTCATTCCTCATATCCTAAAACGAAGAAAGAGAGAAGATATTGCAGGTCATTTTTGTGCCTATGTCTAAAATACAAGGTTTGCAACCAGTCACAACAACCTTTACTCATATTTATTGAAGACAAAGGAGGAATGACAACAAAAGAGGAAAGATAAGGTAAAAGTGTTCTCATAAAATGTACTATATATTTTACTAATATATTTTCTATGGTAAATATTAAACAATATTTTTCATTATTTTCCCTCTTATAGTCTGTAAAAGCACTGATTTCTCTTTGATATTCATTCAAAAATCTCTGTTTCAAGCTTTACAATTTTTATATATTGATATTAGCAGAAATGTACCACAGGATTGGATCTGGATGCAATTCATATAGTACAGCAGACCAAATTTAGTCACAGAAAAATTAAGTCATATTATTTCCAAATGCTTATTTAACATTTGCTTTGCCTGATGAAGATGATGATAATTATCTTGGTTCTTTGATCCAGCAGAGCCTGATCAATATTTCTTAGGGATGCTTTAGCTAAGATTCTTGTTTTTAGCAGTGGGTTAGTCTATGGCTGCTCCAATTGTACAATACTAAGAGCTGAATTATTTTGACTTTAGGGATGCATAAAGAGTTTTCCCAGACAAATATTTTATCTTATCCTTGCCATCCTCATTCCAAAGTTTCACAGGATTGTCCAATCAGTTATGCCTCATCTGTGTTTTACCCACCACTTCTTCTCTTTCTTTTTTTTTTGAAACATATTTTATTAGTTTTTTAATTCTTAAGAAAAAGTACTCAGGACACACTGTGTGTTTGGGTAATCAAACATTCAAAAATAAAAACATATATAAATAATTCAACTCAATACATTCACTGTCCCCTCTCTATTTCCCTCAAATAGCATAATACATTTAAAATGTTCTATTTCTAATTTAAATTTCTATAACTGCTAAACCTGTTTTAAAACTTTGTAAGTTCACAATTACCATAATCAAATTTAACTTTAAATCAACACGTTATCAATTCAGGTATCCCTTCCAGATATATTCTAATTCTTAATCTCTCACATCCCTCATTTTATCACAAATCTCATTTATTTCTTCTTCCACTACAACTACATATCCTAATTAAGATAAAATATTAATCTACCCTATACATACATAATCCCGCAATCGATCAATCTCTTTAAGATAACAAAATAATGTTAAACCTTAAATCATTTCAGTTCATTAAACAAAATTCAAATTTCATCCAATTGATTATCATGCCTCATCACATCTATGTTATCATACAAAAAGATCATCTTACTAATTTAAAATACTCAGTTAATTATTGAAACCATCCAAATCTAAAAAGCCAACATTTTTTCAATTCCAATGCATAATAATTTTCATCAAATAAACCTATTATTCCAGAAGGTACATTCTTAACCTATTTAAAATATCTGCTCTAATAATCACCCTATTTTTTCTTACTTCTAACTCTAAATCTTAATCCTTAAAACAGTCCATAAATCAAACATTGCCTTTTAATCCATTACACAATTTTAAATTTCTCTTTTCAGTCTTATTCTGGCTTTTGTTTCTGTGTCAGACAGGTTTTCATAACCAACCTTCCCTTTCAGCCAGTAGATCTCTTTTTGTTGCTTGCAGTGCCCTTTGAAAAGATAGGAAACCCATCCTCTGCATTAGGCATCTATTTCTCTCATCCTTAAAGCATCGTTGCTTTGGAGTTTCAAGTCTCAGTCTTTGCTTCTTCTGTTCCTTAAAGTTATAGATGGAGCGTTTATAAGCTAGAATAAGTTCCTCTTTTATCTCTGTTGATTCCTCTTCTAGTATGTTTTGATTTATAGAATGGTCAGATGTAGTCTGGACATCAGTTTGAAGATTTTAAGTGAGACTTCTGGATCTTAATTCTGTAGTAAACTCTTTCATTGTAGCACATATTTCTGCAGTAGCCTCATAAATCTTTTCCAATATAAGTTTGCAGTTTAATTGTAAATGCGATTTCTCCATTTTGATAGTAATTAAAAAGAGTCTCTTTTTTCTTTTTTGTGGAGGCTATATTTAATAAAAGTTAAGCAGTGTCCACCCCCACAGTTCCTACAGCTGCATCAGCTTATCTTTTCTCTTCAAAAGTATTTTGAAGATCAGGTCTATTCCATCTTCAAAGAATAACAAGAAGTTGCAGTATTAGGTTTTTGCCACTAGATGTCCTCAGTAGGTTAAAAAATCTTTTCCAGACACCATTTCCCCCCTTTTTTCTGTTTTTTAAAGTATAATGTGAAAAAAGAAATAGTCTTTCAGCATAAAATGATAGCAGAGTTCTTAGAGAGAAGAAAAAAATGATTTTCTGTACTCCAAAAAATATGGAAATAAAGTATAGTCTTTAAAATTTTGTTCTATTCTTTTGTACAATGCCTTTCTTCCCAAACATGTAGAAGCTGCTTTTTCAAGCCAGGGAAATAATTCCAACAAGGCTCTTACAGGCAAAAAAAACAAGATAGAGTAGAGAGAGTAGCAAGGAAAAGTCTCACCCAGATTCACCACGGTGGTTCTTAATGTTCTTTGACTTGCGGTTTAAAGCGGCTAGGTGATCGGCCATTTTACTGGCCGATCTTCTTCTCCGTCAACCCTCAGAGATGGCTCAGACAGCTGGAGGAGCCGCCACTCCTCTGCATCCGAGCGAAGCCTCTTCAACGGAAGTCGCACCCTCCAGGGTGACTTTCAACCCGCATAAGGGTCTACTAGCGGAGAGAAGCTAGTTGACGAGGAGACGAGTCTCTTCGTGCAGCTAGAGGTGCCGCTACCCAGAACAGGAAGTCCACTTCTTCTGTTTCTTACTTCATGTTAAAAGGATGAAACAAAAGAATACAGTAGTCTACAGCAGAGGCCCCCAACCTTTTGGGCACCAGAGACTGGTTCCGTGGATAGAGGTTTTTCAATGGACCGGAGGGGGCATGGTTTCATGTGCTGCCTGCAACCAGCAAATGGGGCTTTGCTTATTTGCAGCCCTTGAAATATTGGAACACTGCTATCATGTCCCCCCTTGTCCTTCTCTTCATTAAACTAGACATACCCAATTCCAGCAGCCGTTCCTTATATGTTTTAGCCTCCAGTCCCCTAATCATCTTTGTTGCTCTTCTCTGTACTCTTTCTAGAATCTCAACATCTTTTTTGCATCGTGGGAACCAAAACTGGATGCAGTATTCCAAGTGTGGCGTTACCAAGGCATTGTAAAGTGGTATTAATACTTCACATGATCTCAGAGACCAAAGGCCAATGCATATTAAAAGATTGTGTAATGTATTGATAGAAATTGATTCTGAGACTGAATTAGTTAAGGACTGTATGATAAAGTGGGGACAAAATTTTGGACAACCAATTATGATGGAAACTTGGGAGAGGATCTGAGTGAAAAATGTAAAATTTACACAAGCGCAACATTTAAGAGAAAACTTTTATAAAATGTTTTATAGATGGCATTTGGATCCGAAGAAATTATCATGTATGTACCCTAATTTAAAACCTAATTGCTGGAGATGTGATTGTATGGACGCTACTTATTTTCATGTATGGTGGACTTGTAGAAAAATTAAGGCTTTTTGGATAAAAATATGGTGGATACTTCAAAATATTTTGAAAAAACGTATTGAATTTTCACCACAGTTGTTTTTATTAGGTATTATAAAGGATTGCACCACCATAGAGACGAACTTAATTTTGAACTTGATTACAGCAGCAAGATTGTTGGTTGGACAATACTGGAAGAAGGCAGAATTACCACCTATCGAGGAATGGACTTTGAAAGTCATAAATTTGGCAGAAATGGCTAAAGTATCTGCATATTTGAAAGATCATTCAAATGAAAAATATATGTTGGACTGGAAAAAATGGATTGATTATATTCAAGGGAAATATCAATCTAAGAAATTGTATTTATCATATAGTTAAATTTTTATTAGGATTTATATCATAACTTAGTTTAACTTAGAGGGTTTTCTTTTGTTTTACCCTGTATTCACTTTGGGAAGTCGGGAGTGGATGGGTTGGGGGGGGCGTAATAATGTATTATAATGCACTCAACTGTAATACTTCCAATATATAAGGATGATATATTTACTGATATAAGAGGAGTTGCTCGGGCAGTACCTCTGGACCACATCTGGAGAGGGTGGAGAGTGAGGAGTGAAGGAGTGAAGGGAAGTGAGAGGAGGGTGGAGAGTGAGGGAGGGAGAGAGGGAGGGGGAGGGAAGTAGGAGATAGGGAGGCAGGAAGAGGGGGATGTGGTGGAGGGGCTGCTGCCGAGCAACATTCATAGTTATTCTATTTTATGTAAGTTTTTTAAAAGTATGTATGTTTTGTTTTGTGTGAGAGAAATTCGAAAATGATTGTATTAAGTTGAGTTGTATTCAATTTGATTTTTTGTTTATAATTATAAAAAAACTAATAAAAATATTTATCAAAAAAAATACTTCACATGATCTTGATTCTATCCCTCTGTTAATGCAGCCTAGCACTGTGTTGGCCTTTTTGGTAGCTGCAGCACACTGCTGGCTCATATTTAAGTGATTGTCCACTAGGACTCCGAGAATCCTTCACAAAGAAGCCATATTATTAAAAAAAACAATTTAAACTAAAAAGAAAGGAAAAGGTAAAGGAAGAAAGCTTAAAACAAAACTGCCATATAAAAATCAATTTAAGCAAAAAATTACAGTACCACAATACTGTCTACTTTTCTATAATAGTAAAAAGACCACCATAAATATTTTTTTTATAACATATGCTGAAGTAGACAGAACAAAATATTATTATGCAGCCTTGTTTCTCTGCCAATAGTCAGTTCAAAGGCTAAAAGTTGATATCTTGAGCCAACTTTTCAAGTCTGCTACACATGATTCTTTCCAAGAATACATCACCAGCTTTTCTGCAAAACATTCATATCAAAACCTGTCTATCTCTAAAATGTTTTTAATTTTGTAAGTTTTTAAAAAATTCAGTTTATGCTGTCAGTAACATAATTTTTATTTTTATATTTTTTAATTTTTTATGTTTATTTGACCCAGGGAAGAAAACATAAAATGAAAATACAAAGTAACCTTCATTATATTATCTAACAACTTCAAATGGGATAATAGACATTATGTCTTGACTTTGAATAACTAATATATTTAAACCACATGAGGCAAAAATCTTCTGCATTACCATGATATTGATCTCTAATGGAATCCATCCACCTTGCTGCTATTTATCCTCTTCTCTTTCTTTAACTCTGTTTCTTTAATTCTCTAGACATTTCCAACTTATAACCTTCTCTTAGAGCTAGGCTTTCATATAATGTGCCCAAAAGTATGATAATTTGAACCTGGGCATTCGTGAGAACTCTGGATTGATTGTTCAATGAGCTATTTGTTTTCTTGGATGATGTAGCTACTTAAAGCCTCTGTAGAATTTAAACAGAGTTTGGTTTACTTATATATGCTTATTAAAAGATTATTTAACTCAAGCATTTTTTGCTTAAGCTGATCATCTTGATGAATTATTGCTTTTTAAGTTGTATAGTTTTTGGAAGCTTTGAAGGAATCAACTGACACTCCTAAATTGGCAGAACTACTTTTGTAAGAAACTACAGAAGTTTATAAAATTGATGTTAAATATTTATGCAGACTTTCAATAATGAGAATGTATGTTCTGTTCATGTGAGCTAGTGGAAGGTAGAAAGATTGTGAAATTAATTTATTTTGATTTTAGAACAAGGTTTATAAAATATTGCATTTCATTTCATGCATACTGAAAACTTCATAGAATATTTAGTGAAGGTTAGATGCACTTGCCTTACTGTTAGAAGTATAGTTCAGAAGCCATGTGGTGGTCTTGAGTTTTACATTGTTTCGACTTTGGTTTGAAACTCACAGGATTGTTAATATGATTTTAGGCCTATCATTGCTCATTAAGTAACATATGTTCCTCTTGGCTATATTCCTAGCGTTTAGAAGCTCTCATCAAGAACTATTGGTCTTTTTCTGCATGAGGATCAGAAAAAAGAATGATTGAACAAAATCTGAAGAACAATCATAGAATTAGCAGTGGATTGTTGATATGTGTGGTCTGCCAGCATTTGAACATTTGGGCAATCTGTTCAAAATTTTGGAGCTATTTATATTTTTATTTGTTACTCCAATGAAATAAATATATTTAAAAGAATTATCTGATTTTTCATGATTATGTCTCCTTGAACTGAATTGCTATGTCACTAGTAGGGAGAAGATACTGAAGAAGCACCTACAGGATAAAGTAGGATTTTAACCTCCAGGTATGCATGTGAGCCAATTAAACCAGTAATGGATAGACCTAATAAAATTGCACCCGGTGGTAGGAAATAGGCCACAGCAGAAATAGCCATATATAAGCCAAGAAAAAGCCCTCTGGAAAAAGTTTAGTCTTTTCAGATTTTGAAAAACAAAATACAAAGAGGGACGTAGCTTGAATTCCATTGGGAGGCTGTTCCACAGCAGAGCAGAGCTTTTAGTTTCAGCCTTCGAAACCTGTTGGAAATGTATTTATTTTACTTCTTTAATTTATTTAGCCATTCCAGGCATCTTACTTTTAAAAGCAATGCAATAATATAATAGACAATAAAAGCAAACCAATCTAGACAAATAATAATATTTAAAACACTTCTGAAA
The DNA here is from genome assembly GCA_034064705.1 of Bothrops alternatus. Lineage (NCBI taxonomy): Eukaryota > Metazoa > Chordata > Lepidosauria > Squamata > Viperidae > Bothrops > Bothrops alternatus. Next base: position 1,634,823 of record JARGCV010000079.1, on the reverse strand, counting down.
ATCCAGTAAGGAACAGGCTTTCCAAATAGCCTGGGCAAATGCTAGTTGGAGTAGGTGATCCCAAAGATACCCAGATGCTAAGCTGTAAAGAATTTTATATATTGAAAGTAACAACTTAAATTGTACCTGAAAGTCAATTATCAACCAATGTAGGGTCTGTAAAATGGGGCTCAGTGCCAAGAGCCAGAAAGAGGACATGGGCCACCATATTCTGGACCAACTGCAGTTTCCGTGTAATTATTATGCACAATCCCATGTAAAGCACTTTGCTGTAGTTTAATCAGATAGCAATAAGAATGTGACTCATTGTAGGCAAGTCTTCCTGCATCGTGTATGACCACAACTGAAGAGACCCCTCTGGCCTTAGTATGTACTTGCTGTTCAAGCCATGATTCCCACCTTACTTGGGTTCAACTTCAGGCTGTTTTGTCTCATCCAGACCCTCACAGAATCCAGGTACATGGAAAAAACACTGAGAAATTTTGAAAGGGAGACTTAGTTTTTGGCAGCTGAGGATAGTCTCATCTGTATCCAACCCAATAACTGAGTCACTTTGGTGAGATGGGCAAGATAGAAGTCTAATAATAAATAAATGAATAAATAAAATGTGCTCCCTCTAAACTTAAGGAACCCAAGCTATTTCTTTGTTTTTTTCCACACATATACACATACTCATCATGCTGTTCTTTTTTGCAGCAAGAAATGTTATGGCAAGTGCAGGTAAGACCAAGAAATAAGCCAAAGAATCTGAGATATAAAAGAAGAAAAAAGAGAAATAAACACAGCCACATTTATTTGACACCATGCCATTTACTATACCTGTCTATACATTTGCATTTTTGAAAGCCATCCTTCCTCCCACTGTGTTCATGCATTGTTTCATGCATTGCCTTTTGTTCTTTAAACCACCAAATTGCTTTTCAAGATGTCAGCAGTTCCCTCTAAACACTTTTCCTCACCTTCTGCTTCATCTACACCATTCACTCACATATTTGTGATTCAGTCTTCTACATACTTCTTCCATTTGTCCTTCACTCTTGTATTTGAGTTGTGTGCTGAGTAGGCGGCTATTTAAATCAGTTAAAAAATATTCAACCACATTAATTCAATTCTCATTCATTTTTACCTATCTCTTCTTACCATACACACTTCTAAAATACCTATATCTAGTATATCAAACATACTTCTAGGTTTGTCCTGATATACCCTGGTATCACTAACATATGGAAGTTTCTATTTCAACAAATATTCCTTCTTCACAATAGTCTCCATATACTATTATTACGTTCCTATCAATTTATGTTCACCTTAACCATTTCTCCATTTATTTCTCTATCTTTAATAAATGTTCTACTGAGATTCACAAATAAATCTGCTAGTTTTTTCCATTTATGTATAACTATAAATTATTTTCTCCATCAGTACTCTATACCACAGGTGCTGTTTTCACAGACAAATTACACAAGATTTTCAACTACTCCATAAGCAAACTATATTTCCATTTTAATATTTCTTCAGCATTGTTTAACATTCATTAATTTATGATCTTTACCATTTAGTCCTCTTACATCAGTAGTTCTCAACCTTTTTCAGGTTGAGACCCCACTTGCGCCACCCATGCACGCCGTGACACCGACCCGCGGTCCGCCATTTTGTTTTTTTATTATTTTTTTAAATTTTTTTAAAAAAATTTTTCGTTGCGTGCATGCTGCGCATGCGTGGTTCAGGCCATCGCACATGTGTGCTGCGCGTGCGCGGATCGGCCCGTCGCGGTCCGCCATTTTGGGGGGGTTTTTTGGGTTTTTTTGGTTTTTTTTAAATTTTTTTTTCGTCGCACGCGTGCCATGCGTGCGCGGATCGGCCCATTGTGCATGCTTGCGTGCGCGTGCGACAAAAAAATATAAAAATTAAAAAAAGGTGGACCGCGATGGGCCGATCCGCGCATGCGTGGCGCGCGCGCGCGGCATGCGCGTGACAAAAAAAGAAATTAAAAAAACTAAAAAAAACAAAAAAAACCAAAATGGCGGACCGCAACGGGCCGATCCGCGCATGTGTGGTGCGCGCATGACGGCCCAAACTGCGCATGCACGGCGCGCGCGACGCAAAATAAATAAAATAAAATAAAAAAACAAAATGGCGGATCGCGGTGTCCGTTGACCCCCACGAAACGGTCGTTCGACCCCAAATGGGGTCGCGACCCATAGGTTGAGAACCGCTGTCTTACATTTTCTTTCACTGCGTTCCATATTCCAGTTTGTTACCCAAAGCACTACTGACTATCATGGCTTTGGTCAAACAATTCTCTCACCTAACACTTGTTAGTAAGATAGAAAAGATATACACTAGATCAGTGTTTTTCAACATTGGTACCTTTAAGAGGCATGGACTTCAACTCCCAGAATTTCCCAGCCAGCTTTGCTTTGCTGGCTGGTAAATTCTGGGAGTTGAAGTCCATGCCTCTTAAAGGTACCAATGTTGAGAAACATTGTATTAAATTATCATCCTCATCACTACCATACCACACCTGCATTATATTATGCACAAACCCTGCACATTTACTGAAAACAGTAAGAAGTACCAGCCAGTTTGGATACCTTTTGGTCGGTAGGCTACAAGCACCACATTAAGTTTTAGCCTTTTGCAAAGCAATGCTCTTTATTCATTTTCTGCTAATTAGGAGTATATGAAGTATATAGGATATATATTTTTTAAAGCCTTAAAACACATCTCTTAAATTAAACTTTATTTATTTCATTTTTTTATTGTTCTCAACAACCCTGATTCTATTTTCATTTTTCACTTCTTTATTCCCAAAGGCCTGGTAGCTAGTGTTATACTAAAGTAATAAAAATGTTTTTTAAAAAAATATTTAAACATTTGACATAAGCCCATTGACCCACAAAGGTTGCCCAGCTCTGAAATATAAGAGTCCTGATAAATTTGATAAATGGCACAGAAAGGGAACTGATGAAGGACAAAGTGTATACTTAATTAAATCAACAGTGTGACTCAAGCAGGGGCACCAGTAGATGCTTAGGGGCTCAAGGCAAGTTGGTCTCTGCTATCGTCTCCCGGGTTGCTTCCTCTGAAGTGTGGCTCTGATAGGCAGTGGTGGGCAACCCGACTCTAGAAGGAGAAGTGCCGGGAAAGCTATGGCAGCAGCCCCTCTCATCTTGGAGCCCAAAGGCATTGATAGTAAATTGAGATGGTACATCTGCCACCGTCTCACCAGTGCTTTCTTTCAGGCTATAAAAATGTATCTTTGAAAAATAAATAAAAGGAGGCCAAAGTCTCAGGGAGGTCTCTGAGGCATGTGAGCCTCCACATATTCCCCTGCTCTGAAAAGAAGCTTGTTGACATGCTGAGAGGAAAAGAAGGCACAGAAGTCACGGGAGAGAGGAAAGGTTCATGTATTGAATCCATGTGCCTACCAGCCCAGCTTTAACATCAGTGGTTGCTCCCCCCTCCAACTCCCCCCATAACAGCTGTGCCTCCTGCATGAATATCTGCAAAAGATACCTTTGAGCACAGAGCAATATGTGTGAACAACGATGACTCAGTCTGCAGCATTGAATGTCAGAGACTCTCTGGCATGTAGGCTGACATTCATATACACTCTCACTCTCTCTCTCTCTCTCTCTCTCTCTCTCTCTCTCTCTCTCTCTCTCTCTCTCTCTCTCTCTCTCTCTCTCTCTCTCTCTCTCTCACACACACACACACACACACACACACACACTGAAAAGAAGACTGTAGTTTTCTATAATCTCTGTAGCTTCTGGAAGTATCTATGAATTACCCAATCAAGCTAATGCTTGAAACTTTACTTATGAGATATGCAAACAGGTAGCACATAAATGTGAAATAAGGGGTGTCTCTTCATTACTGGTTCTTCCTCTATCCACAATTACCCATGGTCCACTGCCCTTCTCAGATGAACCTCTGTATAACACATTCACCACTATGTCCATCTACTCTTTAATGCAGCGGTTCTCAACCTATGGGTCGCGACCCCATTTGGGGTCGAACGACCGTTTCGCGGGGGTCGCCGGACACCGCGATCCGCCATTTTGCTTTTGTTTTTGTTTTTAATTTTTTTAAATTTTTTTCCGTCGCGCGCGCCGTGCATGCGCAGTTTGGGCCGTCGTGCGCGTGCTAAACATGCGCGGATCGGCCCGTCGCGATCCGCCATTTTGTTTTTTTTTAGTTTTTTTAGTTTTTTTAATTTCTTTTTTTGTCAAATTTCTTTTCGTTGCGTGCGTGCCGCGCATGCGCGGTTCGGGCTGTCGCGTGCGCGCGCCATGCATGCGCGGATCGGCCCATCGCGGTCCACCATTTTTTTTAATTTATTTTTTTATATTTTTTTGTCGTGCGCACACGCGCGCACGCACGCACAATGGGCCGATCCGCGCATGCATGGCACGCGCGTGCCGAAATTTTTTTTAAAAAATAACAAAAAAAAAACCAAAAAAACCCACCAAAATGGCGGACCGCGGCGGGACGATCCGCGCATGCATGGCACGCGCGTGCAACGGCCTGAACTGCGCATGCGCGGCACGCACGCAACGAAAAGAAATTTTAATTTTTTTAAAAAAAATAATAAAAAAAACAAAATGGCGGACCACAGGTCGGGGTCGCGGCGCGCATGGGCGGCGCAAGTGGGGTCTCAACCTGAAAAAGGTTGAGAACCACTGCTTTAATGTATTAAATTTATATTCCCTCAGGTTGAGATTCCAGCGCACAAATTTCTGTTCTGGGCTTCTTTTGGTCATTTCAGTGCTGCATAGTCCTTTCTGATTTCACATCAAAATTCTGCATGAAGTGATGTAGCTTCTCAACAGTGTGTGCAATGGCATGGCATATCTTCTCCATCACAATCCAATTGAATTCCCTTCTACAATAGTTTCTTACTTAGAAACTCCAGTAGATGTGGAACTTAGTCTGTACATTTTCATAAACAGTGCCCCAATGCCACTTTCTAAGGCATGGCAATTAGCATGCATGTTTATCAAGTCTGGAGCTTAAAATATAGACTGCTTTTAGGTGATCAAATGTAATCTTGCACTCCTGGGACCACACCAACACACCACTGTACCTTGTCTTTCAGAAATAAGACAGTTCCATGGCCCATCCAATATCCCACATAGAGTACCTGATTTAGGCTAATTTGGTTCTTCTTAATCTTGATAGAAAATTGGCACTCATCAGCTTCCAATAATTGAAAAAAGTTCAATATCATCTAACATATGATAGCAAAGCAATTTATATCTGGAGCACCACATTTTGTATTTGGATGACTGTAGAGGCTTTCTAAAAATCAAGTGGGTGTATTTAAATTGAAACACTATGTGATAAATGCTGACTTCTCCTTACATCTTTCTGCCACTATACTTTTATTAGGACCCAGGTTCCATGTATTTTTTCTAGTCTCTCTAGCAGAACATTGATGTGAGGCATGAGAAACTGATCTATTGCCTACAGTTCAAATAGAAATATGTCCTTCCCTCAATGGAATTCATGGCAGGACCATTGGAGAGAATGTGTACTCTTAGAGGATCACATTACCCTCTGCAAACACTCCAGTTGCCTTAGATTACCTCAGTTGCCTGCATTTCCACCATTTCTTTTTTAATGGTTTGATGTTACTGAGGAACCACCGAGAAAAATCTTCAATATACTGACTTATTTTTTCTGTGTCTGTGGGAGTGGGTAGCAAGAATATACTGAATATTCCACTCAGAATACCTGTAGAATAAGTGCTCAGCACATTCATTTTGTTTGGCTTTCAAGGTAGGACACCATGATATTTTATTTATTATAATATAAGCTGAGAGAAAACCCCACTCCTTAATGGCACTGAAGTTACCTAGTTTGGATAATGAAATATCTGCAAGAAAACAACCAACCTCACAGAGCACCAAGGACCCCTCATTTTATTTATTCCATTCCCCTAGAAATTCTTAAACAGGTGTCATTCTGCAACTCCCATGCTGGGAACAAAATTCCTGGTGATAGAACCATTGACTCCTGGAATGGTATAGCTTAAGATCATTCACTCTATATAATCTTTAGTCTGATTCCGGTTCCTGGAAACTCCATGACATATCCCTGCCCTACCTTATCTTTGGTTTTACAAGTGCCTTCCCAGGCTATTGGATCTTTTGGTGCTTACAGTTGAAAAAACTAGTTCTTCCAGATTAAAAATGGTTCCTGACATATGAATAATACCCAGGCCTTACAGGTAGATCTCCACTTATGACCACAGTAGGGACCAGGAAATCTATCATTAAGCAAGACATCACATGGCTGCAGTTCATGACCTTCCCTGTTGGCTTCTCCATTGACTTTGCTTGTCAGAAGTCTGCTGGGAAGGTTGCAAATGGTGATGACATGATATAAATGCACATTTGTCATGATCACATGACCACAGTGACACAGCAACTGTTGGAAGTGCACAGACTGGTTGTAAGTCACTTTTTTCAGCCACTGTAACTTTGAATAGAAGTTTAAAAAATGGTCATAAATCAAGGATTATCTGTATATTAAGCTTGGGTCTCTCTCAAATTTTGAGAGGGACTAAGTCTTTCTCTCTCAGACTTGTAATGGTTGTATGAAGTCTAAGAAGTTTACTTTTCAAGACCTTTCCTCTCCAACTGATAACATTTCAGGTCTAGAAGTTTTCTGACATCTCTTTTATATGCAAGTTTGAAAGAGATGTAGTACAGCTTCTATGTGCAAAAGGATAAATTAAGGCCCAATTCATGCTGTTAGCATCCATCCAGTATAGGATTACTCTTTTGGTGCAATCCTTACAAGTTATTACATATTGTTTCCTCCAAGATGTCTTGAGTTGGGTAGGCCCCAGGGCAATTACTGTCACTCTCTGGAATAGAGTTCCTTGATAAGCAAGGACAATAAAGGCACCTTCACCTTGCTTTTATTGTTCCCTATCCTGTCATCACAGGATTTTACTACAGTAAGTCATTCACCGACATTCCCAATTCAGGAACAATCTCTGATTTAACATCTCTGGTTCTACCTTCCCCAATATGTTCATTTAGACAATCATGTGTCTCTAAAACTTACTGTGCCCAACTGGTGTCTCTGGGCTTGCCACCTCTCTGCATCCTTGTGGGAAATATTTCCAACATGACATATTCTGAAGAATATGTTGTTTTGAACTTTGCTGAGACTAGTTCTGGTCCTCTGCTCTTTTTTGAATTCTTCACTGCTTCTGGTATCTATGTAGAATTTCTTCTTTTCAGAGGATTTACTTCTCTGGCATCAAAGTGCTTTAGGAACTCTGATGGATGTAAAACATTGTGGGGAGGCTGGAAAAAATTGAAGCTAAATATTAATAATCAAGAGATAGAAGGCAAGTCCACCTGCAATTTATCCTATAAATCAGGGGTCCCCAAGCCCTGGTCCATGGACCAGTACCAGACCACGGCATGCCAGCAACCAGTCACAAAAACAAGGAAAGCCCCATCCACAGGATGTAGGCAGCACACAAAATCACGCCCCCTCCGGTCCGTGGAAAAACCTCTCTCCACATAACCAGTCCCTGGTACCCAAAAGGTTGGAGACCTCTGCTATAAGTAGTACTTCAATTCAAGTGGCAAGAAATCCTGGTTGAACCTTTTTAAATCATTCAAAGAGATTCTTCCTTAACAAAGCCACTGTGAACAAGGATTGAAAATTTCTCTAAAAGTTTCCAACATTCCGTATTTATTCCAGGACAAGCTAATTAAATGAAAGTCCTTACTGAAGGTTGTATAATTCTTGCTTCATTGCTCCTGCCCCGATGTGTGGGGCTTGAATAGTGAATAGTTTCATTCTTTAAATTGCAGACACCTAGCCTTCCACCTTGCTAGGTTGCTTGGAGCCCACACCTGTTTCTGGTTGTTCTGCTCTGTCTCTTGAAAGTATGCCTACTTTCCAACTTTCCTGAATTGTGGAAACTTGTCCTATTCTACCAGAACTGCTGGGAGTGTTGGTTGTGTGGAGTGAGTCTTATATTCTAGTTTTGATTGGCTGATCTTTCTCTCTCTTCAAGAACACAACATTCCTGGAGTGTCATAGAATTATAAGATTGGAAAGAGCCTCTGTCTAGTGCAGGAATCCTCAGATCATCATGTACAAATGACTGAAATATGTCCTTGAAAATCTCCACTGATGTAGACAGGCTATTCCATTACATAATAGCTCTCACAGTCAGGAAATTCCTTCTTATTTCAGGTTTGGACCTCTCTGTTAAGCTTGCATTGATTATCTACCATTGTGTTCTTTGGAGAATAGAGCCCTCTGCCTGTCACATCCCTTCATGTATTGGGGGATTGCTAGCATGTGTCACCTTAGCCTTTCCTTCTTTAAGCTAAACACACAAGTTCCTTTAATTCAGGGGTATCAAACTTGCAATGTCACGTGATGTATCGTGACTTTTTTTGCCATTGCCGGCAATGAGGTGGGCACGGTTTTGCTATGATGCATCCGGCCCATGGGCCGGGCAGTTTGACAGCCCTGCTTTAATTGCTCTTCATAGGATTTAGCCTCCAAGCCTCTCACCAACTTTGCTGCTCTTCTCTACATTCTTTTCCAGTCTCTCAGAGCCCTTTGTTGATTTTCTGCATGCTCTCTTCTCAGTCTGTCAGTTTCTGTACATCCTCCTATCTTGTTTTCTCCACTTATTTATTTATTTATTTTATGATTTTTATACCGCCCCCCTCCCGAAGGACTCGGGGCGGTGTACAGCCCAATTAAAACGACAACATACAAAAATTAAAATTATTAAAAATAAATTAAATAATTTGGCCCGATATTTAAAAACCCAATACATAATCTAAAAACACAATCCCCTAAAAACAATTATGGCCATTGTTGGAGCTGGAGCTATTATCCCAGGCCGGCTTGTCGGAATAAGTATGTTTTTAATTCTCGACGGAAGGAACGCAATTCCGTCATCGTACGGAGTTCGGGGGGGGAGCTCGTTCCAAAGCGTTGGAGCTCTGCCTCATTTTTGATTCCAGGACTTTTGATTCAGCTTCTTCAGACATACCTGACTCTAAAGCAGGGGTTCTCAACCTTGGCAACTTTAACACTTGTGGACTTCAACTCCCAGAATTCTGGGAGTTGAAGTCCACAAGTCTTAAAGTTGCCAAGGTTGAGAACCCCTGCTCTAAAGTATGCTATAATTTCCTCTGTCTGTTCAGACATTTTGTTTCATAATAGCAATAGCACATAAACTTATAAATCACTCTCTAAGTGGTTTACAGCATCAGCATATTTTTCCCAACAATCTGAGTCCTCATTTTACCGACCTTGGAAAGGTGAAAGTCTGAGTCAACCTTGAGCCGGTGAGAATCAAACTGCTGGCAATCAGCAGAATTAGCCTGCAATACTGCGTTCTAACCACTCTGCCAACCACGGTTCTTAGGAATAATTAGGCAAATAGTGCTACATTCTATATTTAGACTGTTATATTTCATGAACATATAATGTCATGGTGGTCTAGTAGTGAAGAAGTTTGCCTCCTTCTGGAAGGTTGAGAGTTCAATCCTAGCTAGCAGCAGATATTTCTCTCCTAGGACACAAAGAAAAAATAACTGCTGCAAACTATGTGTGGCATCAGGAAGGGCATCTGGCCAGAAATGCTCAGTTCCACCCAGTCACCCTGACTCTATCCCGAATTAAGGGATTGCAGGATCATAAAAAGTGATTTTTTTTTCATGAACATACATATGCATCCAGCTGCATATAATTCTTATACAATTCTTCACCCTTGATGTTGGGACCAACCTGTTAAGGAAACAAATAAATTATTCTAAGCACTAAATTTAATGTTAATGGATATGTTAACAATATATTAGCAATTATGCTGCTAAGTGACATGGTCATAAAATTGCAGCAATTCCAGTTGCCAATGTAAAGTGCAGCTTCACATGATTTCCGTTTAAGAACTCCTACCAGCTTCCCCAATGACTTTGCTTGTTGGAAACTGGCAGTGAAGACTGTAAATGGAAATCGCATGACAAGACATTGCAACTGTTGCAATTGTGATCAGGTTGTGATCACATGACTGTGGGGATGCTGCAACAGCCACAATTATGAAGACCTGTCATATGTCCTCACTGAGTGCCATCGTAACTTTAAACAATGAATAATCATTAAGCAAGGATCATATATGTAGCCTTTAAAGAATAAATAGCAAGTATGGCATCTTTAATTTTGCTTGTTGTTCAGAATCATAGATAAAAGAGCTTTAGCCAGTTTAGTCCAGGGTTTAGAACTCTGGGAGATGAGAGAATAGTCGTGTTACTCAAATCACAGTGTGTGACTTTAAAAAGACATTGAACTCACATATTTTTTTTTATTAATCAATTTTGGAAATTGCTCGTTAACTGCTTTTTAGCTATTAGGAACTTTTGGATTGACAAGTTTTACAGCACCAGGTGGGTTTCCTTCAATCCTTAGTTAAAAAAAAGTATTAAATACAAGTTTAAGGAAATGTATGTATGTATGTATGTATGTATGTATGTATGTATGTATGTATGTATATTGGAATAATCATCAAAAGGATGGTTAGAACATTGACTTTGGGATGTTACAAAATGACTAAGGAACCAGATGGGTTTGAAATAATATTTTGCAATTAATTTTAAATAATCATTTCCATGAGAAAATGTTTTTGTTTTGAATTCTCTTTTTAAAAAATGGTAGAACAAGATTTTGAAAGAGGGAACCAGAAGGAACTAAAGATTACAATTAAAGGAGAACACTTACATTTGACTTACTAATACAGAAAGAAGCAATGTATTTTAACATTAAACATACTGAAGGATATTTTTAAATAATGGAGCTAGAAGTTAATTTTAAGAATTTTCTGCCGTTATAGTTAGACTATGTTTGAATGATGTTATAAAAAAGGAACAAGTTTTACCAAACAAGATTGAGACTGATCTGAAAGTGGATTTAAATATGACAGTCTCCAAGAATGATATTAAAAAAGATGCTACAATGGACATGGAAAAGAAACCGGCTAATGTCTTAATAATTAAAAGGGATATACAAATAATAAACCAAGAAAGTGGGCTGGATAATTTTCCTATATTGGATTTACAAAAGAAACTTCTTAAAGCTTTGAACATTTAGTGAGAAAAGACAAAGAAAAAATGAAAAGTAATCAAATTCTAGTACATTATTTGAAGACACTAAAGATCAAATTGTTAAAAGTAAAAGGAAGGAATATAATGCCAGTTTATCTTAAAATGGATATGTTGTTACCTCTAGTAACCTTAATGGACTTTTGCTGTTCAGGGCGGAACAATAAGGCTTTAAGGATTTATGTATAGATAAGATATGGGAAGAAGATACCATTTGTTGCAGTTTAAGAGAAAATGATGTTACTAAATTGTTTACATTTCTTTTGATGAAGAGGGAAATAATTTCTTTATATATATATATTTTATTTCCTTTACTATATTCTTGTCTTCTTTCCTTTCTATTTTCCTTTCTATTTTTTCCTTTCTGCACTTTCTATTTTTTTATTCATTTTTTATCTTGTATTTGTCTTTTTAATTGTAACATTTAATAACATTATTTTATTAAAAAAGAGTTTCATAGGAATTTTGTTTTGTTTTAACTTTACTTGGCATGCCAAGGAAGATAGAAAAAAAAGACAGATTTGAAATTATCATGTTTGCTTCATATTCCAAAGTGATCCAATAGTCTTCAAGGCATTTAAAGAGCATCTCCATTGCTCATGAGAACTGAACTAGTCCAGCCATACACCTGGTGCAGTTGGAATTCTCAGGTAGTGATCTGATTTTAAATAATTTCAGAATAAAATATGAATAAACAGCTTGTCTTTTATTGATATGGTATGCCAAAGGATCATTTTTTAAATCCTAAAAATAAGATCCTTCCTTCCTTCCTTCCTTCCTTCCTTCCTTCCTTCCTTCCTTCCTTCCTTCCTTCCGTCCTTCATTTCCTTCTTTTTTTACATTCACTAAAAATCAATGGAAATGCTGCATTTATGAAAGCTTCTGGACAATATTTCGCTTTTAGCTGTTATAAAAATGAAAATAATTGTGAAGGCAGAGAGAGATCTGCAGCTGCTCCAGGCTATTCATACCATAAGAGATCCCATCAGGCCTTCTTTATTGTTGCAGTTTTTGGCAAATTATTTTCTTATCGCACACAACCTATTCACTTCTGTTCCTGCATAACCACTTAGGCTCATAAAGCAGTGGGTCAGCAACAGTTTAGCATATAGCACACGGATCGGCTGGCCATGGGGAGCACTGGTGCCTGCCCCTCCGAAAAGCAGCAACTGGAGTCAATAAAAATCTGGCCGGCCAGGCCAAGCCATTAGTAAGCCCAGCTCTGTCACCCCTTGCCTGGCTTATTTTGTGCTTAGCGCAACCCTCCTGCAAACTGCCATCAGGTCCCACCTTATGGAATGGAAACAAGGATGCTGCCCAATTCCTCTCATTGAGCTACATCCGTTTTCCCCCAAGGATAGGCAGGAGCAAATCGGAGCGTCCCTGCCTTGCATGCAGAATGGCCTGTCCGGATTTTGATGGGCAGCAGGCTGCAGTGTTGGCCAGTCCCGGCAAAGAGTTTATTGTGCCGAGCATACATATGCACTGGACAAATGCTCTGGCATCTTCAGCGTAGGCAGAGAGCATGCCACTCTTATTATATTGGTCCATTAGGGAAGTCATTTGAAGGAAAATATTTAGCAATTTGGAAAGAAGCAAGGTTCCAGAATGGCTTGTTTTCTGTGTGACAGCCTGCCATGTACAGATGAAAGGGAAGGCTTATAACAAATTTTCATTACCCACAAATAAAAAAAAAGAAGGAAAAAGCAACAGCAGGCAAAGCAAGTGCTTTGAGGCAGAGAGGTGTGGCCAGAAATTTACCCAGGAGGCCACAAAGGAGACTCAGCAAAACAAATCAATCAATCTCTCAATCACTCACACTTCCATAGCGCCCTTTATGGAAATGGCAATCAGTGCCTGTCAGCCTGTCAGGTTTTGGCCTTCAAGCCCAGCCTGCTAACTATTCATTATGTTCACCGATATGCAACCTACAGATTTGGGCTCCCCGTCAGCGTCCTTGCTCACCTTCCCTCTGCAGCTTTCTGTTCTCAATAGAAAAAGAGTCAGCACGCAGCATCGCTGTAACTGAGGTAGATGGCAACATGCAGCCCTGAAGTCATTGTAAACTACGTGGGCCTATTCAAAATGGCTTTGTTTCTATCCTTGGCTACAGATGCAGATCCAGCATTTAGCATCTGAGTCAATCCTTCCAGGAACTGTATTGCAGTAATTGAAGCATATCAAAGTGCTGCTTGGATGTTGCTTGCATTGTTTTTGTTTTGCCCTGTCCGCAGCTGCTCACTTGCACAAAAGAATTTAAACAATGCACAGAGTTCAGAGAGCAAATGGCTCGGTTCACCCAATATATTTCATCAACTCAGTTAAAGATTTTGGGACTGCAAGTGCACACAATGCTATGCTTGGGTTAGCGTTAAACTTTGTTGCTATTTGTGGGTCAACATATTGTGTGGACTGAGCCTGTTTAATTATATTTTGTGATTCGGTGCACTGTGTAAATCTTGAAATGATTATTTCAGTAACTTCACTATTTGTGCCTTCAAACAGAATATACCAGCACAAAAGAATGTTAGATCACCAGTTTTGGTACTATATTTAGGTTAAGACTACCAGAAAGAAATATGTAATTCTTTCATGAGAATTATCAAGATTACATATGACTGACTATGGTTCTTTCATTAGGGAAAGCAAATGCCTGCCAACTCACTAGGCAAAACAATGGTCCACCAATTAACATGTTCACATATTTATTAATTAATTTATTTATTTTATTTATATGCCGCCCTTCTCACAAGACTCAGGGCGGCTCACAACAACAAATTAAAACAAAACACAATTAAATTAAAAATTTAAAAAATTAATTTCATTCACACAACACACAAACACAATCAATTCACAAGCACTGATGGCAGGACACTCTTAGGGCCGAGGGGCAGAGCTCAGCTCATATGCTCCAAGCCTGTCGGCATAGATGTGTCTTCAGCGCTTTCCGGAAAGCTAGGAGGGAGGAAGCAGTACGAATCTCTGAGGGAAGCTGGTTCCAGAGGGCTGGGGCAGCAATGGAGAAGGCCCTTGCCCTAGGCCCCGCCAGACGACATTGTCTAACAGACGGGACCCGTAGGAGGCCAACCCTATGCGCCCTAACCGGTCGCTGGGATTCATGAGGCAGAAGACGGTCCCGCAAGTATCCTGGCCCATTGCCATAAAGGGCTTTATAGGTCATAACCAACACTTTGAATTGTGTTCGGAGACCAATTGGTAGCCAGTGCAGCTCGCGGAGAGCTGGAGTGATATGAGCATGTCTTGGGAGACCCAAGACAGCTTGCGCGGCCGCATTCTGGACTACTTGCAGTCTCCGGACATTCTTTAAAGGCTGCCCCATGTAGAGAGCATTACAGTAGTCGAATCTCGAGGTGACAAGGGCATGGATGACTGTGAGGAGTGACTCCCGGTCCAAATAGGACCGCAACTGGCGCACCAGGTGAACCTGGGCGAATGCTCCCCTCGCCACAGCCGAAAAATGATGTTAGTTGTGGATCGAGGAGGACACCCAAGTTGCAAACCCTCTCCGAGGGGGATAAAACTTCTCCCCCCAGGGTAATGGACAGACAGTTAGAATTGTCCTTGGGAGGCAGAGCCCATAGCCACTCCATCTTGTCGGGATTGAGTCTGAGCCTGTTGGCACCCATCCAGACCTCAACAGCCTCCAGGCACCGGTTCATCACTTCCACTGCTTCGCTGTAGTGACACGGGGTAGAGATATAAAGCTGGGTATCATCAGCATATTGATGATAACTTACCCCGTGTCGACGGATGATCTCACCCAATGGCTTCATGTAGATGTTAAAAAGCAGAGGTGAGAGAACGGACCCCTGAGGGACTCCACATGGAAGAGGCCTCGGAGCCAATCTCTGACCTCCTGCGAACACCAACTGCGACCGGCCAGAGAGGTAGGAGGTGAACCACCATAGAACGGTGCCCCGCACTCCAAGCCCCTCCAACCGGCGCAGAAGGATACCATGGTCGATGGTATCGAATGCTGCTGAGAGGTCAAGAAGCACCAGGATAGTGGAATAACCTCTATCCCGGGCCCGCCAGAGATCATCGATCAGCGCAACCAAAGCAGTTTCCGTGCTGTAACCAGACCTGAACCCAGACTGCCGAGGGACCAGATAATCAGTTTCATTCAAGGACCGTTGGAGTTGGAGTGCCACCACCTTCTCAACAACCTTCCCCAAAAAGGGAAGGTTGGAGACTGGATGATAATTATTTAAAACTGCCGGGTCCAGGGAAGGCTTCTTGAGGAGGGGGTGCACAAGTGCCTCCTTTAAGGGAGCCGGAAAGGACCCCTCCCTCAATGAAGCGATAACAACCGCCTGGACCCAGCTCCGTGTCACCTCCCTGCTAGCCGAAACCAGCCAGGAGCGGCACAGGTCCAGTAAACAGGTGGCAGAACTCACAGCTCCAATGGTCTTGTCCACATCATCAGGGGTTACCAGGTTGAATTCATCCCATACAACAGGACTAAGACAGGCCTCTGTCATCTCGACTGACTCATTGTCAGCTGACACTGCATTCCAATTGGAGTCCAAGTCAGTCTGGATCTGAGCGACCTTGTCTGCGAAAAAGGTGTTAAATTCTTTGGCATTGCCCTGCAAAGGTTCCTCCCTCCTCCCCGTATCCAGGAGAGAGAGAGTCAGCCTAAACAGGGCAGCTGGACAAGATTCCGCAGACACGATCAATGCGGAAAGATACTGAGATCTTGCCGCAGTGATCGCTTCCAAATAGGTCTTAATACAAGCTCTCAATTTAGTTCGATCAGATTCGGATCTGCTTTCCCTCCATTTCTTCTCTAGACGTCTCTTCTGGCGCTTCATCCCCCTGAGTTCCTTGGTAAACCAAGGAGATCTCCTGGGTCTGCTACCACTCTTTGAAAACCAATAGGGTCCATCAGGCGTCTGGGGCGGAACCATTTAATCGGTTCCGGCTCCCAGCGAGAGAGGGTTGGCGTCGTAAACTCAAGCTGCAGCAGAAAATGATCTGTCCATGACATGGGCAACACTTCTAAGCCCCTTAACTTCAGATCATAGCTCAACTGCTCTGAGAGGAAAACCAGGTCAGGTGTGTGTCCCCCCTCATGGGTTGGGCCCTCAATTACTTGTGTCAGGTCCATGGTTGCCATGGAGGCCATGAACTCCCGTGCCAGCCCAGAGGACTCACCGAGTGACGTTGTAGTCCCCCAAGACAATAAGTCTGGGATACTCAACCGCCAACCCGGCTACCTCCTCGAGTAGCATGGGCAGGGCTGTAGAAACGCAGCTGGGAGGCAGGTACGTAAGCAACAGACCCACCTAGGTCCAACCTCATAAGGAGGGACTCACAACCTGATATCTCAGTAGCAGCGAGTCTGCGCAGCCCGAGTGTCTCCTTAGCTATAATCGCCATTCCTCCCCCCCCTTCCCTGGGGTCGTGGCTGATGCCATACCTGAAACCCGGCTGGGCATATCTCAGAGAGGGGAACTCCTCCCTCTGGGGTCAGCCAGGTCTCAGTCACACATGCCAGGTCGGCCTCCTCCTCCAGAATTAAATCCCGGATGAGGAGAGCTTTATTTACCACAGACCTGGCATTGAGCAGCAGCAGCCTGAGTCCAGGGTCCGGATTTCGCTCATTACCAGTACCCCGGGAGAGGTTCAAGGGGCCGGAACAAGAGATCGCTTTCAGGTAGCGAGGCCTTGTTTCCCGAGAGCGGCCTACCCCAGGCCTCCCGTCATATCTGCCTCTTCCCCATAAGACCTTAGTTTGTACACATATCTGCCTCTTCCCCATAAGATGCTTAGTTTGTACACTCTTGTACAAACTAGTGGCTTGCTAAATAAACTACAATTTCCCAAGTTGATATAGAATGCTAAGCCACAGATATATACATGTACATATGCCGTGTATACTGTACATATACAGGTAATATAGGAAGCCAATTCCAAAAAATTACCCAGCAGCTTTGATAGAATTACAACTCACAGGACTCCCAAGTAGCTTTTTGGTTTTTATAGTCCTAATACATCTGGGGATTGCCACACCAGGAAAAGCTGCATTTAGATATTTTAAAAGCTACATTTAAGTATTTTAATATATTCTGAATAAAGGTGTTCATGAATGTGGTTTGTTTACATGGGACAGTATCCTGTGTCTGTGGAAGACTGAGAATCTAGCCACATACACATACACATACACCTACCTTAGTACAACTACCTTGACTGACTCTGTTTTCTACTTCATTCATAGAGTTTAACCTGGAAAGCTTAAAATGGCCTGAGACATTTCAGAGGATGCCTTTATTCCCATTTTGACCACCCTGAAATTTTAAGATCTGCCAATTCTGCCTTGCTTCAAGTCCTGCCCTATGAAAAGACCAAATTAGCCTTAACTAAAACCCAGGACAATTTGTTTGTTTATTTTTGTATTTTTTGACCACCCTAGAACTTAGAAGCAGATTCCTGTACATGATTTAGTTGGCTTCCTTTCTTGCTAAGTTTCATGTGCAATGTTTTTCTTTTCTTTTATTTTGCTTTTCAAAATTTGTCACTCCTTTGTGATTTTCTTCTATTTTCCTCGCTGGCTATTTGGGCTTCATTTGATATGATGTTACTCTGCACACCTTTTTTGGATTGTAGCTGAAATAGTAGAGCTCCCAGACTAAATTCATTAATTTGGAACCTGCAATGAAATCAAAATATGTCTGCAAGGGTTGCTAACTAGGCCAGAAGTGCATTTTGCCAATGCTGGAACAGCTGCACTGGTTTCACCCGACTAATTTCTCTAACATAGAGATAGACAACCTGCTTTACTCCAAGTGCTTTGAATTACAATTCTCAGACTCCATGATATTGCTCATGTTGGCTGGAATTAATGGGATTTGTAGTACAAAATATGAAGGGGTACAATATGCTTTATTGCCCCGCACAAATCATATTACCTTTCATGCATTGCTTGACTGGACAAATAATTCAGAGCCATCACTAGAATTACCAAACCAATTCCTGAAAAGGAATTAGGAACCCAGAAAACATCCTGATTGGCAAAAGCTATTCATCCCTCAATCCATATGAGAGGAATTGCAATTAGAGATGAAATGAGGACAATCAGAAATATATAAACTGAGTTCTAGATCAGCGGTTCTCAACCTATGGGTCACGACTCCATTTGGGGTCGAACGACCATTTCGCAGGGGTCGCCGGACACCGTGGTCTGCCATTTTTTTGCCCGTCGTGCGCGCGCCATGCATGCGCAATTCGGCCCATCGCGCGCGCACCGCGCATGCGCGGATTGGCCCGTCGTGCCGTGCATGCGCGGTTCAGGCCGTCACGCACGCACCACGCATGCGCAGATCAGCCCATCGCGCATGCATGCGCGGTTCGGCCCGTCGCGCCGTGCGTGCGCGCCATGGGTCAGGGTCGTGCCGCGCATGGGCGGCTCAAGTGGGGTCTCAACCTGAAAAAGGTTGAGAACCGCTGTTCTAGATGAAAGACAGGATTCAGAATTCATGTGTTGCTTTTAAGAACACTGTCTTATTATTTCTCTAATGTTCAGATGAATTTTAAAATGCTTCACTGACATGTCTATAATTCCCAATTATTTAAGTAAAATTCAAGTCTTTCTCCTCCGCCTTGGATTTGGACTCTACTTTTGTGGTGAAATGTAGTCTGGAATCGCAGGAGGCAGCAGCTCTTTCCCAGAGAGCAAAGAAACAGTGGAGCTTGGAATGTCTGGTGGGCAGGAAGAGAGCAAGGTCGGACTCTCCTTAGCAATTCACAGAGATGTATCTATAGTTATTGCAGATAATTGCTTTAGTCTGGTAAGCTTTTTTTGTATGTGAATAACAAAAAAGGAACTACTCAAGAGTAACTCCACATGTCATTCTTAATTCTTCAGGCCTGACATTTTTTCATCCATTGTTCAGTCAGACAATCTTAGGGAATAGGATACTCATTTTATGATAATTGCAGTACCAAAGAATTCTACAATTTTGAGTCCAGTTCTAGGAAAATAAAAAGAAGGTAGGTTGGATTCTTCTACTCAAAGCCTGGAAACGCAATCTTGACCCAATTTTGAAAGGTAGCTGTGCAACTGCATTCTTTCACATGGGAATGTTTTAATGAAAAGTTCTGTTATTAAATCACTGAAGCCAAAGCTCTCTCTATAAAATGGAATATACTGGGGAAAGAGACATGGAAAACCAACACAAAATTGGTTTAGCACAAAGGCTAATACACACAAAATTATAAATAATCAGTAAAACCAGCCTAGCAAAATTAGTCATTGCCTCTTTGAATAAATTCTTGGTTTTCATCACATTTTCAGCATTCAGTTCAGAATTCAGTGAGATCTCCTAATAGACTATAGATACACAAACCCTTCTTGCTCTTCTTTCTTGAACACTGTCCTCAGTTTTACAGAATACAAAACATAATCAAAAGCCAGTCTCTTTAGGAGAAACTCTTGCTTGTTGCATCTGTGATACCCTATTCTCACTACCTAAAAAATCAGAAAGTATCTAATGATTAAATGCAACTTCTTGATGACCTTTGGAGAAATGATAAAGGCATTGCTTGTTAATTAGTATTTGCTCTATTTCATAAATCAGATTATGCAAATCAGATTATGTTTTTTTGGGTAGAAATTTTCTCAAGGTGGAATGAATTTATCAAAGCACAATTGTCCCACATTGAAATTAAAGATTTGTCACAACAAAACAGTAACTGAAAAGTTAGAGAATGTTCTTATACTTAGAGGATAAATTTCTCTTTAGTAATAAAATTCACTACTTCTCAACCCAACCTATAGTATCTCAGAAAACTAGATTAGGAACTACTATGTATACTTCTTTGAACCCTTGGAGAGAGGTTGGAATATAATCTATTTAATTTAATAAAGCAGATCCATGTGAAGTTTTCTCACATTGCTACTTAATGTGGTTAATTCTTGGTTCAACAAATCTTATTTGTTTGTACCCCTCCCCCTTTTAAATGTTGCCCTTCCTGCATCAAGAAGTCAAACAGCTGTAGGAAGTGGTCTCTTTCAAACAGGGAGGTCTTCCAAGTCACTGTGATTGACTTAGCAACCAAAAAGACTTTGTATATAGTTATCTTCCAGCAAAAGATGGGAAATGCAGAAGTGCTGGCATTTAACAAAAAATACCAACCACAGCAGGAAGTCTTCTCTGCCCAATTACAAGGTGATCTCAGTTCACTTTATGGTTTGATTCTTTTTCTTCTATCACATATGTTTTCAAACACAGTTCTGATACCCTGTGGGGATGGCTTTTGTAAAGAGCCAAGGTTTCTGATTGAAGGAGCTTCAAAAATAGCTCTCTTTCCCTTCTGTGTATGGAGAAGGAAGGGGGGGGAGCAGTCTTGTAATAACAGATTTATTTGCTTTGAAAATGAGAAGGTTGGAGAGAAAGTTAACAGTAAAATTAGCTGCTTGTTTGGTGATCCTGTGATTTTTATCATTAGATGCATCAGTGGGGATAGAAGCAAGATTGTTTAATAAGCAGAAATTACTGTTAAACTGTTTATTATTACTCAAAACATATTGAAACGAAGAATTAATAATTAGATAAGCACTATTAAAAGGGGAGAGGGGAACAAAGCTTGATCAGACAGAAAAGACTTTTTAAAACTTAGAAATAATTTAGTCACTCCATTCAAGAGGCATAAAAATCTCATTCCATTTGTTAACAGTGGTACAGATTACCACCAAATGATTTTTTCTTTCTTGCATTAATTAGTGCCAGGTGAAAATCACCAATAATGATGTATTTGCCTAGGTGTGAGCATATTCATCAGAATAAAAATAGGAGAGATTTTGAGAGGTGCTAAAGTAGAATCCTTTTTTTAAAATTTACACTTGTATAATTATTTGACTCTTTTCTCTCTTTTGAACATTTTCTGTTTAGTCGAAGTGTCCTGATTTTTCAGGCAGGAATAGTGCCACTTTTTTTAAGGCACTGCCAAATGCCTCTGTCATCCACGCACATCGCTGAACTGCAGATTTATTCAGTGATGTTACAGATGAAATTATAAAGCAAGGAGGATGGATGAAAGATGATCAGAGAAAGAAAGAATACCTAATTTGCTGACTTAAATGAACAAATTCTCTCTCTCTCTCTCTCTCTCTCTCTCTCTCTCTCTCTCTCTCTCTCTCTCTCTCTCTCTCTCTCTCTCTCTCTCTCTCTCTCTCTCTCTCTCTCTCTCTGTGTGTGTGTGTGTGTGTGTGTGTGTCTATGTGTGTGTACATATATGGTTTAGTGTCTTGTTTTTCCCTAATTATTGAAGAACTCATGACTCATCACCGAAATGAGATGACCATCTTAGGAAATAGAATCTCCAAATGCTACCTAGCAGCATATAGAAACATGATGCCTCCTCATTCTAATAGAATAAAGCATGAATTATCCTCAACCTGATGCCTTCCAGCTGTGTTCAGACTGCAATTCCCATAATTCCTACTCAGGGTGGCCTTTGGGAGTTGTACCCTCAACACATCTGGAGGGTACCAAGTTGAGCAATGCTGATCCACAATCTCAGTCCAAACTTTTGGCAAACAGTATGTATAAAATGAAATGACAGATCAAAATAAAAGAAAGAGAGGCAGCCTGGCTGAAATATTCTTTATGAACTATATAGGATGAGGCCTTTTTCCTCCTCAGGGAACAAGAAACAAGCTCAGCTGCCTAGTGTTCTTTGTCTAAAGTGAAAATGAACGCAATTCTGGTGAACAAATATGAGCCCCTCTAGGAAAAGCCCACCCAGAGATCTTTTTCCAAAAGACTTAATGCCTGACACACAGGTGTGGAAAAACAGTGACACCTAGTGGGCCAACGCAGAGATGGAAGGGGTATTCTCACATCAGCCATTGCTAATTATGTCCTTGATGAGAGAACGAAATTCCAAGATATACCGCAAAGTGTTAGTGGATATTCTGTTACTCAGAAGTAGAAGGAAAGATCCTATCCATTACTGCACGCGTATTGTCACATGATGCAGGTAAAATACTAGAAGTAAACGTTAGGAAATTGGATGAGTGTACAACACTATAATCATTGAAATTATACTAAATCCAACAACCAACAATATCTACTTGTCCTGTGTATACGTATACAGAGATATACATATATGCATCTCTTCCTCTTGCACTCTATTGCTTCAG